>QKWP01000516.1:276414-287260 GCA_003550325.1 Gigaspora rosea | reverse complement strand
ATGTGGATGCTTGAGCATCATCACTGTCATTGTTAAATCAATTGATTGAGATGCTTGAGAACACCCTAAGTTGACTTTTAAAAAATCGACTAAATTAGTTGAATATGGGTGTTCTCAAGCATCTTACTCAATGGATCGGTAAATTTTTAATTAGTCAGAAATCGAATAAATGAATCAAAATCAGTGAGATACAACCCAAATTTGTCAATGATAAAGGTCACTCAAGCATTACTTTATATTCAATCATAATAATAAACAACCAAGTTTCAATCTGATCCAAAAAATAAGCATTTTATTGATAATGCTTGAAGCTTTTAAAACAAATGATCGATAGATAACTTAATATGAATATAATAAATACAATATATTTTTTAAATAATAATAACATAAAAAAATTATTACTTCTAACGATTCGATAAATTGATTCTGTTGTTGCAACAAAAAATTTAAATTGTATAATCATTAAAAGGAGAAGCTGATGCAACTAAAGTTGAAGCTTCGACAGTCAGTTGAATAGAGTTTTTTTATTGGATTTTTAGTTGTTTTTGATGGCATAGTGAAGATCACAATCAAAAGAAAAAGAGTATGCTCAAGCATTTAATTCTATTAATATCGTCATTGATATTGATGCTTGAGTATTATCACGATCATTATTAAATCAATTGATTGAGATGCTTGAGAACACCCTAAGTCGGTTAAGTCGACTAATACTATATCGATTTGAAACACTATGCTATGTTGTACTATATTCTCACAGTCTAATAATTTCTATCATTTTCTTATACATAAACAAAATGATTGGTAAAAATATAAGAAACACTCGTAACCGACGATAATTTTATAATAGTATAATAATATAATAAATAAAAAAAAAAGGAATAGGGTATTACATTCAAAGATCAAATGTCGTAATTTTACAAATTTAATGAATAGACTGATCAACACTCTGGTCACATTTTCTGAATCAAACAGACGAACAATTAGGTGGTACGTAGAGATTTGGCTAAGTATATGAATTTACCAAATTAGATTAGGGATAATTAACTTAGGTCTGATTTTATTATTTTGATCAGCTTAGTAATCAAAAAATATAGAGAATAATTTATTATATAAAGACATTTTGTTCGACTAGCGAAAAAATTTTTGAGCGGTGAGCAGCGCATCTTTTCTCATCTCGCTAGTCTATTCGCGCGCTGAGAATAGCGCTGCGCTACAATGATTTACAATCGTTTTTTGCTCGTGTAATGAGACTTATCCAAAATAACTCATAAATTTCCAAAAAATTTTTAATCGATTTACACATATCGTGATTAAAAAGGAAATCACCCTTGCACAAATTGCAAACGATTTCTTATAAGCGCTAAAAACATATCTGATATTTTATCTAAATAAACATTATCTGTTATATAGTAAAAACTTTGAACTTTATTATAATCATTAAGACAAATATTAATCTCCTATTTCAATTTGTGTTGCATTTTTTCGAACCAGTTGACAAACTCCTGATCGTATTTAATAGTGCCGGTTCGTATAATATCAGAAAATATGGGGTGTTTCGTATTAAAAAGGCAAATTTTCAAAAGCTTTTTTATTTGAATAGAAATATACTTGTATCAATAAACAAGTTTGCAATACTATAAGTTGCTAAAGCTAATTATATAACAAAAAGTTTCACAAAACGAACTTGAAGTAAAAACTTTTGTTTTTATTTAAATTATTTAAATTCAAAGCTGTTTATATGTTTATTACTGTAAGAAAGTTATAAAACTTTTTTAGTGATCTATTAATTGGCTGTACATATTGGATAAGTTGACATTGCGAATGTAATATAATATTGATCGACAAAAATTTTAAATATTCATGCCGAAATAGGGTGGCCCAGAATTTATGAAAACAGCTGTAAACAGTTATGAACTTTGGGCAAAATTAAGAGTAATATATAATTTTGACCGTGCATTTAGATTCTGTATACAGAACTCTTTCTAAACTGAGCCTGGATAACCAAACACCCAATAAACCTGTTTAAATGTTAAAGTTCAATGTACCGGTAAATTATTTTTTTATTAAGCCCAAGGGTTTAGCTGTAATAAAATTGCTTAAAAAGTTTTTTGTTTTGTTAGTGTACAAAAGACAAATATATATTTGATTAATTAAAAAGAATAAATTTAATACCAAAATTGGGAGAAATGAGTTCACTATGAGAGTACCAATTCTGTGAGTATTACAGGTATGAGAGATGCTATGGGATATCGATATATCTAGTAAAAATTGAACTAGAATATAGAATAGTAATAAACCATTAAAGTGAGACATGGACTGCTCTGGTAGGTTTAGATCGTAGATAAATATCAGTTATGTATGTCTCAATTCTTGTAATCAATGTACAATATATATACTTTAATAAAGTTACGAGACAAGACTTCACCTTAACAACAAAAAAAAAAAAATTCATACAGTACTGTATTATACAGTATTTAACTACATCTTGTTATTACAATCAATCTTTTTATAACGAACCTCTCTACAACGAACTAAAAAAAAACAGTAATTTTATACGTATATAACGGACTTTTTTTTATGTTCAGTTCGTTATAGTATGGAGTTAACTGTATATATATTAATTTATTATTGTATTAACATATATCAGATATATATATATATCTGATATACAGTATAATATATTAGAATTAAGTACCAGTAAGTGACCTGCTACAGCAAGTTTTTGCTTCACTAACCCTAGTCTCTGATGAGAATTACCTTCATATATACGGTAATTGTTATCATATTTGGGAGGTGTGCTACAGAAAGAAACAAAATGTATGATCCAGATCTTATTCTAAATTGATTTGTGTAAAAAAATTTTTTTTGAAAATTTGTCATTTTCCTTCTTTTCTGTAGACACACCTCCCATTTAATTTATGATTAAAAAAAATTGTAAAAAGTTTGTTAATAAAATTTTCAATAGAAGCAAATACTTAAATATCTTCATTACTTAGAATGCTCTCAAGCATCTCTCTCAATGTGATTGACTGGCTATAGGGATCGTGCACAAAGTACTACGATTAACTGAAGTAATCCTTACGGTAATTTTGCCGAAGATTCATGTCTCGAAATGCAGATATTAAATTTTAGCCAATCATCACAACTTTATGATAAAAAGATGGTCCAAGACCATCTTTTTTCCTTCGCGAAAATCAACTCGTTTGACCGAATAATTTATTTTCCATTATATAATTAAAAAATGAGCACCGACCTATTAACTTAGGTACAATATCTTAAGCAAAAATTTTAATAGTACGTACGTAGAAAATTGAGTAGATTCGAAAGGAAATTGATCCACACAATTTGATCCACACAATTTGATCGATTATCTATAGTCTGTAGTATCACATGATCATAATTGAGTCTGTTATTAACGGCTAGTACTGTAGTAGTATTATAATAACTTTCGTAAAAAAAAAAAAAAGAAAAAAAAAAAAAAAAGGGAAAAAAGCCGTTAAAAAATCGTAAAAAAGCAAAACACTATCAACTAGTTCACAGGTCCCAAAGAGATCCATTGTTTAACGATTCGAATGCTCCGTCAAAGGTGCTAGTAGAAGTAATCCCACCAAATTTACGCGTAAGATCGAATTCTTGACTTGTATGCGAAATTCAATTAATAAACTTACTGTGAAATCTGCCGTTAAACTACTATGCGTCTAAGAAAGAAAAGATCAATGGAATATGAATGTGAGCTTTATGCTCATTCACAAACTCGTCTCTTCATTCTTAGAACGTGTACACGGGCAAATATATCACGTAATAATATTTCACAAAACATATATATATAATTTTAATGTATCCGTTGTGTATTATATAGGGAAAGGCATATCAAGTTAGTGATGATCTAGACCAAAATCGGAAGCACGAAAGGTTTGTTTTTTAAATAGCCTTCCATTGATTTAATGGATCAATTAAAAAGTTGTATATATATCAATATGTATAATTGTATTTCGAAAGTCGTGTAGGTCAAGCAGCTTTATATGGTATATATTACGATGACACGGACTATGATTATCTTCAACATTTAAAACCAATTGGAGAAGATCAAGGTGCTATATATATTGAAGCTCCATCTAAGGATAAGGAAAAAAAAAAAAAAGGTCAACTTGAATTTGTCGAAGATCAGAATCATCAGGTTGTCTTTATTAGTCATTTACGAATTGTGAATTCATTTTACTGGAAATGATGAAAATTTTGAGCAATGACGATAAACTTCTCGCGTGATTGTTTCTTTTTAAAACCAATTGTTCCTACTGAATTTTGTGAAATGTTTTCAATTCAAGTATAATATTATGGAAATTACATAAATATTTTTTACTTATTATCCTTCTGATTTATATGAAAAAGGAATCAGGAACCTCAAAAAAAGATAAAAAAGTTACTATCGTGTTACCAGATGAAGTATTACCATCAAGAGAAGAAATGCCAATTGAATTCTTTAACCAATCTTATATTCCTGATGGTATTATATATCCTGAATATTCATCTCATAAATTTCTTGACATAGTTAAACATGCATCTGCCTTAAATTAGATATACAAGGATTTCAACCAGACATGGATCCAAGACTTAGAGAAACTTTAGAAGCTCTTGATGATGATGCTTATGTAGAAAATGAGTTAAATGATGATTTTTTTTCTGCTCTTAACGCTGAAGAATTACCTGAAGAATTATCCGAAGAACAGGACTATGAGGAAGGAGAGGCCGAAGAGAGTAATTGGCAAAAAGAATTTCAAAAGTTTAAAAAAAGTCAGAGAAGGGTAGAAAAAGATATTGATGAGTACAGTGATGACATAAGATCAAGAACTACTGGCAACTATTCTATGTCAAGTTCTATTATGCACAGAAATGATAAACTTCGATTACTAGATGATCAATTTGAAAAGGTTGCTAATAGTATATTTACATTCATAAACTATAAATTTATCTTATTGATTTTTAATGTCTTTTTTAAAAAATTAGATCGAAAAGGAATATATGGAAGATGATGACGACGATGATTCTGATGTAGAATCAACGTCGTCTTCTCAAGTTCGGCAAGACTTTTCTCAAATCCTTGATGAATTCCTTTGTAAATATGAAATTAGTGGTCGGAAAATTGTACCAAAATTAGGGGATACAGAACAAGATCAATTAGAGATAATTCGCCAAGAACTAGGGCAAGTTTGCCTTGATGAAAAAGGATCAAAAATGGTTACTAAGACTGATAAGGAGTATGTAGAAATTGAAAGTGAACCACTTACAAAAAGACAGGCTTGGGATTGTCAATCAATTCTAAGTAAGCACACATATATAACTTTCGTGTAACATCAACCTTCTCGGTTTCTTTACTGTTCACACGAAAATTATAAACTATCGATTTTAGGTACATATTCAAATCTTGAAAACCATCCGACTTTAATACGTGAAAAACCTCGCGAAAAATTAAGTACTGAGAAGCAGATTGGACTTTCTACAGTTGAATGCACCCAAGAATATAACTCTGATGACAGTCAAAAAAACGAAAAACTTGACTCAGAGAGACAAATTGAAATTGTAGAAAATGAGAATGGACAAATAAGAGGTCAGTTAAAAAAAAAAAAAGTCACGGATGACGCCGAAATTTGTACTATCTTAATATGAAAATTTAAAATTTTGAGTGCACTCTTTTTTTTTTTTTTTTAAAGAGATTGTTAGGATTTAGTTAGTTTAGTAAGACTATTATTAGGATACGTACAATACTGGTCATGTGCAATAATACCAAATAGAATCAATTTCAGCATCATCTGCAACCTATATGAATTATATGAATTATATGAATTATTGTTAACCTTTTATATTTCTATACATATTAGTAAATTTAGGTATACCTAGATCTAAAACTGAATCAAGAGAAGAAAAGAAGCAGAGGAAAGCAAGCGTAAAGACCGAAAGAAAGGTAAGTCCGTTAGCTTTATCGTTATCGAGTTTTATTAAACATCAATTACTATTAGTATTAAATCTCCTTTTTCTCATGCAGAATCGTCGACTCGAAAAAAAATCTTTCAAACAAGCTTTTGCTAAAGAACATCGGAGACAAAACAAGATCTTTCAAAATCTTGAAAAAAATTTTGTTAATGCCGTTCATTTGGAATGACTTCCATTATTGATACTGTAATTAGCTTTTGATATGTGCAGAGTATTTAGCAATAATAGGTTTATTATACTTGTAAAAAGGATTTCGAAATAAAAAATACTTTTGCTACGACAAAATCAAGAAATACTATGTGTCAATATATATTTAATAATTTATATACGCATGCATCATCTCAGAGTTATAATTCATCAAGTAAACTACACTAATGATCAATTCAAGATTTGTTCGCAAGCTCTTGGCCAATCTTGTAATTGGAGATCTTTAAAGCGCAAAGAGAAAAGTCAGATCATATAATGAAATTCTTAAATACACAAGAAATTAATCCGAACCTTATCCCAATCGATCTTATGACGCGTTAATGGGAGAGCACGTCTCAATCCCTTAAATGTGTTTTCTGATAATTCAATATAAGATTCATTTAATGCAGTTTGAAATTCGTTTTCAGCTTTGCAAATTGATTTAGAATAAGCGGCAGCTGATGCGGCAAGATCCTTTAGAATATTATAATTGATTTATATAATTATTTTAAACCTATTAAACTTTTTTGAATGATTTATTCAAATGTAATAATATATACTTCTGAATTCACTGGTGAGGAAGTTATTTCAATATCCTTTGTAGAATTTAACTGTACATTTCCCTCTTCGTAATAGTGGACATTGACTTTAATTGTTCCTTTTATTTCACCAGATTCAGGTGAGATAACCCAAGTCGACCGCCATCTACCATTCCTATAAAAAGATTTTGTACATTTTAAAATAAAAAAAAAAAAAAAAAAGCCTAGTGTCGCAATAGTTAAAGAAAGTTCATTCACCAGAGATTCGATGGGTTGTATTTATTATCCACAATTGCAATAGTTATTGTTTCTCCTGTAGAGTAAGTGGCTGAGGCGCCCTTAGGATAATGATCTGCCACATATTCTGAAATTGCTGTTTCAACTGCAGATCTGCGAAACACTTTGATTACTTTTATCAAAAAATGAATTTGCAATTAGGAAAATACAGGACTAAATAATACCTTAATGGTTCTGTTGTTTCGTCTGGGGTATGAGGTTCAACCTCGGTTACATCCTAACATTAAAATCGAGTTTGAGCATCTCTGTTTAGGTTAACATATCGTATTTTAAAAGTCTTACTTGACTTATATGATCAACTGTAAATGCTTGATGTGATTTTGGGTCGAAAAACCGGTCATTTTCGATTTGTCCATATTTCGATAATATGACCTGCAATTATTAAATGGGTTATTATTTTTCTTTAAAAAAAAAAAAAAAAAAAAGGATATAAACAAATTTTAATCACCATAGATTCTTGTTCTGGAAGAGTTACTGTTACATATTGTTCAATATTATATTGTCGTAATGCGTCCAAGAGTCCTTCCTGATACGCCGCATTATTATTATTCAATAAGACTTTAATATCTATAGACATGAAAATAGCGTGTAAACATTTATTTTATGAGTTGTTGCTTGGCTAGAATTTTTAAATACCAAGGCACGATCACGTAGAATCAAACCTTACCACTATAGACATCATTGACTTCTCCAGGAGGGCTATCAAGTAAAAAACTGTTAGCAATTTTAAGTCTTTCCTCAACACTTAATCCCTCCATTGTGAGATTTTTTTTTTTCTATATCTATGTTCTTAAGTATGTTTGTACTGTACAGTAACATCAGTACTTGTAGCAATATGTCACAGGGGAACTGGATATCTCACGTGGAAGAAAATCAAAAAATGTTGAAAATAACAAAAATAACGAAAAAGATTACTTCACACCTCTTCTGCCGGCCGTAAATACTGTAACGCTTAAATCTATATGTACGCCAAAAAAATTTTACTTTTAAGTTTATATTTTCAATGTATTTCAACGACATATGAATAAATGTTTGGACTTTTTTTTTAATTATAAATTAGCTACAAATTTCATTCCACACATTTTCTTGCGTTAGTAATGGGAGGAGGAGCAGTTTACATGATTGCCGGTCGAAAGATCGGGTCTGAATACGTAAGACACAGATATTATTGGAATGGAATTGTTCTAATTAGTCAATGTTTCCAATGAACTAACCTTCAATGGATGCTTCGGCTTTTTATAATATTCGTAATCAAACATTCAACTACTAATTGACTTCTTTCGCGCATATTATTTAAACCTTTATAAACTTAATATTAATTATAATGATAGCTTGCGGTCGCAACATTGTCAACTATCGGTCTTGGTGTCTACGCTGCAATAAAAAGATATAAATCCAAACAACCTAATCCTCTTGTTGATTCACCACCGATTAATGCTTCTTCTGTAGAAGAGGAAGCTTTTATTCAAGAATTTTTGAAGAGTGCAGAAGCGGATGAAAACAAAAAGAACCATTAATTAAAAAATTTTTCAAGATTGTACGTTAAATTCCTTAAAATCAAATAAAGTATGTGTTAATAGAAAATATATATTTATTATTTTTGATTTTCAATTAATAAGTTTAGAATTAGAATTTTGCTTTACAAAAAATTTGAAAAATTTTTATTATTTTGTATATATTATACTAATTTTATAATTCAAAATGCCCAAAACCAAATAAATATTTCAAGCTATTAGTAAGAGTGTAACTAAAGAAACTATAATTTAACTTAATACATGGCATTATCTTAATAATAATCACAAGTTTTTTACTCTTGATAGTTATAAAAATTTCATTTTTTGTTTTTACCATTATAACGCTAACTTAACTGTTAAGATGTGACCGATACGTCAAAAAGCTAAATAACACATCAGGCTTCATAATAAGCTTTCGTCAATTCGTCATAGATTTCATCAATTTTAACACCAGTACAACTTAATAATGCTTGACGAATGACGAAATATTCGTCACTGGCGAATAACGTTTGTAATGTTAGATGTATGCTATAATACCGTATATAATATATATTGACGATACAAATCATTCGTTATATGAACTCTTGATATTAAAAAATGAAGCTAGACTCAAGACCGGTTTTATTTGAAATTCTTTCAAAATAGTGATTTTATTAATAAACCTAATTTTTTTAAAAATTTTACTAATAGAACGGGTCCTTCACTAAAATGAAAAATGACTTATAATATATGGTATTAAATTCGCGAAAAAAAAATTTGTATCATACATGGTAAAATACTGTAAAAGATCATTAATTAGATACATTCACCTCAAACTCATTACGTTCTTGTTTAAGGCTAAGTGCCACCAGGGAAATCTGTCATTGTGAATTTATTTTAAAGATTTTAAATTTATAATTTAATATATAAAATCATAATTGATGATTGCGATAACCGAGATCATCGTCTCTGGCCCGCCCGTTGGGGGTTTTTAATTGGTCATTTCTATCACGTGACTATGCGCTGATCCCTTTATTTGTTTTCGTGATTCATCTCTATACAAGTCGAAAAATTCAATACGCCGTAGTAAAAGGTATATACGTGGATTTAGCGAAGTGTAATGTTAGGTGCTATGATTAAGCTAAATGCCGTGTTTGTAGAAGTTGTAGAAGAGTGAGCTTTAGATAGGGATGGTAAAGTCAGTCCAGGTCCGGTCTAGGTCCTAGGACCACACGGCCGATGATTTTCTGCGGTGATAAATTGTTAATTCCGTCCGTGACAAATTCAAATTCTGCAAAATTTCCGTGCATTAAAATTCATAATTTCTGCGTGAATTCTGCGTTGTCATTTATAAATTCTGCGTTGGCTATATAGAAATCTTGAATATTCTGCAATCAATTTGTCGTTTTAGTCTTCGGCTTATTTAGGATATTAAACAAAAATTTTCGCCCGACCACGCTCGTATTTCAGGTTTATTTATTTTCTACATCGGAACTTTTCGGAAGTTATATTTTAGAACCTTGTACCTAGTGATACGAATCGAAAATCGAATTAATCGATTAGTTGTAAAGTTGACAACTAATCGATTTGAATTTTACAGACCCAACTTAGTCGATTAATCGATTAGTCGACTAATCGATTAGTCGATTGGCCAACTAATCGATTAATCGACTAAGGACCCCGGATAATACTAACAGAGGTACAATTACTTAAACTGGACATGTTTTTATTGAATTTGACTATTTTTTTGGCCAAAACTTTTCTAAATTCTGGTCAAATTAAAATTTAATTTTATTTTGGCCAGAATTAAAAAAAAGTTTGGGCCAAAAAAGTGGACAAAATGTCTGAAAATTTACTATTAACTCACCTCGTACCTCTGTTAGTATTATCCGGGGTCCTATCGACTAGTCGATTGGTCAATTAATCGACTAGACAATTGGTTGTTTAATCAACCGATCATATAAGAATATCAACCCGGCTGTTTCAGTTACTACCTTATATGTATTTTACCAAGTTTCGTTTATTATTTATTCAACTAATCAATTAGTTGGTCAATCGATTCGATTAATCGATTAGTCGATTAATGGATTGGCCAACTAATCGATTAGTTGAATAAAATCGATTAATCGATTAGTTGGATAAAATGATCTATCAACTAATCGATTGAAAAATTTTCATCGATTTGTATCACTACTTGTGCCTATAAAAAAAAACCAAATAATTTATAAATCCCTACTTTCTGCTAGTGATACAAATCGATGAAAATTTTTCAATCGATTAGTTGATAGATCATTTTATCCAACTAATCGATTAATCGATTTTATTCAACTAATCGATTAGTTG
>QKWP01000516.1:257485-268988 GCA_003550325.1 Gigaspora rosea | reverse complement strand
GCGAATAGTCTTGTTGAAAAATCGTAAGTAATTCATTCGTTCATTCGTTCGGAGCACCAACCGGAAGGCTAAAAATAATAAGAAGAAATGACAGCGTTAGTGGGATGCAAAATCAAATAATAATATAATGGAAAGTTTTAAAATTAACATCAAGCTTCAAGTAAATTATTTAAGTTAAATGATATACCTGTGTGAAATTATTTAGAATGTTTTATTTCGTTTTCGATCAAGTTCCGAATGCTCTTATTTAAACACATTGTTAATTATATTTTAAACATTAAAAAAGGTTTTGTTTCTTGAAACATATGAACCAGAATGCCTTTTTTATTTGATATTCGTAATTTCAAATCGACTTTTATTTATTTCCAAAATATATTAATTTTGAAATGCCCCATTGTACTAGGGACCCTAGTTTTATGCGATGAGATGCGATGCGCATAATGAGCCAATTTTTAGCATCGCATATGCGAAGCATAATTTGGCCCAAATCGCATAATAGTAAATAGTGCCTGTGATTGATCATTTTTAATATAAAAAATTTTGAGCGCAATTTGTTTTATATATGTTATCGATCCTTGCATCAGATGATACCTGGCCTAAATTAAATTAGTGTTGGGGTAAAATTACGACAAATTTAGCAGTTAGTTTAGGCCAGTTGTTGCCGATCATTTAATGCTGGTCAATTGATAGTCATTTGATTCAATCTGACGCAAGTTTTAATCTGAGGCAAAACATATATATACATTCAAAATTCTGAAAAAAATCGACCAATCCAGATTGAGTATATTTATCACGTGGTTAATAGTAAAAAAAATCGCATAATTTAACATAATTTTACGATCGTTTCGCATAATTCTGAACGTAAAGCATTAGCCGCATAATTTGAACCAATCGCATCGCATAATTTGCATTTTATTTCGCATTGCACTAGGGACCCTACATTGTACTGTATTATGCTCTGGACTTTAAATGTTTCACGTTTTCCTAGTGATAATAAGATTACTAAAATTGTGTTAATAATTCTTTTTTTATCTAAAATTTTCTAAAAGAAATTTATATGATTATAAGAGAAAAATCAGAAAATAATAGACTAGTTTTTATTATATTGTTATTATTCGAATCACAAAAACTAGCTTTACAACCTTTATTAAAAGCTCACAAAAGGTTAGTTTAATAAAAATTTTACTTTATATAGAGTGTTCTCAAGCACCAAATTAATTGATCAGAAATAATGATCAAGTGAATTGCCGCTGAATTGCCGCTTCACTGAAAAAAATCTGGCCTTCTTTTTTTTTTCATGGAGTTAACACTGATTGACTAAAACTACTTATTGATAAAGTAAAAAAAGAGAATATTTAGCGAAAATATATGTAATTGTCAAAAAATTATTACGTTGCTTTTTATATTAGAAACTCTTATCTCTAATAAAAAATCAAAAGAAACCCAAAGGCATACCAGTGGCATACCCATGACAATATTTATTATCTTCTATTCTATATCAAATGCGAGAATTTCTTTTTTGCTAAAAAATTTTCTTATATTCAAATACTTTATTATTGTTTGCATTGAGTTTTGTTGCTGTAACAACTTATGATATTTGCAAAATCCATAAAGAAGTTGAGGCACTTAGTGTTGCTGAAGTTATATTGATGTGTTGAAGTGTTGCTTAAGGAGTTAAATTTGGTTATTAGATAGTCACCTTTTTTTTTCTGCTACGATTTGCTGATAATCAATTGTAATAATTGAGCATCATCTCAATCACTATCAAAGGAGCATATCATAGTCAGGAATAATGATTCCGCTTATATATAATTCTATTTTTAGAATTTTCATTTCACGGACTATCTATCTCCTTTATAAATAAGAGTAAACTAAACCCTCAAAAAAAAAGTAAGTTTGTAGTTCTTATTTATGACTACAAAGTTACATATTTCCCAGCATTCGTTGAAGAGTTATTATTTAAATGATACGCACCATAACAAAAAGTTAGGTTTAAAGAGCAATATATATTATATACATCTAAACGAAATTAAATTTAAAGAGCAATATATTATATTATTAATTAACATTAAATTCAATAGCCCACTTGAGTTTTTTTTCATTCCTATTGACTGGTTCCGCTCTGTTCTGGAAATTAAAGACCTAAAAAAGCTTAAAAAATTTTTTTTAAATCTTGCAGCACAGATAAACATCAATAAAAATAATTGTACAAAATACTTCATGTAATAAATTGATATATTGTTAATTCTTTTACGTATTGTTAACTGATTGATCTACTCAAATTTAACTAGCCAAAATGTACGAATTTTGGGCAAAATTAAAATCAGATCGTCCTATTGGATAATTGTTTGTTGCTGTTACTAGTGTTTCGCAAGATCCGATAATTGTTTGTTGCTGTTACTAGTGTTCCGCAAGATCTGATCCGGGGATTCTGATCCGATCCGGATCTGGGGGTCGGATCGGACCGAATCCATGATTTATAGGATTCGACAAATTCGGATCCAGATGGGGATCCGATCTGGTATACCCGTTAGGATCTGTGGCTGTAAGTTATATACTCCGATTGGATATTAAAATCTTACAGATAATCTCTACATATAAAAGCATTATGAGAATGAACTTTTTTTTTAAGAACTATAAGAACTTTATGAATATTGATTAGGGTTCGGAATGGGCCAGGCTAAACCTGCGTATTTGCGGGTTGGGCAGGGTTTGGGTCAAAGCCGGGTCCAATATTTTGACCCGTTATAAAGTGGGTCAGGTTTAGTCCGGGTTTATTAATAGTGTTCCGCAAAAGATCTGGGTCTGCTCGGGTCTGGTCCGGGTCCGTTGACGGACTGAGTTCGGACCATTAATTTATCAGAATCAATACGGATTCGGACCCACACGAAGATCCGCCCGAGTCATACCCGATTCAGTCTATTAGAATAATACTGATTGCTGATTGGAGGATTTCAGAATTTTCTTTTGGTAATCAGAAAAAAAACATCGTATCTATGATCTATATTTTACATACGCTTTATTCTCGCCACTAGAATAGTTGTAGGAGCTGACGTTGAAGCTGTCGTTGGTGCCATAGTTTGAATCATTATTGGTTTCTTCTTTATAGTTTTGGTATTATTAAGGATCCGTTTTCCCTGCTGATTAGCTAACATCTCAACATTCATTTTCATGTCAATATAACCAAAGAACGGCAAGAAAAGGTTACAAAACAGAAGTTAAATATTTACTTACCTTATGTTCAAATTAGTTCATTCACAATAATTTATATTCTATATAGTATTAATTTATTTAGGCCAGGCAAAGTTAAATTTTTTGGCCCTCATAACCCAGCCGGGTCATTGAGTCCAGGAAGAAGAATTTAAATGTATAAGATTTTTAGAGGCTTAGGCAATGATAATTGTTTTTCAAAATTCATGCCTTGCCATCACTAGTTCTAATAATAATAGACAGGCTTGCAATAATCTAATAATTTGAATGGTAATAAACCGGTAATTATACATAATATATAATTTATATTTAATTAGTCTAATAGCCGTCCAGTCTCATGCCTAGTTGAGCTTATTTTATTTTTTATATACAAAACTGGCTTAACCCAAAATAAACAGGAATTCTTACTGTTATCGTTATAGATTTGACCAATGTATTTCCGAGTCATAGCTTTATAAAAAATAAAACCTTTTAATTTTATAATTTACAGCTGTTTTCATAAATTCCGAGACATCTGGCAAAAAATTGACCGCTGAATATTTGCCGATTCGATAAGTTTGTGATTTCAGTAATGATAACTGCTGAATCAAAAACTTATCGAATTAGCAAATATCCGGTCAGTCAATTTTTTGCCAGATGTCCCAGAATTTATGAAAACAGCCGTAAAAAAATTTTAAATTTTTAAATAAAAATCTGGGCGGGCGGATTATTAACTTTATATAGCCTTATAAAAATATTAAAAATAAAATTTTAAAATTTTTGCAACCTTTCTGTGGCTTTGCCACGAGTTAACGAAAAATCACTTGGCTAATTTTTATCAAGTGTCACAGAATTTATGAAAACAGAAGTAATTGTTTTTTTTGACATTTCACGGATCCGGACTGGACCTGGATCTAAGTGATACAAGTTCGGACCCTAAATTTAGATCTGAATCGATGTTCAAACCAGGTACGGATCTTCAAAAATACCTGCCCAGTCCGAATCATGCAGAACACTATTTATTAAATACTGGGCTTGGGTCAGGTTTTGGAAATAGGCCCATGGGCCTCCGCGGGCCCTTATATATAGGATAACTTTCTCATGATTGGTCAGAGTACTTTTACTCCCTATCATAGTAAATTTTTTAAAAAAATTTAACTGCCATTTATAATACTATTGAAGACTCTTCACAAACAAAACTTTGAATATTTTGTAAATCTCTGGGATTCACCCTACCTAGATATACTTCACTTAGAGACAGTTCATAAGCTAGGAAAATAGTAATGTACAATAAATATATACATTGAAGCTTTAATTAACTTACAAAAGTACAACTAACTTGTTTGAAAAAAGAGCTTAAAGATAATATATAGTAACTTTTAATAATATTAGATTAAAATAAATTACAACACTTGATGCTTTAAAAAGTGTTTGGTAGGTAACTTTATCTTTCGGAATCTTGACATAAGTCCAAATCTTTTTTAGTAATATTTAAGAATGTAATAAAAAACTTGTTTATTTAATTTTTTTTAAAAAATGAACTCTACATTATTCATTTGTGGTTTATATTTAAGATAGGCTTATTATGTATTACAGGAAATTATAACTATTGGTTGATATTGTTGAAAAATTTTCATATAATTTTATATAACGATTGGGATATATGTTAAAATTTTTCTGTCGAAATTAAATCGTATTAAGAGATTTGCACTGATGTTAAATAATTTGAATAGTGGTCTGCCACTTGAAATTTCCCTAAGAATTACTCTAAAACTATAGATGTTAGACTTCTTGTTACGTTTATATAGCTTGTTTTTGCAAAATTCGAAATATTTAGGATCAATATATGCTACCATTCCATAAACTTCAGAATTTGAGGTTCTTGACATCATGTCTTTTAATAAACCAAAATCAGCAATCAATGCTTTTTCATTATGAACTAGCCAATGTTTTAAGCTCCACTTTATATGATGATATATGTGATTGTATATGTTCTTTTTTCAGTTCATCTCTATTCACGCATTGCTTTCCATCTAACCATATTGCTAAAAACTTATCACCAATCTTTTGAATACTATCTAATCTATTAAAAGGGATATATTCGATTACATTCTCATATTTTGTAGCTTTAAGTTGAAATTCTCTAATATAATCATCAATATTCTTAACTCAGTTTATCCATTATGTATCATTTTCTGAGGGTCACACATCCGACACCAAGCTCTTAATGTGTTATATTAGTTGCAGTTTGCACATTTTCCATTATTCCATTTTCTTTCAAACCCGAATTCATCAAATACTAGCATATACTTATTTTTTGTAGCTTGTTGAGTTAGTCCATATATTTAAAGTTTACCTGCAAATCTTATGAGATCTTTAAACTTATATAATAAATGGAACATGAATAAATTCTTAAATAAAATAAAAATGTATTAAATAAATAAAAAAACTTACTTCTTTTAATGAGTTTTGAAAACTATGTAATATTTTAAGCTTCACTTTATATAGTGGTGTATGTGATTGAGTGTATTCCTGCAAATTTCTCTTGTCATTATATATATGTAAAATTATGCGTATACCATCTAGCCAGTTTGCTGAAAATCCTTCTCTAATCTTTTGAATATTATCTAATCTATTAAAAGGAATCCACTCAATTACATTCATAATACTGTATTATTTATAATAAATTTTGATTGCCCTGTTGTCACATGATCTGCAAAGTGACCGATTATAACACGATTTTTAATTTACGTGTCAACCAATCATGAGAAAATTACATCCACTTAATTACCAGGTCCGATCGGGTTTGGTTAGGCCGGGTATAGTTTCGAAGTGACCTGGCCCGGTCCAAACCTGTAAATCTTTACTAGGCTGGGCTCGGGCTCAGGCTTATAAAATTTCTTTGGGCTTGGGCTTAAATTTGAAGAAACCTGGCCCGACCCGGCCCATTTTGAACTCTAATATTGATTGTATAAGAACTAGAAACCTAAGTAGCGGAATGACAAAATAGGGAGTAGTCCAAAAATCCAGGTTATACAGAAAATGGAGTACGGAAAGCTCTGGTAGGTTTAGGTCACAGATAGTCAAGAATGTCTGAGTCTCTTGTACTTAATATAGTATAATATTGTATCATATAATATATACAAACATATACTTAATAATAAAGTCTTCAAGGCACGACCTCACCAGTACCTCACCTTAAAAAAAAAAAAGATCTAGGAACCTTTTTTTTAAGAATTATAACCTTATGAACATTATATAAGAACTAAAGATTTTTTTTAAAAAATGAATTTTTAGTATAAGAACTATGAATTTTTTTTTTTAAGAATTATAAGAAACTTTTTAAAATGTAATACTATTATAATACTATCATAACAAGAACCTAGATTACGAAAATTTTTTTCAAATATGATTTTTTTTTAATTTTAAAGTTTTTTTTTAAAGTCAGTACATGTTGAACTGTTCGTGTTTTATGTTCAACTTTTGCATTTCATATTCAACGTTTGCGAGCTAATAATTACAATGTCAGTACCACCTATGCCTTATTATATTGAAGATTGTAAACCAGCACCTATTTACTTAAGTGGGTCTGAAGATAGTGAACCAACACCTACTTCCACAGGTGGGTCTAAAAATTGTGAACCAATGTATGTTCATTTGAATAGACATGAAGTTTGTGAACCAATACTTGGTGATGTGTTCAAGATCATAGTGGAGAGAATTAGATGAATTGTACATATATAGTCTTACATTTATTATTATTATTGTTTTTAAAATTATACGATTATTTTTTAAGAGGAAAGTATGTTGGGTTTTTGCTAACAAAATAATGACTGTGAGAGATTATTTTGTTAGCAAAACCTTATTTTATACTAATGAATTATTTTATTTTATTTGTATTTTTATTTTTGATAATTAATAATACAAACTTATAATCAATATTACTTTATATCTTATAGTAGAACTGAACTTGCCTAGAACACTTTATTAGTGAAGATGCCTTAAGAAAACTAAACCTTATCACAAGATTCTTAAAGAAGAATGATATTAGACCAAAGTTAATTTCAATATTCATTAATTTTACCTTCTTGTGAAAGAGAATGGCATAACTTCCAGATTGCAATTGAACATTGCTAGAAGATGGTATTTCATAAGTCTTATTAGGTAAAAAAACTTACCTAAAACTATTTGATTTTATAATAAAAATTTGTGTAAATTGCGGTCATATTTGCTTCTAAAATTCCTGATTGTTCATATATGTATATTTTGACAATAAGATTAAGTTGTTAGACGCTTAAATTTATGATTAAGTGGGATCAAGTGTTCTACCAACTTTTATTAGAAGTGACTCTGGTCAATGCATCGTACAATATAAATATTATATATAGTTTTTAAAAGGTAATAATTAATGCGTAAAAAATTTTTTTTTAAACAAAATATTGGAGGCAATGCATAGCATATCGTACAATTCAATTTTGACCGATCAGAATCTTGTTTATTCCAATCAGAAGTTTTTATATTTATTAGTCAGATCCCGGATCGGACTCGGATCTTTTATTCAGATCCGGATCTGAACTTTGGACCCGATCCGTTTTTCGGATCAGGTCCAGATCTTTCAAAATATCCGTCCGATCTGATCCGTGCAGAACACTAGCTGTTACACAAGAAATCTGGTTTATAAATACACGTTTTTACCCACGCTTTGAAGATATGGCTTCTACTCGCTCCGAAGATATACTGTCTTCGTGGGAGTTCACTACGAAGATATACCATCTTCGTGGGAGTTCGCTACAAAGACACTGTTAGCCAACAGTTGTCTTTGTTGATTTTGTGTTCGCTTGGACAGCGTTATCCAAATAGCCCGTCTTTTCTTTTTATCTCTCTTTTGATGGACCAATAAGAAGAATAGGGGAGGTGTTTTTGTTTTTTTTCTTCTCTTTTTTGCCTTCCGATTTGAGTTCGCTCTAATAAACAAAACAAAATAATATTTTGAGAAGTTTAATCAAACTTCATGTCTATGATTATAAATTTAGCAATGTTAAATTTGAGATATGACATTCATAGCTTTAATGCAATTAAAATAAAAAATAAGTAGCTTATATATATTTTTCTTTAGTTTTTTGTTGTTAGTATTGCTTCATCGATATTAAAGAAACTTTGGTAAGCTTATTTGTTTTCTTTCTTTTTTTTATCATTTTTCGTTTTACTCATATAATTCTTTATTGTTAGTATCATTATTTTTAGTGATTTTGGAATCGAGAGCCCACTTACGGGAAAGAGTTTATCAAAATGAACGTAAGATTTTTTACAGTGATAAAAAAGCTATTACTATTTTATAACGCGAAAAATTCATTACAATTATGAATTTATTAGAAATCTGATAGAAGCAAAATCAAGTGAAGTCCGAAGTCGAGCATACTTATAAACCTGAATTTTGTTGGTTATTATTGCTCAAATGATAGCAATTTGTATGGTTACCTAGTTATAGAAGTTGTTTACATATATGTGTTAACTCATAAATTATTAATAAAGTTAAATTTCGCAAGAGTAATTTTCTTATGTAGTTAAAAAAGAATTGATTAACATGTTATTAAATTAATAAAATTAATCTTATTAGTTTTTTTTAACCAACAAAGATGCCGTACCTATTCTACTTTTAACCTTATTTAATAATGCTTAATTGATTTTAGAATATTCGTTAATCTGATTTGAATTCTATAAACTTTTCTAGAATTTACAGTATATCTAATTTTATTATCCTTAAATTGCGTTTGTGGATGCCTAGCTTTAACTAATTAGCCAATCAAAAATACTTTTCTGATTATTAGCCTTAATCCTCTGCACGTGATCTCTTACGTCATTTTTTGAGGTAATTTTCAACTATTAGTACAGTAGTAAGAATTATACCCAGGGAATTATAAAGAATAATTTCCCAAGCAAATTCATATATGAAAATGTTTGACAAACATTATATAGTCAACTTGGCTATTTGGAAAATTACCGCTAATAACAAACTGGAGAAGTATTTAATTAATAATTAAAGCAATTGATTCTTTCAATTTGTTATCAATACTAATGCTAATATTTTTTAAAATTCTAGCGATTAAGATTAATCTTAAAATTTTTGATTCTGCATGGAAATCTTAAGATTTGAACCCTTAAAAGAGAAGTCTTGAATATCTTAATTGGTGGACAAAGGAGTAAATAGCAATCGGGATCGGGTAAGTAGATTTACCATTATTATTGGCGTCATCTTTATTTTCTTTGAATTCATCATTAACTTCATTATTATTTTGATCGATCAATTTCCTCATTGACTTTATCGGTTTCATTATTTTGATCGATTTCCTCATTAACTTTATCAGTTTCATTATTTTCATTATCTTGGTCATTATTTTCGCTGAGTTCATTATTAATCATTTTCGTTGCCTTCATTATTTTGGTCGTTGGCTTTATCATTAGACTATTTTTTTTTAAAAAAATTATTATCGTTATAAATAAATATTGTAATAAGTATTAAAAACATATATACTATACATATATACGCACCTTCTTTGTGCCAAGTGGGCAACTAATTTAGCAATCACCCGGTACATATTATACGCCTCAATGGTACTATGCTTAGTAATACTAACTCATCCCAGCTTGAACGTCAACACCTGTATCGTTTTATTTTTGAGCCGTATGTTTCCGAATAGAATAATTGACGATTCTTCTGTTAGTACAATCAATGCCTAAAGTTAATAAAAAAAAAGTCTAAAATAATATACGAAAAAATTCCTTATCTACATCGATTGGTCATTTTGATATGTAAAGATTAATGTCTGCAATTGGCCCAATTTCACCTAGTTCATCATTGAGTATATAATTTGTGTTTGATCTTGGGTTTTATCATGAGCACGTTGATGATAAAAGTACCCCCCGATAAGTCATATCATGAACAGTAAACAAATCATATCCACCATCTTGGGCCTTTACCATTAATTTATGATATAAACCACGTTGTGCAGTAATACAACCGATCCACAAAAATACAACCCATTGTAAGACTAAAATGTGTGACAGGTTATGCATATTTGTCGATCATATATCCGAAATGTGCAAAATTCTTTAAAGTTCATTTATATTTAGGTTAGGGTTGGGTTAGGATTTGATGTTAGCAAGATGTATAGTAAAATTGTTTATGGAAGACTTTTTATTAAAGCTCGAAAGATGGTTTCTTATGCAGTTTGCTGACTTTTTGGCAAAACAAACGTTTGTTTTGGAGTTTCTCTGATTGTGTAACGTTATACCTGATCTTGAAATTTGATTGGTAATCTGGCGCTAACCTGTCACACATTTTAAACATGCCAACCGGTGAAAAAGATTTAAAATTTTTTTTTTGTTCTTTGGGAACAAAAAATATTAAATTTATGTTCCCAAAATATTTTTCAATGTCCCTATAACTAAATTTCTCTCTCTCTCTTTTTCTCTTTCTCTTTCTTTCTCTCTTTTTTATGCAAAAAAACTATCTCTATAGGGAACACAAATTATAAATTTTATGTACCCACTTTGTTCCTAATAGTCATTAGCAAATTTTATATATAGATATATATCGATTACTAACTGGTAAGATATATATCGATACTCATCACCCCTGTCAATTACTATCGATAATGATAGTATTCAATTAATATCCGGTTAATACCCTGTCGATTACTATCGATAGTGATAGTAATCGATATATATCCAGTTATATCGAATATGATATCAATTAATAATTATTATATTCACGGAATCATACTTTTTGAACATTTTATAGGTTTTCGCAAGTTTTCGCACGTTTTTGCAATTTAATTATAAATTTTTTTTATTTATTATTATTATTATATAATATTTTAAATTATTAAATATACAATATTCGCAAGTTTTTGCTATTTAATATAAAATTTTATTTTTTATTATATATTATATTTTAAATATTACATATATTATATATTATAATAAAAAAAAATAACAAAAATAAAATAAATTCAAAAAAAATGAAACCAAAAAAAATAACAAAAAATAAACTATTATATTCCTTATATTCACTCATATTTGCTTATATTCGTTCATATTTGCTTATATTTGCTTATATTCGCTACTTCTTGCAAAGTCCCAGAAAGTTAAATCGTTTTTTTAAAAAGTTCCAAAAGAAATAAGGAATAAATAAAATAAAATAAAATTAAAAAAACAAGTAAAAAAAAAACAAACAAAAAACAAACCAAAAAAATAACAAAAAAAACATAACCAAAAAAATAAACTTATATTTCGCTCATATTTGCTTGTATTC
>QKWP01000516.1:227310-256574 GCA_003550325.1 Gigaspora rosea | reverse complement strand
TTTTTTTTTTTTTGTTTTTTTTTCCTATGCCAGTTTTTTTAGCTTGTTTTTCTCTCTTTTTCCACATACTTTTTTTTGAAATTTTACTTTTTTTTTACCCAATGATCTGGGGATGAAATTTTTGTAACGTGGTCAAAACACTGTGTAATTGTTAAAGATCTGTTAATCGTTATATATCGTTTCAAGTAATTACCTGTGTAATCATTAAAGATCTGTTAATCGTTATATATTGTTTTAAATAATTCTGATTATAATCGATTTGTAGATATATAACGATTTAATATAGAAAATGATATATATCGATTTAGATATATATCAATTTTTAACCGGTTAATCGATATATCGTTATTTTTTAATCGATATAAAACGATTAACTGTTATATATCGATTAATATCTATACATAAAATTTCCTGATGGTTCCTGGGAACACTGGGAACATTAAATCTTTAACACTGATGCCAACCCATTTAGGATATCACGTGAAATTTGTAGGTGATTTCACTTTCTTTGCCGACGATAGTAGCTTCGGACCATCTTCGGACACGTACCAGATCACGTGATTTTACACGTACCGGATATCACGTGACTCTTGACATACGTTAACTATCTAAATTGAATTTTCTTAATTTTTTACAAATTTTCTTTACAACTATCTAAATGAATTCGATAGAATTTTTTTAAAATCAATTCTATTAACTAGTAGAATTCATTTAAAAAAATTTTCATTGAATTCTGTTAAGTAGTTGGCGTGAAAATTTCTTTCAAAATTTGGGATTCTAATAGCCGCGACAGAAATTTTCTAAACTTTAACCAAAATTTTTTTGACAACTGTCTTGTAGAATGCAATGGAAATTTTTTTTTAAATCAATTTTATAAAATAGCAAAATTCTTTTAAAAATTTTTATCGAATTTTGTTGAGTTGTTGTAGAGAAATTTTCGGTCAAATTTTGAAAAATTTCTGCCGTCTCCTAAGAAAATAGCTGCGGTAGAAATTTTCCTAAACTTTAAATGAAATTTTCTCGACAACTATTCAACAAAACTCGATGAAAATTTTTTTATATTATTTTATAGAATTAATTTAAAAAAATTCTATCGAATTCCATCAGATAATTGTCAAGAAATTTTTATTTTAAATTTTAGAAAATTTTTGCCGCGGCTATTTTCTTCAGATACGTAGAAACTTTGAACAAAATTTTTCATCAACTACTCGATAGAATTCAATGAAACTTTTTTTAATTTTACTAATTTCTAGAGTTGATTTAAAAAAAATTTAACAAATTATATCAAATAGTTGCGAAGAAATTTTGGCTAAAAATTATTAAAAAATTCAACTTCGATAAATTACGTACGTCATAGTCACGTGATCATCGGTACGTGCAAATCGCGTGATCTGGTACGTGTCGGTTTATGATTCACAGTGGCATTGCTATGTGTGGCCGTAATTTTGAAGGCCTTGATGTTTTTGATGTTTTTTTTTAATTGATGATCTGCGAAAGAAGGAGAATCTAAAAATAGATTTTTAAAACAATTCACATATGAACATATATATAATACATCATTCCTGACAATATAAATTTTTATTAATCTAATTCTTTTGTAAGCTTTTAATAAAAGTTGTAGAGCTAGTTTTTGTGATTCAAATGATAATAAGATTACTAAAACTGTGTTGATAATGCTTTTTTATCTAAAATTTTCTAAAAGAAATTTATATGATTATAAGAGAAAAATCAGGAAATAATATACTAGTTTTATTATATTGTTATTATTCGAATCACAAAAACTAGCTAGCTCTACAACCTTTATTAAAAAGTTAGTTTTTAATAAAAATTTTACTTTATATAGGGTGTTCTCAAGCACTAAATTAATTGATCGGAAATAAATATTTAAATACTTTATCATATTGATTTGTTGAAATATTGCTCAAGGAGTTAAATTTGTTTATTAGTTATTGTTCATGTGATATAATCATGTAAAAATTTTTTGCCTTGATATTTTTGTCATAAAATGACATCATTATTTATGCAAAATGTCATTTCACATGCTAATATATTATGAACAATAACTTATAGATAGTTGCCTTTTTTTTCTGCTACGATTTGCTGATAATCAATTGTAAAAATTGTAATAATTGAGCATCATCTCGATCACTATCAAAGGGAGTTGCTTAGAACACCATAATAATTGAGAACACCATAATAAGGAATAATGATTCTGCTTATATATAAATCTATTTTTAGAAAGGATTATCTATCTTCTTTAAGAATAAGAGTAAACCCTAAAAAAAAAGTAAGTTTGTATTGGTTGAAGAGTTACAATTTTGAATGTCTTTAAATAATATGCACTATAACAAAAAGTTAGATTTAAAGAGCGATATATATCATATACATCTAAACTTAAAAGAGCAATATGTTATATATTACTAATTAACACTAACTTCAATAATTCTAATAAATTATATTTGAAAACTTTTTGATTATGTTTTTTTGTCCTACATCCGGCACCTACTTGAATTTTTTTTCACGCCTATTGCCTGGTTCCGCTCTGTTCTGGAAATTAAAGATCTAAAAAAGCTCAAAATTTTTTTCAAATCTTGCGGCACAGATAAACATTAATAAAAATAATTGTTTATATGATAAATTGTTAAAGTCAATACTCGGATGATTTAATATTTTCGATCTACTCAACTAGCTGAATTTTGGCCAGAATTAAAATCAGATCGTCCTATTGGATAATTGTTCGTTGCTGTTACACAAGAAATCTGGTTTATAATACACGTTTTTACACACGCTGCGAAGATATGGCCTCTACTCGCTCCGAAGATATACCGTCTTACGTGGGAGTTCGCTCCGAAGATATACCATACCGTCTTCGTGGGAGTTCGCTCCAAAGACACTGTTAGCCAACAGTTGTCTTTGTTGATTTATGTGTTCGCTTGGACAGCGTTATCCAAATAGCCCGTCTTTTCTTTTTATCTTTCTTTTGACGGACCAATAAGAATGATAGGGGAGGTGTTTTTGTTTTTTTTCTTCTCTTTTTTTGCCTTCCGATTTGAGTTCGCTCTAATAAACAAAACAAAATAATATTTTGAGAAGTTTAATCAAACTTCATGTCTATGATTATAAATTTAGTAATGCCTTTTAGGCACACATTTTTTAAATTTGAGATATGATGTTCATAGCTTTAATGCAATTAAAATAAAAAATAAGTAGCTTATATATATTTTTTTCTTTAATTTCTAGTTTTTTGTTGTTAGTATTGCTTCATCGATATTAAAGAAACTTTGGTAAGCTTATTTGTTTTCCTTCTTTTTTTTTTTATCATTTTTCGTTTTACTCACATAATTCTTTATTGTTAGTATCATTATTTTTAGTGATTTTGGAATTGAGAGCCCACTTACGGGAAAGAAATTATCAAAATGAACGTAAGATTTTTTACAGTGATAAAAAAAGTTATTACTATTTTATAACGCGAAAAATTCATTACAATTATGAAATTATTAGAAAATCTGATAGAAGCAAAATCAAGCGAAGTCCGAAGTCGAGCATACTTATGAACCTGAATTTTGTTGGTTATTATTGCTCAAATGGGAGCAGTTTGTATGGTTACCTAGTTATAGAAATTGTTTACATATATGTGTTATCTCATAAATTATTAATAAAGTTAAATTTCGCAAGAGTAATTTTCGTATGTAGTTAAAAAAGAATTGATTAACATGTTATTAAATTAATAAAATTAATCTTATTAGTTTTTAACCTTATGTTATTATCACTTAGCCAAATAACAAAGATGTCGTGCCTATTCTACTTTTAAACTTATTTAATAGTCCTAATTGATTTTAGAATATTCGTTAATCTTATTTGAATTCTATAAACTTTTCTAGAATTTACAGTATATCTAATTTTATTATCCTAAAATTGCGTTTGTGGATGCCTAGCTTTAACTAATTAGCATATATTTTAAGAGTTAAGATTTTAGAAAATTTGACCAATCAAAAATACTTTTCCGATTATTAGCCTTAATCCCCTGCACGTGACCTTTACGTCATTTTTTTGTGGAGGTAATTTTCAACTGTTAGTAAGAATTATACCCAGGAATTATAAAGAATAATTTCCCAAGCAAATTCATATACGAAAAAGTTTGACAAACATTATTTAATATAGTGAACTTGGCTATATGGGAAATTACCACTAATAACAAACCGAGGAAGTATTTAATTAATAATTAAAGCATTTGATTCTTTCGATTTGTTATCAACACTAACGCTAATATTTTTTACATCATTATAGAAATAAAAAAAATTCTATCGATTAAGATTAATCTTAAAATTTTTGATTCTGCAATGGAAATTTTAAGATTTGAACCCTTAAAAGAGAAGCCTTGAATATCTTCATTGGTGGACAAAGGAGTAAATAGCAATCGGGATCGGGTAAGTAGATTCACCATTATTATTGGCGTCATCTTTATTTTCTTTGAATTAATTATTATTATTTTGATCGATTTCCTCATTGACTTTATCGGTTCATTATTTTGATCGATTTCCTCATTGACTTTATCGGTTTCATTATTTTCATTGTCTTGGTCATTATTTTCGCCGAGTTCATTATTAATCATTTTCGTTGCCTTCATTATTTTGGTCGTTGGCTTTATTATCATTAGACTATTTTTTTTAAAAAAAAAATATTATCGTTATAAATAAATATTGTGATAAGTTTTTAAAAATATATGTGCATATGCATATACGTACCTTCTTTGTGCCAAGTGGCACAACTAATTTAGCAATCTCCCGGTACATATTATACGCCTCAATGGTACGATGCTTAGTAATACTCATCCCAGCTTGAACGTCAACACCTGCATCGTTTTATTTTTGAGCCGTATGTTTCTGAATAGAATAATTGACGATTCTTCTGTTAGTACAATCAATGCCTGAAGTTAATAAAAAAAAAAGTCTAAAATAATATACCTGAATAATTTTTAAGTGGACGAAGAAAAAATTCCTCATCTACATCGATTGGTCGTTTTGATATGTAAAGATTAATGTCTGCAATTAGCCCAATTTCACCTGGTTCGTCATCGGGTGGTATAATTTGTGTATGATCTTGGGCATTATCATGAGCACGTCGATGATGAAAGTACCCCCCGATGAGTCATATCATTAAAACAGTAAACAAATCATATTCACCATCACCTTTAATTTATGATCACGTCGAAGTCGTGCAGTAATACGATCCACAAGAATACAACCCATTTGGGGTATCACGTGAAATTTGTGGGTTGTTAAAAATGATTTTCACTTCCTTTGCCGTTAAAAGGTCAGCACCTTTATACGTCGATGTCGATGATTGCTCCAACTCCTTCATCCGACCCTAATATCTCACGAAATTGTCTAAATTCATGAATATTAATTGGTTCATGTTTGAACACTGTTTGCAAATATCGATCAATTGCACAAACTCCAACGTAAAGAGAATCAGATGTATATTTAGTATTATGTCGAGTTTTTATTTAAACAACAAATTCTAAAAAAACCATTATCTTGTAAAGTATCAAGATCAACTTCAGGATGTGTATCATTTACATATTCTTTAAACCGCTTCGTCCATACGTTCGTACTTTTTTGTGTATTTGCATGAACTGAATTTTTAATATACGGTTTAAGTTTCTCATCCGAAGGTTTTTTAAATTTTCTTCGCTTCGACAAATTTCCATAGGTTGCATAATAATCCATAGCTTTTATAAATGATGACTCCATTTTCGTAGCATAAACAATTTAAAGAAAGAGGGAAGAAATTTTTGTTATTTTTGAATTAAAATTTCTTTTATATCGTATTGAAAGTTTATTGGAGGTTATGCCGCTTTTAATTAATGAACGTAAGAAATTTTTTTGGTTATTTTTGAATTAAAATTTCTTTTTACAGATTATTGTTAACACAACCTAGGAGAAAACCGACTAATCCCACGAATCCACCATCAAAATTACAGGCATGTGAGAACATTTATGATTCACAGTGGTGGAATTTTTCTCACATGACCCGTAATTTTGAAGGCCCTTTAATTGATGATCTGCGAAAGAAGGAGAATCCAAAAATAGATTTTTAACATATGAATATAAGTTATTGTTCATGTGATATGATCATGTAAAATTTTTTTGCCTTGATATTTTTGTCATAAAATGACATCATCATTTATGCAAAATGTCACGACAACATTAATATATTATGAACAAGTTATCCGACAAACTCATATGATCATGAAAAAATTTTACGACATAATCATGTTTATTCAAATTAAACGAGCAAAACACCAATATTGGGCAAATGCTACACGTGCCACAGCGCGGCACGTGATCATTTGCCAAATTACCGTTATTCTACAATTTTTGCCCAATATTGTATACATAGTTGCCTTTTTTTTTCTGCTACGATTTGCTGATAATCAATTGTGAAAATTGTAATAATTGAGAATCATCTCAATCACTATCAAAGGAGTTGCTTGAGAACACCATAATAAGGAATAATGATTCTGCTTATATATAAATCTATTTTTAGAAAGGATTATCTATCTTCTTTAAGAATAAGAGTAAACCCTAAAAAAAAAAAGTAAGTTTGTAGTCCTTATTTATGACTACAAGGTTATATATTTCCTAGTATTGGTTGAAGAGTTACAATTTTGAATGTCTTTAAATAATACGCACTATAACAAAAAGTTAGATTTAAAGAGCGATATATATCATATACATCTAAACGAAATTAAATTTAAAAGAGCAATATGTTATATATTACTAATTAACACTAACTTCAATAATTCTAATAAATTATATTTGAAAACTTTTTGATTATGTTTTTTTGTCCTACATCCGGCACCTACTTGAATTTTTTTCACGCCTATTGCCTGGTTCCGCTCTGTTCTGGAAATTAAAGATCTAAAAAAGCTCAAAAATTTTTTTCAAATCTTGCGGCACAGATAAACATTAATAAAAATAATTGTACAAAATACTTAATATGATAAATTGTTAAAGTCAATACTCGGATGATTTAATATTTTCGATCTACTCAACTAGCTGAATTTTGGCCAGAATTAAATCAGATCGTCCTATTGGATAATTGTTTGTTGTTGTTACACAAGAAATCTGGTTTATAAATACACGTTTTTACCCACGCTGTGAAGATACGGCCTCTACTCGCTCCGAAGATATACCGTCTTACGTGGGAGTTCGCTCCGAAGATATACCATACCGTCTTCGTGGGAGTTCGCTCCAAAGACACTGTTAGCCAACAGTTGTCTTTGTTGATTTATGTGTTCGCTTGGACAGCGTTACCAAATAGCCCGTCTTTTCTTTTTATCTTTTCTTTTGACGGACCAATAAGAAGAATAGGGGAGGTGTTTTTGTTTTTTTTCTTCTCTTTTTTGCCTTCCGATTTGAGTTCGCTCTAATAAACAAAACAAAATAATATTTTGAGAAGTTTAATCAAACTTCATGTCTATGATTATAAATTTAGTAATGCCTTTTAGGCACACATTTTTTAAATTTGAGATATGATGTTCATAGCTTTAATGCAATTAAAATAAAAAATAAGTAGCTTATATATATTTTTTTCTTTAATTTCTAGTTTTTTGTTGTTAGTATTGCTTCATCGATATTAAAGAAACTTTGGTAAGCTTATTTGTTTTCCTTCTTTTTTTTTTTATCATTTTTCGTTTTACTCACATAATTCTTTATTGTTAGTATCATTATTTTTAGTGATTTTGGAATTGAGAGCCCACTTACGGGAAAGAAATTATCAAAATGAACGTAAGATTTTTTACAGTGATAAAAAAAGTTATTACTATTTTATAACGCGAAAAATTCATTACAATTATGAAATTATTAGAAAATCTGATAGAAGCAAAATCAAGCGAAGTCCGAAGTCGAGCATACTTATGAACCTGAATTTTGTTGGTTATTATTGCTCAAATGGAAGCGATTTGTATATAGAAATTGTTTACATATATGTGTTATAAATTATTAATAAAGTTAAATTTCGCAAAAGTAATTTTCGTATGTAGTTAAAAATGAGTTGATTAACATGTTATTAAGTTAATAAAATTTATCTTATTAGTTTTTTAACCAAAACTTTTATGTTATTATCACTTAGCCAAATAACAAAGATGTCGTGCCTATTCTACTTTTAAACTTATTTAATAATGCCTAATTGATTTTAGAATATTCGTTAATCTGATTTGAATTCTATAAACTTTTCTAGAATTTACAGTATATCTAATTTTATTATCCTAAAATTGCGTTTGTGGATGCCTAGCTTTAACTAATTAGCATATATTTTAAGAGTTAAGATTTTAGAAAATTTGACCAATCAAAAATACTTTTCCTTAATCCCCTGCACGTGACCTTTTACGTCATTTTTTTGTTCAACTGTTAGTAAGAATTATACCCAGGAATTATAAAGAATAATTTCTCAAGCAAATTCATATACGAAAAAGTTTGACAAACATTATTTAATATAATGAACTTGGCTATGTGGGAAATTACCACTAATAACAAACAGGGGAAGTATTTAATTAATAATTAAAGATTTGATTCTTTCAATTTGTTATCAACACTAACGCTAATATTTTTTACATCATTATAGAAATAAAAAAAATTCTAGCGATTAAGATTAATCTTAAATTTTTGATTCTGCAATGGAAATTTTAAGATTCAAACCCTTAAAAGAGAAGTCTTGAATATCTTCATTGGTGGACAAAGGAGTAAATGATAATCGGGATCGGATAAGTAGATTCACCATTTCATCATTAACTTCATTATTATTTTGATCGATTTCCTCATTGACTTTATCGGTTTCATTATTTTGATCGATTTCCTCTAGAGTTGCAGGTGAAACAAATCTTCAATGGAGCACTGTGGTGCACCAAGACTGGTGCACCGAAACTGGTGCACCGATAATTATAAAAAACTCAAATCTTCAACGGTGCACCGATGGTGTACCATGGTGCACCGGATGGTCCTGGTGAAACTAACTAGTTTCACCAACAACTCTAATTTCCTTATTGACTTTATCGGTTTCATTATTTCATTGTCTTGATCATTATTTTCGCCGAGTTCATTATTAATCATTTTCGTTGCCTTCATTATTTTGGTCGTTGGCTTTATTATCATTAGATTATCGTTATAAATAAATATTGTGATAAGTATTAAAAACATATATACTATACATATATACGCACCTTCTTTCTGCCAAGTGGACAACTAATTTAGCAATCGCCCGGTACATATTATACGCCTCAATGGTATGATGCCTAGTAATACTCATCCCAGCTTGAACGTCAACACCTGCATCGTTTTATTTTTGAGCCGTATGTTTCCGAATAGAATAATTGACGATTCTTCTGTTAGTACAATCAATGCCTGAAGTTAATAAAAAAAAGGCTAAAATAATATACCTGAATAATTTTTAAGTGGACGAAGAAAAAATTCCTCATCTACATCGACTGGCCTTTTAATATAATGTCTGCAATTGGCCCAATTTCACCTGGTTCATCATTAAGTATATAATTTGTGTTTGATCTTGGGTTTTATCATGAGCACGTCGATGATGAAAGTATCCCCCGATGGGTCATATCATGAACAGTAAACAAATCATATCCACCATCTTGGGATGTAAATCCTTTACCATTAATGAACCACCAGTAATACAACTAATCCACAAGAATACAACCCATTTGGTGTATCACGTGAAATTTGTGGGTGGTTAAAAATAATTTTCACTTCCTCTGCCATTAAAGGGTTGGCACCTTATACAGTACATCAATGTCGATACTCCTTTCATCCGACCGTCCAATATCTCACGAAATTGTTCCACTAATCCCGATGCCAGTACGAATCCATCAGGGTGGTTTTCAAAATTACAGGCATGTGAGAACACTTATGATGCACAGTGGCGTTGCTGCTATGTGTGATTCCAATCGGCGGTGGAATTTTTCTCACATGACCCGTAATTTTGAAGGCGCTGATGTTTTTTTTTTTAAATGATGACCCGTGAAAGAATCTAAAAATAGATTTTTAAACCAATTTACATACATATATAAACAAAATCGTTTTAATAAAAGTTGTAGAGCTAGTTCTAATGATAACATATCAGCGATCGGCATAATTGGGCCTTTTTTCAATAAACTGTTACACGAAAATTTGCTCCTAAGTGACGTTGAAAAACTAACAAATGAAGCACTTGTTACAGCTAACAAAAGGGCTTCTTTGACGTCTATACAAGTTAAAAAACCAAAAAAATTCAACAAAAGAGCTATGCTAAGCTGTAGAAAGAAGTACTTTTACCGTTTGTTGAAATACTCGGGTGTTTTAGGATGGGTTGGGCATTGTAAGATGGGTTGGTAACTATCAAGGGTAAATTCGGATGCTAATTTTCAAAAAAAATGGCCTTTTTAATCTACTTTTGGCTTATAATTAAATACATGAATTTCATAATGTTCTACGTACTTAATTATAAATGCAAAGCTGGTTAAAAAGGCCGTTTTTGTGAAAATTCGCTCTATAATAAATTTTCGTGCAAATTTTTTTGATAATCCTCGATCATGATTGGTCAATTTACAAATTATGCCGATCCGCTGATATGATAAGATTACTAAAATTGTGTTGATAATTCTTTTTTATCTAAAATTTTTTAAAAGAAATTTATATGATTATAAAAGAAAAATCAGAAAATAATAGACTAGTTTTATTATATTGTTATTATTCGAATCACAAAAACTAGCTTTACAACCTTTATTAAAAGCTCACAAAAGGTTAGTTTAATAAAAAATTTACTTTATATAGAGTCACCAAATTAATTGAATTGCCGCTTCACTGAAAAAAGTCTGGCCATCTTTTTTTTTTCATCGAGTTAACACTGATTGGCTAAAACTACTTATTGATAGAGTAAAAAAAGAGGATCTTTAGCAAAAATATATGTAATTGTCAAAAAAATTATTACGTTGCTTTTTATATTAGAAACCCTTATCTCTAATAAAAAATTAAAAGAAACCCCAAAGGCATACCATGCCAATATTTATTATCTTCTAATTTCTATGTCAAATGCGAGAATTTCTTTTTGCTAAAAAAATTTTCTTATATTCAAATACTTTATTATTGTTTGCATTGAGTTTTGTTGCTGTAACAACTTATGATATTTGCAAAATCCATAAAGAAGTTGAGGCACTTGGTGTTGCCGAAGTTATATTGATGTGTTTAAGTGTAGCTTAAGGAGTTAAATTTGTTTATTAGATAGTCGCCTACGATTTGCTTATAATCAATTGTAATAATTGAGCATCATCTCAATCACTATCAAAGGAGCTGCTTGAGAACATCATAGTCAGAAATAATGATTCCGCTTATATATAATTCTATTTTTAGAATTCTCATTTCGCGGATTATCTATCTCCTTTACGAATAAGAGCAAACCCTCAAAAAAAAAGTAAGTTTGTAGTTCTTATTTATGACTACAAAGTTACATATTTCCCAGTATTCGTTGAAGAGTTACTCTTTAAATGATACGCACTATAACAAAAAGTTAGATTTAAAGAGCGATATATATCATATACATCTAAACGAAATTAAATTTAAAGAGCAACATATTATATATTACTAATTAACATTAAATTCAATAGCCCACTTGAGTTTTTTTTCATTCCTATTGACTGGTTCCGCTCTGTTCTGGAAATTAAAGACCTAAAAAAGCTTAAAAAATTTTTTTCAAATCTTGCGGCACAGATAAACATCAATAAAAATAATTGTACAAAATACTTCATGTAATAAACTGATAAATTGTTAATTCTTTCACGTATTGTTAACTGATCGATCTACTCAAATTTAACTAGCCAAAATGTACGAATTTTGGCCAGAATTAAAATCAGATCGTCCTATTGGATAATTGTTTGTTGCTGTTACACAAGAAATCTGGTTTATAAATACACGTTTTTACCCACGCTGTGAAGATATGCCCTCTACTCGCTCCGAAGATATACCGTCTTACGTGGGAGTTCGCTCCGAAGATATACCGTCTTACGTGGGAGTTCGCTCCGAAGATATACCATACCGTCTTCGTGGGAGTTCGCTCCAAAGACACTGTTAGCCAACAGTTGTCTTTGTTGATTTATGTGTTCGCTTGGACAGCGTTATCCAAATAGCCCGTCTTTTCTTTTTATCTTTTCTTTTGACGGACCAATAAGAATGATAGGGGAGGTGTTTTTGTTTTTTTTCTTCTCTTTTTTGCCTTCCGATTTGAGTTCGCTCTAATAAACAAAACAAAATAATATTTTGAGAAGTTTAATCAAACTTCATGTCTATGATTATAATTTAGTAATGCCTTTTAGGCACACATTTTTTAAATTTGAGATATGATGTTCATAGCTTTAATGCAATTAAAATAAAAAATAAGTAGCTTATATATATTTTTTTCTTTAATTTCTAGTTTTTTGTTGTTAGTATTGCTTCATCGATATTAAAGAAACTTTGGTAAGCTTATTTGTTTTCCTTCTTTTTTTTTTATCATTTTTCGTTTTACTCACATAATTCTTTATTGTTAGTATCATTATTTTTAGTGATTTTGGAATTGAGAGCCCACTTACGGGAAAGAAATTATCAAAATGAACGTAAGATTTTTTACAGTGATAAAAAAAGTTATTACTATTTTATAACGCGAAAAATTCATTACAATTATGAATTTATTAGAAATCTGATAGAAGCAAAATTAAGCAAATTCGAATATACGTATGAACTGAATTTTGTTTGTTATTATTGCTTAAATGGGAGGTTATTAATTGTAGAAATTTCTTGTTTACGTAGTAATATAATATCTGTGTTGTCCTATAAATTTATTAATAAAGTTAAATTTTGCAAGAGCAATTTCGTATGTAAAGAATTGATTATCACACGCCTAATAAAATTAAACTGATTGTTGGCGATCTTTCATGGTCATATTGGGGTAGATCCTGCAGTCAGTGCTCCCACAAAATATAATGTTTCTTATATAACGTTACTAATAGACACTAAGTTTTCAACCATAATCTTAATTATCAGTTTTAATCCTACATTATTATTTAGAAACAGATTTACTTTATTGTCAGTTATACCTAATTTGGAATTTTAATTTCGAATTTTAATTTGGAATTTTAATTTGGAATTTTAATTTGAAATTTTAATTGTAAAAAAATTACGGGGATCAATTTTATGGGTACGTGCTTAATGAAAATACAAATATCGATATATCTTGTTGGAGTTTAATAAATTTATTTAAAAAATTCTAAAAAGAAAGAAGGTATCCTTGTATTTCAGCCGCCAGGCACCCCCAGGCGTCCTACCCCGGCGAGGATTTAGGAATACGAACTCGTACCAAAGGCCGGACACTTGCGTACCTTAAATTCATTATTTGTGTCACCATCAGATCAAAATACCTTGATATAGTATTGATATACGTCGTCGAACATCCGGAATGTATATTCCATTACTTATAATGTCAGAGAATAATTCTATAATTATTTTAAATCACATGAAATCACATGTGTAACCTTAAATTCTTTTTTTTTCACTAATTATGTTAATGAAATCATTCGCCTAACATTGATTGTAAAAATAAAAAATTTTAAGGATATTACGAAATCTGGTACGTATTTCTAAATAAATTTTATGTATGAAATTAGGAGAAAATTTTCCGAATTAATAAACGAAAATATAAATAACAGTATTTTGCTTCAGTTTTTTGAGTTGAATTTTATAAAAATATATATGACTAATAAAATATAAGTTTACATTTTCAAAAAATTTTTACAATAACACCTATAACCAATAATAATACAATTATTAACCTATACACAAGTATTACTTACTGTCCTAATTCACAAATCTTTTAATTTAATAAAACCTTTCTCGTTATGAATGAAAGTCAAAAGATTAATTTTGTATTTGGTATGCTGAAAATTCTATTACTCTCACATAATTTTTTAGTTTTGTATACATATACTATATCGATGAAAAAAAATAAAGACAATATAATTAATATCCTATAACTTTGTATATATATCTTAAATAGATAACGATATAGATTACAAATGACAAATGCTTACATATACAGTATACTATAATATCAGTTGAACTCATAAACACTGCTCTTGGGATAATTCTTGAATATGTTGCATAGTAGATTCTTCTGTGATACTGGAGTTATTTTCTTGTAATGATGCCAAAAACTGTTCTAAATTTTCAGAAATTTACACGCATCATAAAATATATTTATGAATACAAAGATTTTAACAACAATATATACGAATAAAAGTATATAGTGGTAAAGAAATAATGAATACCAAGATGCGTATAAATAGAAGAATCATGATCGATGGTTGGTATAGAGTCTGAATCTATCATTTGAGCTAATTCAAAAGAATGTACATGTGATGAATGCAGATGTAAGTTAAAAAAAAAAAACAAAAAAAATTGAAGTAAACTTTATTATCATACATGTAACACATAGCGAGTCATTTTGGAGGGAAGCTACCAATATATCACTATTGCCATCATCTATTTCTAAGGTAGATATTTGTGTAAAATCATTTTGGAATAGAGTCATCAATCTACTACCACTATTTGATCCTAAGTTGGATATTTGTGTGGAGACTTGTGGAAAATCATTTTGGAATGAGGTCCCCAATATTCTATCATTATTTGTTTCTAAGTTGGATATATGTATGGAGTCTTGTGTAAAATCATTTTGGAATGTGGTCATCAATCTATTACAACTATTTGATCCTAAGTTGGATATTTTTGTAGAATTATTTTGTGGTTGTCTGTTGCTATCATCTATTTGTGTGGAGTCATTTTGCGATGGAAGCATCCATCCATCGTTATTATTTGTTTTTATATCAATATCAGACATTTGCGTAGCGCCATTTTGAAATAAAGTAATCAATATATTACTTTTATTTATTTCTAAATTAGAATCACAAATTTGTGTGGAGTTATTTGGGAATGAAGTCATCTGTTCATTGCTATTATTTGATCCAAAGTTTAATTCATACATTGCACTATTTCGAAATGGAGCCATACATCTATTACTATTATATGTTTCTAAATTCTGATCATAAATTCGCATGGTGTCACTTTGAAATGGAGTCATCCATCCATCGTTATCATCTATTTTTGAGTTTAAGCCGGATATTTGTGTGAAGTCATTTTGGGATGGGGTTATTAAACTGTTGCTATAATCTGTTTCCAAGTTTGATTCTGACATTTGCATGCCATTTTGGAATTGAGTCTTCAATTTGTTACTATCATCCATTTGAAAATTTAAAGTAGATGGTTGTGTAAAATTATCTTGATATGTATCTATTCTCATATTGTCAAATATTTTTTCAAAGTTTAAGTCAGATATATTCATGGGGTTATTTTGAATGTTACCACTACAATCTTCTGCCTTTTGATCAAGTGGCTCAGCAGTTAGAAATTTATTTGCACACAATGGTTGAATTTCTGAAGAACTGAATAAATTAATTTCTATGTCTCTTTGTTGTCCTTGTTGTCCTTGTTGTCTGTGATCAATGGATGGTTTAATTTTAAATATTTTTATGTTCTTTTGATAAGGTTTTTCAATTCTACTCCTATTTTGAATCATTGGGATTTTATCATTTGTGTTGTATTGTCCTTTAATGGGGTAAGATATTTTCTTTTTTGAACTATCATTAGATGCAGTGCATGGAACTTTAATAACTTCTTCTTTTATTTCTTTTTCCTTCATAATTATAAGGATAAACGAAAATTTTTAAATAAGTGATAAAAATTTTTCTTAATTCTCTAACAACCTGTTAAATATCTGATTCATATCTGTGCATCCCATTTCAGAAATACTAGCTTTGGTAATGTACTTTTAAAGACATTTGTTTTTGCACTCAATCATCTAGTAACAACTTATCTAATACAATAAAATTTTTTTAAAGTTCTATAGAGTATGTTATTAAATTCATTATACCCGATCAATAATTTTGGTTCGCGCCACAACTATATTTAGTTAAAATTTACACGAAATAATATATTATGTGTAATTTTTTTTGTATATAAAACTATTCTCCAAATATTTATGCGAATTAATCGTGAATTATCTTACCTTAACTACATATATATTTATTTATTTTACGTCATAGTGGCAAGTATTCAACGCATATTTGGAATTACCATATTGAGATTTTTACTAAATAAAATAACTAAAGTTGCGGCTGAATGTTATATCTTCGTTGTTTATTTTAATATTAAATAATATAATTATTGATTATGATTTGAAAATGTATAGAGCAGAGAAATATTAATCTTCGATCGTTAAATTAAGCTGTATAGTTGATTAATTTATTGATAAAAATAAATTATAAATAAATTCATCAATATATATAAATTATTCGGCGACGTATTACGTTATATAGAAAATCTTTACATTTTGTTATTCTGATATATGCAAGTTGGAAAAAGTTCTTGTGTGTGTGTACCCGATGTGACCACTGATAAACAATGATCGGCAGTGATCGGCATACCTCCATACGTGCAATTTATATTAGAAAACACCCAAAATGTCAATTTAAATTTAATTTATCGAATGAAATGAAAAAAAAGAAAGAATGGCAGTTATTTTATGACTTGGGTTTCATTATAGGAATTTCCTTAACTGGAAATTTCCTGAAGAAACCAAGATCGCCGAATAATTCTTGCTTTATAGTAATACAATAAACAGTCAAATGTTTATAGCAATACTATAGCAATAACGATAAAACAATAAAATGTCCATGACAATAATGATAAGCAATATGATAATAATGATAAGCAATAAAATGTCTGACAATAGCGATATGTTTATATCAATAACGATATGCAATAAAATGTTTATAGCAATAATCAACTGTCTATAGCAATAAATTGTATTAGAACAGGGTTGCGAAATAGTGAAATCCGCTTTGTAGATCGGGTTAGGGTGAAATCTGCGTTTGATTATGTTTTTTATTATAGAAAAGCGGATTTCACCCTCACATGATGATCATAGCAGGTTTCACTATTTCACAACTCAGGTTTCACCCTGTCGTATAGTATTTATTCCTCGGGACGGTGGGAATAATGAGATTTCCCCAGCATGGTGGAATAAATAGTATTTATTCTTCGGGACGGTGGGAATAATGAGATTTCCCCAGCATGGTGGAATAAATAGTATTTATTCCCCGTCTCATTATGATCGCATGACGGGATTTTATTGCAAATTTTTTCTTTTTTTTTATTTGTTATTCCCCCGGGGTGATAACAAATAAGAAAAAAAATGAAAAAATTTTGATGAATAACACGTAAATCCCGTCATGCAATCATAATGAGACGGGAATAACGATAGCATTACACGCACCTACCAATCATTATTATCATGTGTCACATTCTGCGCATGTGATTCTTTAACTATAGCAGTTAATAAATGTTTATAGCAATTATTTAATGTAATAAAACGTCTATAGTAACAGGCAATATATAGTTTAGATCAATTAACAGTGAAAATAGTCTACAATAATATATAAAAAATAGTTTAATCTATAGTGATGCATAAAAAATAAAATAGGGAGTTTAATGGTTCACCGTGTACTGATCGACTTTTATTGCCATATTTCACTTGCTTTTATTTGTTATTCCCCGGTCCCCCGGGGTGATAACAAATAAGAAAAAAAATGAAAAAAATTTTGATGAATAACACGTAAATCCCCGTCATGCAATCACAATGAGACGGGAATAACGATAGCATTACACGCATCTACCAATCGTTATTATCATGTGTCACATTCTGCGCATGTGATTCTTTAACTATAGCAGTTAATAAATGTTTATAGCAATTATTTAATGTAATAAAACGTCTATAGTAACAGGCAATATATAGTTTAGATCAATTAACAGTGAAAATAGTCTACAATAATATATAAAAAATAGTTTAATCTATAGTGATGCATAAAAAATAAAATAGGGAGTTTAATGGTTCACCGTGTACTGATCGACTTTTATTGCCATATTTCACTTGCTTGGCTTGTTCGTGACGATTGACGTATCGTGGAAATCTGTTTATTTAATAAAGTTACAGATAACATACACATAGTAACGAAGATAGCAGAAAAAAGTATGGCATTAGTATAAGCAAAACAGTCACAGAGCAAAAATTTAGCAAGTTCATGATTTTTACCCAGTCTAATTGTAAGATTAATGTGTAAATACAAATTCGAAATAAAAAATAAAAACGAAAAAAAAATCAAAAATCGCAAAAATTTGGAAACTGGTTTCTGTTATTAAATACAAATATTAATATTTAAACGAAAAAAATTAGGACAGCATCGTTGTTGGATTAGTCACAGAACTGCCAATTTTTTGCATCATGACTATATCACTCGTTAGATATATAATCCAGATCAACAATCCACAGATAGATAAATTGAGACAGATTGATGATTATTTGAAAGAATTTCAAAATTTATAATTATGAATATATGATCTAATAGATAATTTAGCATACCAGACCTGAAAAAATATCTAAATACTCAATTTAATTCTACATTACGAGAGTTAGAGTTAGAGAATTTCAGGGCCGTTATTGTAGTTGATTATAAAATGCAGATTTTATCTGCAACAGCTTGGGAAGTCAAAAGCCAATTTTTTGGAAAGCAAGGATGGATGTTGTATACAACTTTGGTATTTCAAAAAGATAAAGACAATGATAACAATTTAGATATTCAAGTCTATGATTATTGGAGTTCTGATACCAAACAAGATGTTTGGTTCACGGCATCATGTTTTGAGGCAGTATTCATGACAATAAATCCCAAACCACATTGGATTAAAATAATTTCAGACAATAAAGAGCACTATCATAACTCAGAATTAATGGTAATTTTAGTCATTGTATAATTGGTATAATGTGGAAGTGTGTGATAGATTTTTCTTGAGCCAGAAGAAGCCAAACCTACTGTCAACTCTTACTATGCAATAGCAAGTAGATTTAGAATTATATGAAGTTTTTGCTAGTAATACAAATTGACAAAAATATTTCAATTGATTAATTGATAGATCATTTTATCAATTAATTAATTAATCAGTTTTATTCAACTAATCAATTAGTTGGCCAATCGATCAATTGAATAATTAATTAATCAATTAGTTGACTAATCAATTGGCCAACTAATTGATTAGTTGAATAAATAATAAGCAAAACTTGGTAAAATACACATAAGGTAGCAACTAAAATAGCAAAGTTGATATTCTTATATGATTAGTTGATTAATCAACTAATCAACTAATCAACTAGTTGTTTAATTTACCAATTAACTAGTTGAATAATGAATAATCAATTAGTTGGTCAATAGATTAATTTTAATTGATTAGTTAACTAATCACAATTAATTGACTAAGTTGGGTCTGGAAAATTCAAATCAATTAGTTGTCAATTTTACAACTAATTTGTATCACTAGTTTTTGCCTTGAAATAACCTTATAGGACATAGTAGTTTCTACATCCTATAAGATTATTTTCAAAGCAAAGACCTATATTTGTTTTTTTTTTTAATATTAATTATAGATTGTGTTATAACAAACTAGCAGATGAATTAATGTTATTAATAGATAAAGACAATATATAAATAAGTAGAGATCTGACTCATGCAAAAAATAAGCATTTGAATATTTATTTATTTAATTTTTTAATATTCAAATATTTTTCAAAAATTTTGAATGAATATTTGAATATTTACTAAATATTCATTGAATATTAAATATATTCAATTTTAAAAAAATTACATAACTATTTTACTTAAATTAGCCAATAAAGTTGCAAATAAATTATTAAAAAATAAAATAAAATTATAAAATTATCATATGGGCTGATTTTGTTAATTTCTAATAACTTTTGATCTACTAATTCATTTTGAATGATTTAACTACCAAAATGTTCGTCTCAATGAGACGATTCTAATGAATCCAAAATCATCAAAATCCAATCACAGGATCCTGAGATCGATTAAGTTTTGTGTAATTTTAATAAGAAATTTTAAAATACTATGTAAATATCTTTAATCTTGAATAACTTTGAATCTACTGGTCCGTTTTAGATGATTTAACTACCACAATGTTTGTCTTAGCAAGCTGATTCTGATGAATCAAAATCACTAAAATCCAATCACGGGATTCTGAGATCGCTACAGATTGTTTATTTGTAAACAAACCAATCAAACTGGTCAGGTGTCCAGTTTGATTGGTTTGTTTACAATATAGAAACCTGTAGCGATCTCGAGATCCCGTGATTGGATTTTAATAATTTTGGATTCATCGGAATCGACTTGCTGAGACAAACATTTTGGTAGTTAAATCATCTAAAACGGACTAGTAGATTCAAAGTTATTCAAGATTAAAGATATTTACATAGTATTTTAAAAATTCTTATTAAAATTACACAAACCTTAATCGATCTCAGGATCCTATGATTGGATTTTGATGATTTTGGATTCATTAGAATCATCTCATTGAGACGAACATTTTGGTAGTTAAATTATTCAAAATGGATTAGTAGATCAAGAGTTATTAGAAATTAACAAAATAGCTCATATGTACAGAATTGTTATATTGCACCTATGGTGTTCAATACTAATAATATGAAATTCATATAATATACAAATCAAAATAAAAACAAAAATTAATTTTAATTAATATTAGTGTTAGAGTTAAAGCCTGAAATGGGGCAGGGCATAAAGTATACCAAAATTTTATAAAGAATTTTTTTTTATTAGGGCCTCAAAGATGATTTTATAACTGAATTTTTGTATTATAGTTATTTTTTAAAAAATATCAAAAATTTGTATTACACCTAATTTTAAAGCTCATAATAAAAATTATAGTAGTGTTGAATACCAGTAGTGTGATATCACAATACTGAAATTATATATATATATTTTTTAAAATTCAGCAATCCTGCCTTCTGTGTCTATAGACTTTATTATTATAAAAACCTAGGTTTATATACATCAAGATTTTATTCTAACAGAAAGCTCACCCAACTTTACGTCCAGGTGTGATCTGCCTAGCGATTATTCGCCTCGATTAGGATCCTCAACTTACTGAGGATATGTCTCCTCCTGTCACCGGCTGGCAATCGCTTGCCATATCAGTTTTGCCAAATATTTATATATATATAATGTATTCAATAAATATTCAATAAATATATTTATTCTTTTTTTTTTGCTTTACATAATTGTAAAAATTTAATTTTAAAATTAATATATAGCACTAACATAGGAACCCTTTCTGATGATTACTTGGACCAAATTACCAACAGAGGAAAAACAAAAGTTTTTTGTTGAAGAGGTGTCTATACTTAATATATAGTAGGCTAACACAGAAAACCAGTTTTTATAAAAATCAACTGCTTTTCTAAAAACTCCTTTATATATTCAACATGCAAGCCAAAAGCATACTTTTACAAGACAACTAGCAGAAGATGGCGCTCTTGTACAAGAAATTTTGGTAGAGATTAAAGTTTTCTTCTGTTAATGAAGTATACTATGGTAAAACAACAGGAACAACAAAAAATAAGTTTTTCTGACTATACTTTACCCTTTCTTTTAAATTTTTTTTAAGTATTATTTTACTTCCCTTTGAATTTTTTTAAAATTTTTGCCAGAAAAGTGGAAATTCTAGCTTACCTCTTCCAAAAGATCAGCAGTGTTTACTCTTTTCGATTTGGAATATTTCCAGCCTGGAATGGTATTGAATACTAGTAGTGCATTTTGGTAATCTTGTATTTTATTAATAAGAAATTTTTAAAAATTTAATAATCAAAATTTTTTACAAATACAAGCTTTATTTTAATTAATATATTGCATTGTTTTTGTTTGTTTTTATAGCAATACAACTATAAACAAAAAATTTTTTTATTTAATAATTTTTTGTTTTTACTATTTGGTATAACTACTTTAAGCTCTAAAGATAGCAACAGATATTATATAATATTTTAGAAGAAGGGTCTTTAATATCTTATTTAAATATAAATTTATAATAGGTAATTAAATTTTTTTATAGAAGAAAGAGAAATAGAAAATATAGTAAAAAAATATTACAGTAGAGTACTATATTATTATAGACCAGTGATGGTAAATGACCTGGTCATTTGCCAATTTTTTAAATAACCTCAAATGATTTCAAAATGACCGGTCATTCTTGGTCATTCAAATTTTGGGTCATTTGAAAATGACTCATGACCAAATGACCATGGTCATTTCCAAATGACCACAGTCATTTGGTCATTAGGTTATTTAGTATATAGAATTACCATATTATTGGTCATAAAAAAGATTATTAAAACCATACGAATTAATGCTTTAACTTAGAACCAGATCAAATGATGGTTTGGATTTAACCCGAAGCTTCAATGATGGTATGGCTGCTGCATTGCCGTTAAGGCTATGGTCTAGTCTTTAGGTGGTAACGCAACTAAGTAAATCAAAAATATGTGAGTAAACTATGGAATTTGATCTTTTAGAAATTGGTGCGTTCTTTATTAATTAAATAAAGTAATTAATCGATTATTTTTAATCATAGTAAAATTACTAATATTGCTAACATAGTTTTGATTTACTTAATTGGGTTACCACCTCTAGTATGTACATACATACGTACGTGTGTTTGATGCACATAATCAGATAATCAGAATGAATAATAAATATGTGATTTGTCGGAGCTTATGTAATTTAATTGAGTATATGCGATTGTCTTGAAGCTTATTTTATCTAATTGCACAAAGTATATAAAGCAGTAAAGTCTCAGTGCTTCTGCTCGATTAATTTCCAATTTTCCAATTAGTATTGTGATAACATAGTTCGAAATTCATATATCAAGTAGTTAAATATAATGCGAAAAAAAAAATAAAAGAAAAAAAAAAGGGGTAGCAAAATTTACATAAATAGAAAAAACACCCATGCTGTATGTTATATCGGACATTTTATAATAACTTTTCTTACGAGGGCAACCCTTAATTTTTTTTACGAAAGGCAAACTTAACTTTTCTTACACGGGCAAACCTTACGAAGGACAAACTTAATCTTACAATGGGCAAAAAAAATCATAACTTTCAGGAATTTTTTTACTTGGTCGCATCAGACAATCCAAAAGCGAATAAAAAGGCAGTTTGCCTTTCATGTGTATGCAAATATACCTTACCTGTAGCTTCTACGAAGCCTGAGTGTTTTGTTTCAAATAAGGCAAAGTTATGTCGAAGTCACCTTAAAAACTGTTCAAATTTTAAAGCACAATATAGTGTGGAGGAGGTCCTGGAAATTCTTGCACGATCGGTGCCTGAAGATGCTAAAAAGAAAAGTGGTGAAGGTAATTACTAACAGCAATATTTGAATAATTTTATTGTACTGTTATAGAATGAATAGTCATTATTTTATTGTATTTTATTATTATTTTATTGTGTATTTTATAATCTTAAGAAGTAGACATTTAGAATAGTTTATATCGCTTATAATGCTTATAACGCTTATAACGATTATATCGCTTATAACGCTTATATCGCTTATAACGCTTATAACGCTTATATCACTTATAACGCTTATACCGCTTATACCGCTTATACTGCTTGTAATGATTATATCGCTTATAACGCTTATACCGCTTATACCGTTTATAACGCTTATATCGCTTATGTTGCTCTTGTAAATTAACGCTTATAGCGCTTATTCTAAAATGTATTTAAAGGCACAGAATTTCCCTTAGTCAAGGTAGACTAGATAGATCCAGACATTGTATTTTATCTTTACCTTTATATTATTATCCTCCTCTCTTATTATTAATAAACTCTTGAGATTACTAAGGAACAAACACCTTGGAAGCCCTCTTGTTAAATTAATAAACTGCCTATTATCTCCTGTGTTTTATACCGAACTGCCCTTAGAGAAGAGTATAATTTCTTACAGACTAAGGAATTATACCTACCTCTTGGACACCGCTATAAACCGATAAAGGATCCCGTAGCCGTGTCATTGTTATAGTAAGGAGTTAAAGAAGGCCTCCCTACTGTAACAGTACAATATACTAATTACCTTGCTATTAATAATAGCAGATGAAAATAATTCTGAATCCGATGAAATTTCCACCACTATTACTGAGATATATTCATCAATTACTAGTGAATCTATTTTATCATCTAACAAATCCACACCATCTGCAAGCCCATCCACTTCAAATGTAAATAAGCAGGCATTTTTTGATAATTATGTTATACGCCAACTATCTGAAAAGAACCATCAGCATTTTGAGAACTTAGTGCTACGTATGATCGTATCAAACGGTATTCCTTTTACTTTTATGGAAAACCAAGAAACAAAGGACCTTTTTAATTTTATTATGCCAACATTAAAATTACCTAATCGGCGATCTATAAGTAATCGAATTCTTCCAAAGGTTTCAATAAAATTAACTGAAGAAATTTTGGAACATGCACGTGTAGACAAAGTTTGTGTAACTGCAGCCTTTGATGGCTGGACGAACATTAAGCAAGAGCACCTTTTTGGTGTCGTTTTGATTACTTCTCAGGGTCTATCTTTGATCTGGAATGCATGTAATATTAGTAGCCAGCGTTCAAAAACTGAAGATGTAAAGCGTCTCATTAAGAATGTAATGGATAGTGTAGAAAAGGTGGGTATCAGAATTAATTGTTACATATCAGATTCAGCTGGTGAGTATGCGGCAGCAAGGTAAGCTTAAATATATTTTATTGTACTTATATATTTATGTTATAACTATTTATTTATTTATTTTATTTAACAGGAGGCAGCTACGAATTGAATACCCTAATAAGGTTTTTATACCTTGTATGGCGCATCAAGCTAACTTAATTGTTGGTGATATTTTTAAGGAGTCTTATTCATATAAAAAACATTAAAACATGCAATATGCATCGTAGGCTATTTTCACTTCTTACCTTACTTTACTGGGTTACTACGAGATGAGCAAAGATCATTTTATAAACAAACCATCGCTCTTCTTTCCCCAGCTGAGACACGCTGGAATAGCATTTATTTTTGCTTTCACTCTATATTAAAAACTGAAGCGGCACTCAAAGTAATTATATTTTATAAGCTTTTACTGAAAGTATTTTATGTTAAAATACTTTCAGTTATCCATACCGTATTAGCACATAATAACGCGCATGGGCATTGTTTGAGTCAAAAATTAATTATAAAAAAAAATGGGCATTTCGAAATAATGCGCATGCACGTTATTAGTGCAAATACAGTATATTTATTTTTTGGCAACGTTTTTATTGAACTAAAATTACTGTAACTTTAAATCTAATAAAATTATGTATTCTTTTATGTAATTAGACATTGGCCACGAAATTTTTCCCAACTAAAATCGGATCAACTAGTACTTCTCGAAGTGGACTATCACGACAAAGGTTTACATCAAAAAATTCTAATATAAGCAAAACGCTCCCACCCGATATATTATCAATTATACAATATTTCAGTTTTTGGAATCAATTTATGAACTTCAGGACTTGCTCTTTCCTCTATGTTGTGTGCTGAATAAACTCCAAAAGGATATGGCAAGACTACACGAGATTTTACATTGTTTTGGATGGATTGTTAAAGTTTTTGCCAATCACAAAGATGATTATTTTTCAGATCATATGTTAGCACGTTTAAAAAATCAGTGGGCTCAATGAGAACAACTGCTACTTCTGCTATCATTCGTTTTGCACCCAAAATATCGGCTTTCAAAGTTTTCTCTCTGTGCTGCTAGTCTCTCTTATACACATTTTAGTCAATGGTTATATTACTATTATAATGTATAGTTTGAAGAAACACCAACACGCATTTTGCGTGAATTTTTATCATATCAAAGGGAAGCATTTCCTTTTAATAAAGAAACCTACGATCAATTTGATAGCAATATTATTGATTTCTGGGATTCAGCAAAGGAGTTGGCGCCAGAATTGTCTTGTTTAGCTTTACAATTATTTGGAATATGTGTCAATTCGGCGTTAGTTGAAAGGTTATGGTCAACTATGGGCTTTTTGCATATGAAACGCCGAAGTTGTTTGCCGGTGTGTATAAATATGTAAGAATTTAATTTTATATATTTACTAATTTAAATTCTCAATTTAAGTACAAAAAAGTTTTGGCTATGAGCCAATTGTGTGGTAATATACTAAACAAACGAAAGCGTAATGATATTGAAATATCCAAACGACAATTTAAAAAAATTCATGTCGCAATTCCTATTCAATCATACGATCACGAAGAAGGTGGTGCTTAAGAATTGGAAAAAACATCTGTAAGTGACAATGAAATTGGCTTACCAACTTCTGATAATCTGCCAATTGAATCAAATGTGATTACTGACATGACTGAAGACTTGGCAGATGAGACTGAAACTTCTGAAGAAGAAGAGAATTGGTCAAACGTAATTGAGAACTGGATTGAAATTTTAGATAATGAAAATCGGTTAGAAAATGTTGAAATTCTAGATGGTGAACCACTCGAATTTGAATTTGGTGGGCGCACCACTCACCCAGCAGATGACCTATCGGCGAAATGGAATTTGTTGGGATTATTCGATGATTCATTAGATGCTCCTAGTTCTTTTGTTCTTCAATGAATTTCGTAAAACTGAAGTATTAAATTGTAAGAGTTTTACATTTAGTAAATAAAGCGATAATCTGACTTCAGAACTTAGGTTTTTAGCACCAATGCTAATAAATTACACATACCGAGAAATAAGCAAAAAAAATTTGCAATTTTATCTCGTAAAAAAAAAACTTAAATACTGTGCACAATTTAATCCATTTATGATATATTCATCGTTAATTAAAAAAAAACTTTTATTAGAAGCTATGAAATGTAGCATAGTAGTTCTCAGTAACTTGGAAAGTATTTAAAGCCTGAGTTTTCATGCTACTACAATTTCTTATGACTATATAATAAAAATCGGATTCTCGTAGTAGCTTTAGTTTAATTGTATTCTTTATTTTGTTGCCACATTGTTAGTATAGTCTTTTATTATCGTTATTATTATAATAAACCCTGATATTTAATTAATTACATCATATACATCTTATTTATCATTAATCTATCACGTAAATTGATTATATTACGTGATAACCCGACCCAGATTAATTAATTTTCGTGACATCATAAACCCATGTATAATCGCTCTAAATTTAAACCCAAGTGAATATCAGAGCTAAATTGGACCCGATATCCACTATTGCTCTCCCAACCAATGGTCACACTACTAAAAATTTTTTAATTTACTTCATATTTAACATTACTAAAAATTAATTTATTCCGCACTTGATATTTTGTACTTTAATATCATATACTATAATTATTCGGCTCTTTTTAATTGGCTTTTATAATAATCAAATATACAGATCGCAACATTTCTTTAGAATATTAAATGAATATATAATTTAAAATTATTTTTCTATTACTGTTTTAGCCAATCATATTTTTATTAATAAAATTATATATATTTCAAATGACCCTAGCAAGTCATTTGGGTTTTGAAATGCCCCGATGACTGGTCATTTGTCATTTGGGTCATTTGGGTCATTTCAAGTCATTTACCATCACTGTTATAGACACTTTTTGAAAATTTATATTAAGCTAAATAAAAAAGATATATAAAGCTAAAAATTGTACAAAATATTATTTAAATCTTAAGCTTTTACAGTAAATAAAAAAAATTATAAAATTCTATATAGTACTTTTTAAAATAATTAAGTTTAAAAATTTTTTAGATTTTTTTATTGAGCGTTAGTTCATGGCGACCCGTCGCCATGGCTATACATGAGGACGAAATTATTTCGGGTTCTAAAACCCGAAATTAAAATTTGAAAATGAAATTGTTTTTGACCTATTTTACTTGAAAAATGAAATTATTTGATACTTTTTTTGAATAGACGAAATTATAAGGAACATATCTATATAAATTTTTTTGCTCTTCCTTATAAAAAATTTTAATTTTCTCTAATGAAGACGAAATAGGCCTTTTTCAAAAATCAATTTCGGTAGCATCGCTAGCCATAGCAACCCGTGATTGACCAATCAAATTCGATCACGCGATCATGTGATAAAGCTCACAAATGAGATGATCCTGGATCAGCCCGACATGTACATGTAGTATGATAGAAGAGCAAAGTGAAGAAGAAAAAAAAAAAAAAAAAAAAATACAAGAGAACGAGTATTTAAACCTGTCTTGGGGCACTAATTGAGAATGAAAGGAATAAAATTTTACATATAGAGACTAACCATTTATTCCTATAGCCTCTAACCCTAACGCCCTAACCCTAACCCTAACGTTCTAACCTTAACGCCCTAACCTTAACACCCAAACCCTAACGGCCTAACTTTAAACTTTTAAGTTTCGCAAACTTAAATAAGTATCACAAACTTAAATAAATATCTGGGAGAAACAATTGCACGAAAAAAGACGGATTTGCGGGACTGCGGTACTACAGCTTCATGGAACGCAATTACAGAACAAAGAAACCAGGACGAAAATGACGAGTTTATTACTGTAACTTTTTTTTTATTAGAATCAAGAAACGACGAGTTTATTAACTTATTTTTTTTTTATTAGAACCAAGAAACCGACGAGTTTATTAATTTTTTTTTATTACAGTAGAACAAAAAAACAAGGACGAAAACAACGCAACGCGAAAACCCAAATAATTTGAAGACTAAAAAGCCCACCAAAAGAACCAACTAAGAACTTACCAGAAAATCCAACAATAGCGACGAGTAACTTGCTAAACCCATCGACTTACTACGAACTAACTGGAAGCACCCACTGAAAAAACGATGACGACAAAAAACTTGCTTGAAAAATCCACACCAAAAACCAAAAAAAAACTTACTAAATGTACTGGAGGAACTCGCCAAAAAGAAATAACTAAAAAAAACAAGACCTACACAGTAACGAGAAATCCACAACCCAAACACGCGGCTCTAACGATGATTCCAAGGCACCAACGGCGACTTTAACAATGGCTCCAAGACTCTAATACGACTCCGTTGACGACTTCAAAGCTCCAATATGACTCCAACGACGACTCCAGCAACGGTTCCAAGGCTCCAAAACGACAGCTCCAAAACGAAACTACCTAAAAGAAAAAAGAGAAAAAAATGTTAAATCGAAAAAAAAACAAACGAACAAATAAACAAAAAAAAA
>QKWP01000516.1:201640-226767 GCA_003550325.1 Gigaspora rosea | reverse complement strand
GCACCATGGTTATACAAGATTTTCTATTTTTAGAATTTATGCACTTGTGTTTCACAAAGGCCCGGTGCATTGTTTTTGCAAAAATAATTTTTAGTTACACGCTGTTAATGTTATGTAATGTTATACAAGTCTAATTTTGGTAATCTAACCTGGGTCAGCCAGCTTTAAGCTTAATGCTGGTGGGCACTATCATGATAATGCCCCTGACGGGGTTAGACATAATTCCAGCCTACCCTAACACTAAATCTAGCCAATCACTATACATATACTAGATATACTAGATGGATATGTCCTAGATTTAGAGTTAGGATGGGCCAGAATTATGTCTAACCCGCCACCAGCATTAAGCTTAATGCTGGCCGACCCAGGATTAGGTTACCAAAATTAGACTCGTGTAATATTATACAATATTAGCAGCATGTAACCAAAAATTATTTTTGCAAAAACAATGCACTAGGTCTTTGTGTAACATAAGTGCATATATTATTTGAATTCTAAAAATAGAAAATTTTGTGTAACTATAGTGCGGTTAGCAAAATTAGAATTTAAATTAGAATTTTAATTTTAAATTTTAAATTTGGAATTTGGAATTGGGATTTGGAATTGGGATTTGGAATTGGTATTTGGGATTTGGAATTTGGGATTGGGATTTGGGATTGGGATTTGGGACAGGTTTGGGATTTGGAATAGGTTTGGGATTTGGGATAAGTTTGGGATTTGGGATTTGGGATTGGGATTTGTCCAGTTTTGCCACATGGGATTTTTAAATATAGGTGAACAAACCTATTTGTCCGGGTTTGTCCATAGCCCAATCCCAAATCCCATAGGTTTTGCCAACATGTATAGTCGCCATGGCAACGGGTCGCTATGAATAATTTTCCTTTTTTATTTGTACAATTTACTATATAGTTAAAATGCAGTTTTAATATAAATATAAATAGTAATTTTTAGTATATAACAGTTAATTTTTTATTAAGTAAAATTTGTTCAGTATAACAAATTACACAAATTCTAAAAATTTTAAAAAAATATTCATAAAATTATTAAATTTTGTAATAAATATTGAAATTAATATAAATATACCTATAGGGTACATTATATTTTTAGTATCTATTATTTTATAATATGATATTATATACAAAAATAGTAATACTAATATTGTTTATATTAGGTTAGAGTTAGAGTAAAAATTATATTAGAGTTTGGGTTTAGATAATTATATAGTAAAATCACTAGTTTAATATGCAATTTCTTGCGAAATGAGCAATTCTTGTCAAAATGAACATTTGTTTTAAATTTTTTTGATTGTGTAATATTATATCTAATCTTGAATTTTGGTAGTAATTTATTGATCACGTGATACAAGTATATATACCTTTAGATAGTGTTGTATGCGTGCATCTATGCACCCCAAACCAGTCCAAAAACTGGTTTGAAATGCACATCGATCCTTCTTAATTTAGTAAGTTGAGTAACTATCTAAATGAACAAAATCACATTTGATATATATTTTAAATTAGTTGCTTTTTATAGCATAATAATGGCATCGAGTTTTTTACGCGTTTTTTACATAACATTTAATTATAATCTGTATATTCTCTTATTATGTATATGTAATGATATAATGAATAAATACACGTTAACTATACACGTTAACTAATACAAGGACGCAAAATTAATACGATTTAAATGTTGAGTATAAAAAAAACTTTTTAAATTCTGTGCTCAATTAAAAAACAATTTTTAAATATTACGCTCAACTAAAATACATGCAATATTTTAAATACTGCGCTCAATTAAAAACCTTATTGTTACTGCACTTAGCTAAAAATAGAAACAATTTTTAAATACTGCGCTGAACTAAAAAATAAGTTGGGAAATATTAAATACGAAACACGAAAGATAGATAAAATAGTATTCGTTAGTTGTGTCATTGCGCATATTACGTATAGCATACTATAATGGGATTAGTCGCGAAATTATTAGACAAAAATAGAATTTAATAATTAACCATAATTAATTCGTAATTAACTACTAATGAGAAATGCGTGAGAAATTAAAAAATATTCGTTGTTCATTATTACCAAGCCTTATCGATTGTGCTGCAACTGGAAATGTACCTCACGTGCGGTACAAAATTTTCACACATGTGAGGTGACATCAACTCGTGCAAGGTGAATCATTCGATAAGATAATTTTAATGATAGTGAATCAGAAAAATAAATTAAGATTTCTTAATTTTAATTTGAAACTTCGCAACATAATTAAAATTTAAGCATACTTTATACAAAGTCACATGATATATTTGCATTATATTCTTGTGTAAGTTGTATAAATAAATGCTAAGATTACCTCGCATGAACCAAGCTATATAGAATTATTTAAATAGGAATAATTAAGAAAAGATTAGTTCAAAAATTAAAGAGATAGATGGCACTATCTAAACTTTGTGAGAAATTAAATTTTTTATTGTTACTAAGCGCCATTCTTTTCTCACCAATCCCATTTTAATATAATTATATATAGCTTGCTAATGCACCTTGGATGTGGCAGTGTCTAGCACACGACAATTAATTGATAATAAAGGGCAAAATATTATTCATTAGTTGTGGAAGAATAAGTTCATCGATTGAGTTTCTATAGAATATACTAAAGGGAATTAGTCAATAATGTATTAAAATAAATTATGCGAAAAAAATATACTCAGCTCAGAATAGACAAGTAATAAAATATTGTTAGTATGAGTTTATTAACTATAGCATTAACAAGTTTATTGACCCACAAAGATTGTTTCATTATTAAGCCCATCAATTGTGTTGTAAATTAATGGATATTTCGTACAGGTTATGTGAAAAAAGAGATAAAAAAATTAGTTTATTATCCAAATATTATAGCTAAATAGTAATGTAAATTACCGTCTCACTCTAGATGCCTAATAATCACAGGGTTACAAAACTTAGTCTATATAATTGCTCAAATGCTTTGCAAAAGTTGCTCAAGTTCCTGCGATTTTTTTATATTTGTCAATTGTAATACTCAAATAAATTAGTAAATATAATTCAAAAGAAAAAAAACAGAAAAAATGTCAAATCTAACTTCAATAAACTTTTTATTAAATCATAATGATATCGAAGATCCTGCTAGTTCAAACCAAAGCATGTCTGAATTTATCAATTTAACTAGTGAACTTATTGAATCCGATATTGAAGATGAGTCACAAGAAATAGATAATTAATAATGAATATGTAAAAATTTATACCCACCTTACATTAAATATATATAAAAATTGAATCAAAGAAATACTTCCAAATATTTCTGGAGCAAATTATATATACAAAGGCAATAGAATAAATAATGAATATATACTTAATGAAAAATATGTATGCCATTGTTCTGGAAGTTCCAAATCCACTGCTGGAACAATAGAACGGGCAACCAAACCTTTGTCAAACCATAACCCACCTCAAAAGATATCCAAGAAAGTTGGATGTAATTCTTATTTACGTGTATTAAAACATCAGAATGAAGAAGATGATATAGTTCAAATTATCCATTACAACCTCCACAACGGGCATGTCCCTGGCTCTGATGAAGACTTACGTCATTTTCACATATCGCAACAAGCAAAGGAATGGGTCCGACAAAGGGTGAAAGATGGTTTAAAGCCTTCTCAAATTGTGACAATATTTCATCAGCGTATTAATCAATCTCACTATAGCAATGATATAGATTCCATATCTCTTACACAGAGGCGTGACACATACCTATCCTATATAGATGCATATAATATTGTCCATAAAGAAATAAAAGGGGTAGTTTTTCTAGGTAATGAACAGAAAGGATATAGTGAAGAAGTTTTGCTTAAAGCATGGGTTGCTTCATCCCAGAAAGATGGGTCCCATACCTGTAGCAACTTAATTTGGAATTCATCCTTAGGTTTTATGTATGGATTTCAAACACAGTTTCAAAAAACTTTGTTAAAGTCAAAAAGTGCAGGAACAGTATGCATTGATGGAATGCATGGAACAACATCTCACAAGACGCACCTTTTCACTTTGCTTATACGTGATGATGAAAGTGGACAAGGTATACCTGTTGCGCACCTAATATCTGAAAAAAAAGCCAGGGAAACATTAATATACTGGCTAAATGCACTTAAAAGCCAAAATCAGAAATGGACACCTCATACCTTTATTACCGACTGTGATGATGCACAACAGAAGGCCATTCATACCGTATATCCTGATGTTAAAATACTGCTTTGCCAATGGCATGTTAAACATGCATGGCAAAAAAATAAAAATAAAATAAAAGGGGACTGTAGCAATTTCAAGGCTCAAAAAACAAACATAAACAGTATTAATTTGGAAAGGACAAAAAAGCAAGTAATTCAAAAATCTGCATTGGATGAACTTGGCACAATAATGCGAGTGCGGAATGCCTCTCAGGTAAGTATTAAATTTTTAAAATTAAATATATTGAATAAAAATTGAGCTTGAATAAAATTTATTACAATACAGTTACCACAAATATATATTAAATTACTCGAATAACAAGTTAATTGAATAATACCTGAGTAATTTAATATATATTTAAGACAACTATATAGTAACAACTTTTACCCAGGCATTATTAAATTATCTGGTTATTTGGGTAATTTAATATTTATTTGAATAACCATATAATAGCAAAATTTATCCAAATAACTTGGATAAATTTAATTTGAATAGTTTAATATCTCTACTTTAGGCTCATAAAAAGTCAGAAGAATATTTCACTCGGTGGATGGCATTTGGTGAGGATCAGTGGGTAAATTACATAAGGAGAGAATATTTGAATAATTGTGAAAAGTGGATTGATGCCTATTGTCAGTATGAGCATCAAGAAATGAACATGACAAACTTCATTGAATCATAGCACAAGAAGTTGAAATACACACACCTTGGGGCCAGACCAAATCATAGAATCGATTCCTTGATTTGGACTTTACAAGCCGCTTTGAAAGATGCAGAATTTGAGCATGAAGCTGTCTGTTTGCTAATTGGTAGAATGAAGCCCCGGCAAAAGGAACAACAGCGGCATAAACTTGCTGGTTCAGATTTAGATATTCACTCTCTTCCTGATAATTGACATTATCTTGTAAAGTCATCAAAAGATGATAGCAATTATGAGGTTTATATAAAAGACCACATACAAAAAAGTGATAACATTAAACCTGCACACCTGGAATGTACTTGTCCTGATTTTAAGTTCTGGGGAATAGCATGCAAACACATTTTTGCAGTGTGCCAAAAGTTCTATTCTGCACCAATTTCACATGCTATTTTTGTCCCAAAGGAAAAAGAGCCAAAAAAAATTACTGATGCCAAATTTGAAGATTGGGTTGGTGCAATTCAAAGGGTTTGGGATCGATATAACCAAGCAGATCGAAATCGAATTACTGGTGCTAACTTGGAGACAATTATGGATACTGAGGTAAGAAAAAAATTAAATATTTTCTTATATGATGAATGTAAAATCTCTGAATCTGATAAAGATAGATCCTATAGTTATATCCAGAAACAAAGACGTTAGAATTATATTTACATTACAATAAATAGTATCAAATAATTTTTTATCTACGATTATAATAAATTCAAAGAATTATAACTTATCTTTATTATTAATATATTATTGAATCACTTGCATAAACTTTCAATAACAATCAATAAATATAATAAGTTTATATAAATAAAATATATTAGTACACAGTAAAACTTTAAAGTAATATATTATTTGTTTTTTGAACTAAGAGTGTACTGTACCTGCAAATATATCACTGTAAAAAATCCAAGTTTTAACCTCATCTAAAATATTGTAAAAAGCTACCGTAAATTGCATACTATTATTCTTTATTGAATACACCGGATTTACAAATTACCATTCTATAGTTGTAAAAAAAATTAGAGATTCAAGTAAAAAATATTCCAAAAATGCTATATAATTTGAAATGTGTGTACATATTTTTTCAATTATAAATGATCTTTAATTTGCATCTTATTACTATTTAGTGAATATATCACTATAAAAACTCAAAGTTTTCCAGATCTACAAATTACCGTTTTATAGTTGTAAATCTAGTAAAAAAAAAAACAAATTAGAGAATTCAAGTGAAAAATATAGTTGCGCAGCATGCGATGCCGTGCAGGACCAGTACGATCATGTGCGCAAGGTAAGGAATCAGCTTCCATTCATATTACTGGACTTATCTATTTGATTACTTGTCTGAAAAAAATATAATTGAAAAGCTATGTTAAAGCGAACAGAATTAAACTTTATACGCACTCTGGTAATATACATTCTCTTGAAATAGAATTGTTAAAGTAACCAAATTAAACTTAATACTCTTGTACTGTCATTACAGCTACAGTGCTTAATAATCAGATAGGAGGCTCTTGCAATGCCTGAATGGTTGTGGAACCCGTCTGTATCTACCAATAACCAAACAAGTAATAATATATTATCCTAGAAAAAAGGATAATCTTTTAGTAATATGCATGTGTATTAACAAGAAAATATCCACATCTAAGGTTGAGTCGACAAATCGAATATGTAATTCATAAAGTCTTCTAATCTTGCATTTTGATAAGCTCTCCAAATTACCATGGCTCCAAATAATTGTTCATCACGAAGAAATCTGTTATACTATCAATCACTTTAAAGACACCACATCTTATCAATATCGTTTCACTGGCAAGCTTATTTACAGACGGTTAATTTACAGACGAGTTCATTTCGCAAATAACCAATAGCTTATATCACTTGATTCTACAATGATAATGATCAGAATTACTTTGCAAAATGAACCATCAGTAAAATATACTGTTTACAAACCGAAATTGTCTGTAAATTAGTAATCTGTAAAATGACCTATTAGTGAAACGAGTGTTAGTGAAGTGTGATGTCTTTTAAGCGAAACTAGTTACTAAGCAAAAGACAAACCCAAGCTCCAAAAAAAAAAAAGCTGATAGCTAAATCTAATAAACAATGAAGCCCGTAACGAAAATGCAAAATTCCAAAAAAAATATGAATTTAAAATTAATAAATTCGAAATTATTAATAATACTTCAATATTACATATGATCACATTAGTCAAGAAATTATTATATTAATGTTCGCAATAGTTACAAATCAAAAAAACTGTATTGTAATAATTGCCTGTTAAAGATTTCAGATAGTAAAGAATGCTGTAATTAACGATCAACATTTGAAACGTCCTTACTTTAAATGACAAGTGATGATGAAATTGAAAATCATAAGCCACATTTCATGTTACACATGAAATGGGATCGTACTGGTAATGCATACAGTAACGCGCGATAACCACAAAGTACATCATCCCAAAGATAGATTATTCAATTGCACATAAATTAAAATTACATAACGAATATATTCCCACCATCTTTGAACTATCATTATCATTAATTAGCTTTGCATTATAAATAATTAATAATCAGTAACATCAGCCTTGCATCATAAAGCGTTATCTACATGTAGGGTTATATGCAAAATTCTTAACCTTCTAAAAATGAATAAATGAAAATTATTACAAGGATTTTGCGAAAATTAGCATAGCGGACATCAAAAAAGTTGAACGATATGCATTTAATGTTGCACAATCAACGTGATCATACTGGTAAAAATGCTATATAGTTTGAAACGTGTGTCTTCTCAATTATGAACGATCTTTAATTTGCATCTTATTGTCCATATATCATTATAAAAACCCAAAGTTTTAACCTCATCTAAGACATACCATAAATCGTGGACTATAATCCTCTGTTGAATATACTGGAACTACAAATTACCGTTCTATAGTTGTAAATCTAGAAAAAAACCCCCCAATTAGAGAATTCAAGTGAAAAATTTCAAAAAACGCTATATAGTTTGAAACGTGTGTACATATCTTTTCAATTATGAATGTCCATTTAGTGAATATATCACTATAAAAGCCCAAAGTTTTAACGTCATCTAAAATATTGTAAAAAGCTACAATAAATCATGCACTATAATCCTCTGTTGAATATACCAGATCTACAAATTACCGTTCTATAGTTGTAAATCTAAAAAATTAGAGAATTCAAATAAAAAATATTCAAAAAATGCTATATAGTTTGAAACGTGTGTATGTATCTTCTCAATTATGAACGATCTTTAATTTGCATCTTAACATCCGTCTAGCGAATATATTACTATAAAAAACTCAAAGTTTTAACCTTATCTAAAATGTAAAAAGCCACCGTAAATCACGTACTATAATCCTTTGTTGAATATACTGAATCTACAAATTACTAGTAAAAAAACACGTAAAAAAACCAAATTAGAGAATTAAGTAAAAAATATTCAAAAAACACTATATAGTTTGAAATGTGTATACGTATCTTCTCAATTATGAACGATATTTAATTTGCATCTTATCATCCGTTTAGCGAATAAAAAACAAAGTTTTAACCTCATCTAAAACATTATAAAAAGCTATTGTAAATCGCGTACTATTCTTCTTTGTTGAATATACCAGATTTACAATTAACATTCTATAGTTGTAAATCTAGTAAAAAAGAAAAAAAAATAAGAAAAATCAAGTGAAAATATTTAAAAAAACGCTATATAGTTTGAAATGTGCGCGATCTTAATTTCTTAATTTGCATTTTATCGTCCATTAGATAGTTACTCAACTTACTAAATTAAGAAGGATCAACATGCATTTCAACCCAGTTTTTGGACTGATTTGGGGGCGCATAGATGCACGCAGTGTTGTATATAGGACAGTTGAGACATGAGTTGAAACATTTTGAAACATTTTGGATCAATTTTATAAATTAAAATTACTTAAAATTTTATTAAGATAATCTAAATAATTTTTTTTAGAAATGTGTTCAGCACTTAAAAAAATACATAATTATATATTTTTTAAAATTAATTTATTAATTATTAAGACTTAGGACATACAGTCAACCCTCCATAAATGCAACTCGTAGGGACAAGCCTACAACGTGCATTTAGGGAGGTTTGCATTTAGAGAGAGCCAATTAAATTGCAGCTTTTAAAAATTAGATCATCAAGTTTGTGTAACTTCTACCAAAACTGTATAACCTATCTTAAATACTAAAATTTGATTGGCCACGTGCATTTAGGGAGGTTAGTGTGATATAAAATGTTATTCAAGAAAACGTGCATTTACAGAATATAGAACGTGCATTTAGTACTAATAGCATTTTACGGAATAGAAAAAAATGTGCATTTAGAGAGGTATTGCATTTATGGAGGGTTGACTGTAGTTGGAACACTTGTAATACTGGAATATTGTGATATTGAAACATTGCAAAAAAAAGCTGGGACAGCAAAAATGTACAATACTGCTTTTGAGTGCATATATATTAACTCTAAATATTATATTAAAAATTTTTTAAAATTTTTTAATTTTAAATTTAATATTTAACTTTTATATTTAATAATAATATTAAGTTTAAAATTTGTAAAAGTTTTAAAAATTATTATATGAAATTTATTATACTAAACAAATTTTATATAATAATCATATTTAGTTTACTTAATAAACAAAATTTTTTTATATATAGCAATTATAATAAATAATTTTTTAAAAACGAGATTACTAAAACGCACCACTGATGTTTAAACCACAATGATTTTTACCAATCAAATTTGCTAAATGCAGTATAATGTAAAGATTAGGTGTAACATAAAATTTTTGTTGTTTTGGTATTTTTTTTGAAAAATACCTTTTAACTCAAAATTTTATCTATGATCCCACCTTTTTTTTAAAAAAAACCCCCTTGTGAAATTTACTATATACTATGCCTCACCCTAACCCTAACTATTAACTCTAACTTAACATTTATTAGTTTTAACCTTTGTTTATTTTTTTTGTTTATTTTTTTGATATTGATCTTCATACTGGTGTTGAACACCAGTGATGCATTTTAACAATCTTGTTTAAAAATTACTAGTTTCATATATGTATAACATTACACAAAGCTATGTACTTTGATTAACTTAAAAACTACTACATAGAATTTTGCAAACTTTTTTTATTTAAAAGCTATAGATTTAAATAATATTTTGTACAATTTTTAGCTTTATATCTTATTTATTTAGCTCAATATAAATTTTTAAAAAGTATCTATAATAATATAGTACTCTCTGTATATAATATACATTGCTATTCTAATTATATAATAAATTTGGTTTATTATTAAATAAATTAGTCTTGTACAGGTTTTAATATTAATTGCTTGCTAGACTATTTGTTTTTTTAAAGATTCTTTTTACTTGAAATTTAACTAGAAACTAATAGTCAACTTTGTTTACAAGTATTTGATTAGGTTAAAATTAGATAATTAGAAGAGCTATCAAAAAATTTAGTCTTATTTTTTTAAAATTAATATTTTATCAAGATTGCTATATAACAAGATATTTTATTTTATTAAAAAATAATTTTTCAATGTTAAATTTATTGTTATCTATTGTACTATTAATTTTGTAATGGCTACCAAGATAAAATGTACTTAAATTATAACTAAACTATCTTTAAATTTTATAGTAGGCCTAATAGATCTGATTTAATAGTTCTTTATAATATCTTAAACAGTAATGCTTGCTATTTGATTCAAAAAGTTAGAACCTTAATTTATTAGATTATAGTACTTTATACCAGTATTTAATAGTTTAATTTTTATATTTTTTGCAAAATTAAGCTATACTTTTCAATAGCTATTACTTAGAAAACTTTTTTTTAATTCTATTACTAAACTATAATTTTGAATATATAGCAAATAGTAGATATTAAAATTGCATTATTTTTTTATTTTAAAATAGAATAAATGCATATCTCGCACCCTGCGATATGCTTATATATCGCTTTCTAATATGATTGGCTAATTTTGTCAATCATCATTTTTTAAAAAAAATAAATATAGAGATGCGATAAACTTATTTAATGCATTTATAAATTAGTAATTTAGTTCACCTGTATTACATATGCATGTATTACATATGTAGACAGCTAATACATTCAGTTTCATAGTCTATTACATCTGCCAATATCCTCAAGTTAAACAAAAAATATGTGCCGAAATTGATTTAATGTTTCCTCCAAATACATTATTCGATTGGAAATATGATGATCTGTTAAAATTAGAATATTGTGATTCAGTTATTAATGAAGTTGGTCAAATTATACCAATTTCAAATGAAGTCCCAAGATATGCTGATAATTCATGTAAAATAGTCAGGCATCAATTTGAAGCAGGAATAATGGTCATATAAATATTAAAGGCATTCATTCACTTAAAGATCATTGGCCTAATCCTGAAATTTTTGATCCGAATCGATTCTATAAAAATAAACTAAGGCATAAATTTTCATTAGTAACATTTGGTGGTGGGTTACGTATTTGTCCTGGAAGAGGTTAGCAATGATTGAATTACTTTCATTAATGGTAATACTATTTGAAAAGTATGATGTTGAGTTAGCTAATATGAAAACTTCGTTAAAAGTGAAAATTTCTGGATCAACTTCATGTAAAGAGTTACTAGTTAGAATTAAACCCTGAAAATAGTTATTGCTGTTTATTGTAATCTATAAAAGCTTTTTTTTGTACAAGTTTTTATCTTTTTAAATTATATAATAAATTATTTTCTTATCATTTCTGTAAAGAATTAAAAATTTTGCGTAATCTTTGTTTTGAAGTTTGTAAATAAATTTAGATGATCAAATATTAAAAGTTGAAATATTTGATGCAATCAAGACAAAGTTTGTGCATAAAATTTATTATTCTTATCAATAATTTATATGTACAGTATTAACATTAAAAATCAAGAGAGGATGGTTGATACTTTAAAGTTACGTATTAGTACAACAAAAGACTAGAATTATCAGGAGCGTAAGTTTGTTATATTGAATTTTTATAAATTTTTTGTGCAGCACATCAAGAATCGGACATGGAATCAAAGAAACTAAGTCACACTCCTGAAGCGTAGCATTAAAATTTTCTTAGTATTAATCTTATTGATGGTTTAACAGTGCATAATCATGTTGAGTTTTTTAAAAAATAATTTGCCTGAGACGTTAGGGTTAGGGTGCTTATTAATAATGTTGTATATTATAGAGCTTTAGTATAAAAAGTGAAGCGGAGCCGACAGGCGAAGCATAGCGTTAAAATTTTCTTCATGATTGATAATTTACTTTATTGGTGCATAAAATCACTCCTATATTTTTGGTATGCATATAATCATATGATCTGTATTTATAGACTTTTATTAAGTGTGATATATAATTGGTATTGCACCTATACATGATATATATCTTTTATTAAGTGTGATATATAATCATATCGCATCTGCTATGCGATATATAACCATAACACAGGGGTGCGAAGCCTATTAAACTTTTTTAAAATAAGCCCTTACTTCAATAACATAGTATAGTAATAAGAGATAATAAGATTTACTATTCTTTTTTGGGCTGGTTCATCCAATAAAATTAAGTAATTAACTTTTTTTAAATTTCAAGCAAGTAGTTTATTAACAACCTTTTTTTAATTTGTAAACCTATAAAAAAACTAATATTGCGGGCCCAATCTACTGTGCTTGTAGTGTACTTTTTTAAAGTAAAAGCAATATTTGGCCTTGCGGATAGAAATTATATGATTCTTTTTTTTTTGATTTAATTATTAATAAATTTTAACATTGAACAAGATGCAGAATTATCAATAAAACATATATTTTATATATCATCAGCAAAAATATATATGCGTAAACTTGTGCAAGTTTTTACAGTATGTAAGAAAATCGTAAACTTACATAAAATTTAGCGTAATACTACGTAAGTCTTACAATGTGTAAGAAAATTGTAAATTTACATAAAAATTTATGTAAATTTACGATTTTCTTATGTACTGTAAAACTTGCATAGTTTTACGCTAAACCTTTTATGTAAGTTTACGATTTTCTTATATATTGTAAAAACTTGCGAAAGTTTATGCTAAATTTTTTACAATTTTTTTATGAACTGTAAGAAATCGTAAATTTACGCTAAATTTCTTATATAAATATTCGAACCATTTCGAAATATTTTAGGACCAGAAAACAAGCTGGATCATTAGATTTGTAACCTGGATTACGCATTGGACTAATTTTTCGAAATAGTTCGAAATAATTCGATGAAGTTCAAATTCTGTACTACAAGATCAAATTAGATCTTTTGTTTATAATTAGATCTTCTATTTTGTTTTTTTCACTTTTGTTTTTCATTTTTGTTTTCATTCGTTTTTTTTGTTTTTTTTTTATTTTTTTTTATTTTTTTATTTTATTTTTTTTTTTTTTCTTTTTTTATAATTCAACCAACTTTTCGAAACCTTGCGCATGCCAACTACGCTTTTCGACACATTCAAGAACATACCCCCAGCATTTTTAAATTTCAAGAACGCTTCTTTAGAGAAATGGCGCATGTTTTCGCAAGCTTTCGCAAGTTTTTGCAAGTTTTTGCAAGTTCTTGCAAGGTTTCTCTTCATTTATTTTTTCGCTTCATGTTTTTTGTTTTTGTTTTTTTGGTTTATTTAAAATTTTTTATTAATTTATTTTATTTCGGCACTTTGTGAGAAAAACAAACAACGTTCGAAACATTGTGCATGCCAACTACGACTTTCGACACTTTCAAGAACATATACAGCAATTTTTAAATCTTCAAGAACGCTTCTTTAAAGAAATGGTCACAAGTTTTTTGCAAGGTTTCGTTTTATTTATTTTTTTCATTTCGTGTTTTTTGTTTTTGTTTTTTTTGGTTTATTTTTAAAATTTTTTATCAATTTATTTTATTTCGGCACTTTGCGAGAAAAACAACAACTTTTCAAAATCTTGCGCATGCCAACTACGACTTCTGACACTTTCAAAAACACACCCTAGCAATTTCTAAATTTCAGGAACGCTTCTTTAGAGAAATGGGTGCAAGTTTTTGCTAGTTTTTGCAAGTTCTTGTAAGGTTTCACTTTAATTTTTTTGTTTCGTAGTTTTTGTTTTTGTTTTTTTGGTTTATTTTTAAATTTTTTTTATTAATTTATTTTATTTCGGCACTTTGAGAGAAAAACAACAACATTTCAAAACCTTGCACATACCAACTACAACCTCCAACACTTTCAAAAATAATAGAAAACAAAAAAGCGAAGATAATAGCTAACTATAGAGTGAGCTAAAATAAGTGTGTAGGGCTAGTTTTTTGTATATAGTAATAGGATTAGATGTGAAGAAGTGAGAAAGTAGTTAAAATAATATATAATAATGTAAAAATAATACTGTAAAAAATGTATATAATTAAAATATAATATATAATATAATATATAATATATAATAATAATAAATAAAAAAATAATAATAAATAAAAAATGTAAAATTTTATAATAAATTGCGAAACCTTGCAAAATAAAGCGAAAACCTGTAAAAAAGTATGATTATGTGAATATGTATATTGTTTATTTATTTTTTAAAAAATTTTGAAAATTTGCGAAAATTTGCCAAATATTGCAAAACAATGCGAAAATATCACAAAATATGCGAAAATATTACTCCTGTGATCCTGCAACCCCCAAAGGGGCATTTTTTTTTATTTGATCTATTTTGTAAACTTTCGTATTGTATTATAATATTTTCGAAATATTACGGCAATAACTTACATAAGATTACGTATATATAATTCATAATATACTATAGCGTAAACTTACATAATTATTACCCCTACGTAATACTCTGAACTAATTGTAAAATTTTCGCAAGTTTATGCTCGCGTAAAAACTTGCGGAGGTTTATGCATATTTTTTTTTGCTGATGATATTTATATAGCACAAATTACATGATTTAATCTTGTTAAAATTATCTATCAAAATTTTACTATTATATAATAATTAATAGTGCTTATTCAATAGCAGGTCTTATTTTAATGTAATATAATATGAGTAGAAAAGTGATCCCTTTTTTAAAAATGGCTTATTTCTTAAAAATTTGTTAAGAAATTATCTTTTATGTCTAACAAAAAATTCCTTGAGCAATTTTACTATATATTTTAATAAAAATATTGCTAACTTGCCTCTTTAGTGATTTAACTACCCTATAATTTACCAATCAGGTTACAGAATCTTGTATAACAAAATAAAAAAATTTTTAAAAAAATTTCAAAAATTATTAATATCACAAAATTTTATTACAAAAACAAGTTTTGGGCGATTAAGTAAAGTTTTTAATGTCTAATTTTGCATATAAATAATCCACTTTCTAGCTTAATATAACCTGTATTCTAACCCTAACCTTTAAAAAATAATTAATTTATATAAAAAAAAATCTATAAAAATAAAGAGTAGTTAAATTTTATAATTTTAACCAGAATTAAAATTGGTTAATTCTTTTAAGAATACTAAGCCTTAATAGGAACTCTAATACTAACTTAAATAAATTTGAAGTTTTTTGGTTATTGTTAGTAAACCTGAGAAAGATTTTGTTAAAAATGAGAAAAACAATACAACATGTGTTTTATAATACACACATGATTATTTTTGCATTGGCAATAATAATGATATCTAAACTTCCAGAATTACAAAAAGCCACTAATTGCAGATAAAATAAAAAACTAATGGATATGACTAGAATTGCATAAGATAATATGATCTAACTAAAATTTTTTTGTTGCATTATGATTGCCAGTTAGTAATACAATCGAAAATTGAATTAATTTATTAGTTGTAAAGTTGACAACTAATCGATTTGAATTTTACAAACCCAACTTAGTCAATTAATTAATTAGTTGACTAATTGATTAATAAATTAGCAATTAATCAACTAGTTGATTTATCAATTAATCAACTAGTTAATTGGTTGATTAATTAACTAATCATATATCAATTGCTAGTTTACATGTATTTTACCAAGTTTCTTTTATTATCTATTCAACTAATTGATTAGTTGGCCAATTGATTAATTGGTCAATTGATTAGTCAACTAATCAATGAATCGATTAGTTGATTAATTGATTGGCCAATTAATCAGTAAGTTGAATAAAATCGATTAGTTGGATAAAATGATTTATCAACTAATTGATTGAAAAATATTTATTGATTTGTATCACTATTGCCAGTGTATCTATTTAATTAAATATTTGGACTTCAAATATCCAACCAAACCCGGCCCATACAGAACCCAACCCTATTTGTAAATGTAAATTATTATTTAGTAAATCAACAGAAACTGAATATGGTATTAAATAAATGTCTCAAAGTACATTACACTTTCCTGGATCAGTGCATGGCTGCCAAATAAGTTATATAGTAAAATAAAAAAATTCAGATGGTCATGATTATACATGAGGATGAAATTATTTCAGGTTTGAAAACCTGAAATTAAAATTTGAATATGAAGTTGTTTTTGACCTATTTTATTTGAAAGACGAAATTATTTGATACTTTTTTTGAATAGACGAAATTATAAGAAACATATCTATATAAATTTTATTTGCTCTTCCTTATAAAAAATTTTAATATTCTCTAATAAAGATAAAATAGGCCTTTTTCAAAAATCAATTTCAGTGGCATTACTAGTTATGATATATAAATTCTAATACAAAAGCATCTGAATATTTGATTATTAGAAGTTTTTATACAAACTTCAGATGAAACACGGATATCTGAATTTTGATCATTGTAAGTTCCTCGAAATTTGAATATTTGTATATATATAAATGGTTTAATATTTTATATATGAATTTTCGATCATCTAATTTTATAAATCATAACATAAAAATTCAATTATTGCATATTGACATCTAAGCTTTCAAAGCAGTTTGTAACTCAGTTATAAAAAAAAATACATAAAATATCTTAATTTAAAAAAGTCTATTGGTTATATCTATGCTAATGTGTATATCTTTTTTCTCAACAGTTTTCAATCTCATTTTTTATATTGGTTACTGTCACAATTATGTGCAAAATGCATCTTTATTTTCAATAATTTTCACATTTTTATTTATTTTTGTTTATTCTGCATTTTTTTTCTATTTTGTTATTAGCATTGCTAACTTTGTTATAATTAATATTCATTATAGAAAATTGCAATTGAAGAGAAAAAATTTTTATAAGCATTGATTTCTATAACTATACTACTATCACAAGTTATTTGATTAAATTATAAGAAAAGTTTTATAAAATTGAATTTAACTAACAATAAGTCATAGATTCTAAATTTCAAAAGTGATCTGTCAGAAAATAATTTTTTGATAAATTGTTATTAGCCTAAAAAATTCTAGTTATTTTTTTTTATAAATTGTAACTCCTCTATGAATAAGGATAAACTTTCAAAAAAAAAATCAATACACAAGATTGTAGTCCTTATTCATAACTACAAGATTATATATTTTTCAGTATTTGTTAAAGAGTTACAATTTTGAATGTCTTTAAATCATATGTACCATAAAGTAGATTAGTTATGTCTCAAAAAATTTTTGGGTTTGAACTATCAATTTTAATAAAAAGTTAGATTTAAAAAGCAATATATAAGTCTAAAAAAATTAAATTTAAAGGGTTATATTATATACTACTAATATATTAACTAACTGCAATACTAATAATTCTAATAGATTATATTCAGAAACTTTTTGATTATATCTTTATCTTACATCTGGTACCCACTTGAAATTTTTTTTTGCCTATTGTCTGAAATTTCTCCACTTTACTCTGAAAATTAAAAACTTAAAAAAGCTCAAAAATTTTTTTTCAAATTTTGCAGCACAAATAAGCATCATTAAAAATAATTATTTGTACAAAATGCTTTATATAATAAATTGTTTATCTTTGATTAAAGTAAATATTCAGATGATTTAATATTTTATTCTTTCACATATTGTTAACCATATGGTGGATTTGACTCCAAATCAATTATATCATATTATGTATTTAGAAACATTTTGGCATTAATACTGTAAATATATATATAAATTGTACACAAATTTATTACATAAAAGATAATTTTTAAGACTTTTAATAATGCAGAATATAATTTTTCTATATAAAAAGAAATATAATAAATTTATTAAAAATAACATAGTAAGTCTAATTTAAAAAACATAACAAGTCTTTTAGAAAATAAATATTGAATGCTATTATTTTTGAAATTGGTTTCATAATATTTTTACAATATTTTCACAAAGAGTATTTCACTTTACACCTGTACTTTTAAAAATATTTGTTCAATAATAAATATTTCAAACTTTTTGTTTCTCGATTTTCTATATAATTCATATATTTAGCATGATGGCCTAAAAACTTTAAAAATAAGGACAAAGGTGCTAAAAAAAAATAAACAAAAGACAGAAAACCTGATATAAAGTTTTATTTAAAAGCTAATATTTTTAGTTTCAATATCTTTTGCTCATTTCTACCTATTTCTACTCATTTCTACTCATTTCAACAAAAAACCATTTATAACTCATCTACAAACCGCAATTGTGAGTAGAGATAACAGTTTATGATTGATTTAGAACTTATAGTGTAGGACAAATTTGTAATAATACCAAAATTTACATCGATTATTTCAAAATTTATATAGTGATTAGAGCAGAAACGATAATTTTTTGCATTTTACGGAATGCCACAGAAATCACAGAATTAGGTTGTAAACACAGAATGTATTAAGAATAGCACAGAATTGCCGCAAAAAGTAGAGATTTATAAATTATTTAATTTTTTTTATAAGACAAGGTTCTAAAAACATAACTTCTGAAAAGTTCTAAAAAGTTCTAATATAGAAAATAAATAAACCTAAAATACAAACGTGGTAGAGTAAAAATTTTTTGCCTAATATCCAAAATAATCCGAAGACTAAACGACAAATTGATTGCAGAATATTCAAGATTTCTATATAATTAACAAAATGATCAACACAGAATTTATGCAGAAATTATAAATTTTAATGCATGGAATTTTCGCAGAAGTCATGGACAGAATTGATCATCATCTCTGGATCAGAGCTGATCAAAAAAATAAAAATCAGATCGTCCTATTGGATAATTGTTTGTTGCTATTACACAAGAAATCTGGTTTATAAATATACACACGCTCTAAAAGCATAACCGAAGTTCTATTTTATTGGTTGAAAACATATGATCTACAGATCCACATCTTATTTAAATTTGATTGGCTAGTCACAATTCTATATAAAGTTAATTTTATTAATATGATAATAAAAAAAAAGTTTCGTACAAAAGTTCTAGGTAGTAAGTTTAACTTTGTTGTAAGTGGTTATAGGTGTTTGTATATAACTGGGTCATTAATCTTTATAATAATAAGGGTTTTCACTATAATCAACCCTTTTTATATAAAGTTTGTACAGTTAAGATTCAAGTTTTACTGGGCAAAATTTTTCTATAATCCCTTAAAAAGAAAAAAAAGAGCATTTAGAAAAAAAAAATTGAATCTAAGATGAATAATAATTGTTCAGATAGTGTAACAGTCTTTTGTTTTTAAAAAAAAATATATACATAATATTTCATGAAAAAGGTTTTAATTTAATATTTTATATTAAATAACATTCACTTCAAGAGACAAGGGTATTATACTGTTGGCAATACCAAGAATCTGTAAATCTTGAATTGGATCTCATAAAATTTGAAAATATTATTGAAAGTGTGGATCCTCAATTTAAGAGCTTTTTTTAAATATATGATGAATTTAGTTATTCCTAAGAAACATTCTGCCTATAGCATAAATGAAGCAAAGAAGTCTGTCATTGGCCTGTGCTATATGTTGGCATGCTTAATGGTAACGAAAATACTGAAAAAGAGGAGGAGAAAGAAACTTTAGAGAAAATAGAAGGGATTTCAGACATTTCAATTTCGTCTAAATTGGAGACAAAAATTAGCCAAATAATTTTTTGGTAATATTGATATAAATAAAAACCAATAATTAGTTTGTAAAATTATAGTAAGTTCTTCAATGTGGTACCTTTGTGAACTGGCTATTAAATTTTATAAGCCAAAGTACCGAAAAAGTAACAGAATTCCAAGTTTTTTTGCATACTTATGTTACTTTATAACAATTACCAGTAAAAATGCGTGTCTAGTAAAAGTTAAGCAGAATGCAGATTACTCAGATGGGTCTTTACACTATATATTAACAAAAGAATAAACTAGTGAAGTTTTATAGAAAACCCGCCTGTCCTTCATGTGTTACCTTATGATGTATACTCCCTCTATATAATTTTAATATATAAAAAAATCATGTATAACCATTCATGCATATAGGATTTCAGTCATACTCGCTCTAAAAATATCGTTAGCATTTACTCGCTCCGAAGATATACCGTCTTCATGGGAGTTCGCTCTGAAGATATACTATCTTCATGGGAGTTCTCTAAAAGCCAACATTATGTGTTCCCTTGGACAGCGTTATCCAAATAGCCTGTCTTTTCTTTTATCTTTTCTGTTGATGAACTAACAAGAGAGATAAAGGAGGTGTTTTTGTTTTTTTCTTCTCTTTTTTCTCTTTTTTGCCTTCCAACTTGAGTTTGCTCTAATAAAAAAACAAAATAATAATAATAAAAGTTGGCTTTACTCGCTCTGAAGATATACTGTCTTCATGGGAGTTAGCTCTGAAGATATACCGTCTTTGTGGAAGTTCGCTCTGAAGATATATTGTCTTCATGGGAGTTCGCTTCGAAGATATACTATCTTCGTGGGAGTTTGCTCCGAAGATATCCATCTTTGTGGAAATTCGCTTCGAAGATATACTTATACTACTCTTATACTGTCTTTGTGGGAGTTTGCTCTGAAGATACTGTCACACCCTAAAAGCCAACAGTTATCTTTGTTGATTTATGTGTTCGCTTGGATAGCGTTATCCAAATAGCCCGTCTTTTCTCTTCTCTTTTGACGGACCAATAAGAGAGATAGGGAGGTGTTTTGTCTTTTTTCTTCTCTTTTCTAATAAACAAAAACAAAAATAAATAATAATTTGAGAAGTTAAATCCATCTTCATATCTATGATAATAATTTTATTAATGCCTTTTAGGCTCAAATCTATAAATTCTGAGATATGAAATTCGTAGTTTCAATGTAATTTTTTTTTTTTTTTAATATAGTTGCTAGTAGGGTTCCAAACCGGTTTGAAAATCGCTACCCGTGACCCGTCGGGTCAAACACCTTCTCCAACCGGGTATCCAAAACCAAAACGGGTCACCCGGATATAATCGGGTGACCCGGATACCCGATTAAAAAACCTTTGCCTGTGACCTATCGGGTTACTCTCATCAACCAGGTACCCAAAACTAAAACCGGATAATCAGTTATCCATAAAAGAAATTAGTTCAATATGTGCTTTTAATAAGCTGTGAAATAAGTTATAATTTATTCAAAAAATTGAGAGCTTTTTTAGAGCCAAAAGTCGTTAGTGCAACCATGCAGAAACAATGACGAAATCAGTGTGGGAGATTCGGGTTTACAGCTGTTTTTATATTTTCTGAAACGAAAAAATTGCCGATAACCCAATTGATAAGTTTCTGTGTTCGGCCGAAGCTGGTAACTTATTGATTCCGACTCGATAACTTATCAATTCGGTTATCGGCAATTTTTTCAGTGCTTCAGAAATTATGAAATAGCTGTAATGCTTAAGTTCAAATTTATTTGCTAGGTAGATAATTGGTTGTCATATGCTGCGTAATGGCACATGACAACCCAATCATCTGAATTTCGGGTCACCCGATTAGTAAAAGGTTTCGAGTCAACCGATTTGCTAAAAGTCTGACCCGGTTGATAAAAATTTTGGGTCGGGTGGTCGGGTACACGGCTACCCGGGTGACTGTTTGGAACCCTAGTTGCTAGTATCGTTTCGTCGATATTAAAGAAACTTTGGTAAGCTTATTTTTTTTTTTTATCATTTTTCTTTTTATTCACATAATTCTTTATTGTTAGTATTATTATTTTTAGCGATTTTGGAATTGAAAGCCACTTACGGGAAAGAAATGATCGAAAATGAACGTAAGATTTTTTTATAGTAATAGAAAAAAGTTATTACTATTTTATAATGCGAAAAATTCTATTACAATTATGAATTTATTAGAAATCTGATAGAAGCAAAATTAAACATGCTCAGATGGGAATGTTGTGTATGGTTAACCAGAATAGTTATAGAAATTTCTTGTTTACGTAGTAATTATAATATATGTTAATTCGTAAATTTATTAATAAAGTTAAATTTTGTAAGAGTAATATTCGTATGCAGTTAAAAAACGTTGATTTTCACGTTATGCACATACCTAAGTCTATAAAATTTATCAGTTTTTTAATCAATATTGTACCTATTCTATTTTTTAAGCTTATTTAATAATGATTAATCGATTCTAGAATATTCGTTAATTTGGTTTGAATTCTATAAACTTTTAATTTACATGTTAATTCATATTGACTCACGATAATCCGAATTTCCACAGTAAAACTTCAATTGTGTGCCAGGATTTATATCCGAATTTTGATTATCCAAAGTTTTAATGATCAAAAGATTCTAATACATGTACATCTGAATTTTTTATTTTACTGCGAAATTAGAAATTGCGTTTGTGGCAACTTTGTCGCCTAGCTTTAACTAAGTAGCAATAATAATATGTCGCTTTCAATTATTATTGTGAAGAATGAACATCGAAAGTTTTAAACTAATATGATAGGGTATAGTTACCGGTAATCAAAATACTGCATACGTAATAATCGTTTGGTATTAGTGGATTGATCTTAGGCAAATACACTCTTTGGGATCAATTCACTAATTACACAATTACACAGTGACCCAAGATATTATTAATTAATACCTTGGCCTCTCACATAATAAAATACGGCATTAGCTCATACGTAATAAACCTTTATATAAAATGATAATAAATTAATTAGTAATTCAAATATCTTTCTTTCTTTCGAATATACTCAAAAAAATAAACATGACAAAAATGAAACGTTCTTTCATCAAAGCATCTGATTTTAATTCAATTCCATCTAAAATTCATAAAAAATTTAAAAACCATCAGAGGAAAGACTACAACAATATAAAAAAATGCCGTACCTGAAAATACCCAACTTTAACGTGGGCTAACCCGGTTTAAGTGCAATAAACCGTTATTCACAAACTACATTCAAGCAATAACCTGTCATATTCATACGGATTTCGAGTTCAAGGAATTTCGTATGAAGGAGTTACAACAATCAACTTCATATCAAGGAGCGGATCCATTAACAGATGAAGAAATGAAAATTTTTTTATCATCTCCAAATTTCACGGGATATCTGCCGGGTGTTTTTATATAGTGTTTCTTTGAATCCTGGAATCGGATGCATCACTACCTGATGGGGTGGTTCTTATTATAAAATAAAGTTTAAGGATTTTGGTTCCGCGTGATGATGGTGGATTCGATTTGATAAAACGCATCAAAGTGGTGCGTCCTTAAAAATACTCGGGGTATAGGTTTTTAACCTACAACCAAAAATAAATAAATAACTATCACATGCTACAGTAACTAACGCTAACGCTAACCCTAAACATAACTAAAATTGAGAACAGGATAATAACGATAACCTCTACCCAGGGCTATCCCACTTGATGAACCTGACGAAAATGGACCGATCGCTGGATGCAGACGAAGAATTTTTCATCCGCTTATTGATTATTCTGGTATACTAACAATTTATTTGATATGTTATGATATTACATATTTTTTTTTTTTTTTAGACGATGTTTGGTACTCAAACTGTCATTTAGGTCGTCTAGTTTTACGAAGGAAATTTGCTCCATTACAGGTATCAACTGCACTGGTAGAAGAATCGACAAACACTCATTCCATAAACACACGACTCAAAAACTAAATGACACTGGTGTGGATGTTCAAGCTGCTATGAACAACACTACTAAAAAGGTATGTGTACAGAATAGATCTATTTTACATTACGTTTATAATACAATTAGTTTTTTATTTTACAAGAATAATGAAACAAGTGTAACCGAAGAAAGCAATAAAGGTGACGGTGTCGGTAATGACAGTAACGGTGATGGTGACGGTAAAGTTAACTGTGAAAATAACGAAATTGATGATGAATCCGACAATGAAAATATTGATAAAAATGAAGACCAGGCCAATTCTCTCACCCGATCTCGATCTAGATCCCAATTTACTCCTTTATCCATTCCGCAAACAACTCAACATGATAATTCTCAAGGATTTCGTTCTAATGATTTAAATTTTAACTTTACTAATTGTAAAGTTAAAATTTTCTTAGTCGTTGAAATAGTTTTTTTTTAAATTGTAAAAAACTTGGTGTAAATTTCAAATTGCTATAATAACTATCCGGGTTGTTATTAAAGGCTAATACCCTGAATGCACATTTATCTTTGCGCATGTGTAGAGCTTCAGATTTATATTCGTTATTCGAATAATATTCGTATTCGGCAAATATTCGAATAAAGTTTTCTAAATATTTATTCGATGAATAATTCGAATAATTAATTATATTCGAATAATTAATTATATTCGAATAATTCGAATAATCTATTGTATTCGAACAATCCATCATATTCGAATTATTCGAATAATTCATCATATTCGAATAATTTATTATATTCGAATAATTCATTATATTCGAATAATATATTTATAAACCCAAATTAAATCTATTTATTTACATGTAAAATCGTACGATACCAAGGCCGATAGTATACATAATATATAATTATATAAACTTTTATCCATATCTTGACCCGTAAAATTGCATTACTAAGCTAATAGTATTAGCATTAATGTCTAATGCAAAATTTTTATGTACAGTACGTGCCCATTGATATTAGTAACCGTAAAATAAGCTAATAGTATTAGCATTAATGTCTAATGCAAAATTTTTATGTACAGTACGTGCCCATTGATATTAGTAACAATAATTTGTATAACAATTAAATATGCATCGTTTATTTAGTTTGCATAAATATGTCGTTAGTTTTATCGATTTGAACTTTAATAATAAAATTATATAAAAAAGTTAGCGCTCATACATAAAATTAGATTCTCTTT
>QKWP01000516.1:153599-200415 GCA_003550325.1 Gigaspora rosea | reverse complement strand
AATAATTATAATTATTCGAATATATATAATTATTCGAATAATTATATGTATTCGAATAATTATAATTATTCGATTATTCGAATATTCGGCGAATATTAGTCATTCGGCGAATATTCGACTAGATATTTGCTAACCCTAAGTTATTCGAATATTATTCGAATAAAGATCCGTAAGCTCTACGCATGTGATATGAGGTCATGAATCTTAAAACAAAATTTGTTAATGAGATCAAATCAGGGATTATAAGGTTGATTTAAACAGGATGCGATTGAAGTACTTAATTTAAGGGATGCAATGCGGGATGAAGTAAGGATTTTTAAGAAACAGAACAACTCTTTTGGCGTCATTCCATTGCTCCATTAAGAATACTTTACAAATGGAGCCAATAGAGGCCAACCAAAGCTTACAGTATAGTATTTGTTAAAAATTAATAATTAACTCCATTGACTCCATTGGTTCCATTAACCAGCAATTTTTTTTAGTGGAGTATATCTATTGCCAACCCTGCTTGGATGTGCTTAAAAACTATTAAAATTCTTTCCCGACACATATGTACATATAATAAAAAAATCGTGGTATTTTATTTAAGGCAACTTCTATTTGTACACGGGTGTCTGTACACAAGGTATAGAAAGTCAACCGATATTTCAAATTTTCGATTATGAAACCACCTTTTGGCTTCCAACAAAAAAAAAAAACTCCTTGCGAACCCTTACTCTAACCACAAGCAGGGGTTTAATTTTTCGTTTGTAATCAATTAATATTCGTGTATGTTGTAAGTGGAAACTGAATTTAAGTGGATTCTATAAAACCCCGTTTTGGGAGTTGATTTTATCATATGTACACCCTAATCCTAACTCTAGGAAATTCCAAATCCACTTAAATTCCATTCCCACCTACAACATATACACTACGTGTAAAATTACAATTATTATGTACTAACTGGCTGTAAATTACCTCCAGCAAAAATTATGTGAGAGAGTTGAGCCAGGGTATTATCATAATATAAATACGTAGTCATTTGTACTCACATATTAATCATCTAAACAAAGGACGCGAAAGAATTTCAACATAATGGAAAATTTAGAATTAATAACTCCATTCAACGATATTGTTTTACCGACTGCATGGGATGCTGAAAATAGTTCACCATTTATTAACATAGATTCAAGTGGACTGAAAGTGAGTTATACTGGTAAGACAAGAATGAAAAAAGAGAAATCTAACAAAAAAAAAAATTTTTTTAATTTGAATTAATTCTCGATTTACAATAAGTGTTATCGTTTGTAATTTAACTAAAGAATAATCCATGACTGTTAATTTATTAAAAAAAAAAAACTTTTTTAAAGATCCTGATGACAATAAAGCTGTTATAATTCGAGCAAATCATCCAATTCCTTCACAGTGTTGGATATTTTATTTTGAAATTAAAATTATAAATAAAGGAAAAAATGGGTATGTTAATAATTATTTCCTGTCATAAACTCCCACATTTTTCTTTTTTTTTTTATAGTTTTTATTTTATTTCTTGATAGAATGATTGGAATCGGATGTTGTACAAAGCAAAATGATAAAGAGATAGACGATTCAATTATAAAAACAGATTATATAAATAACATACTCATGCCTGGTAATACAGTAGCAGATTTATATTTTTTCTTATAATTATATATTAAAATCAATATCATAATACCTTTTAGGACAAGAGTCTAAAGAAAATGAATTGTGGGGATGTGGCTACCATGGTGATGATGGATATTCTTTTTGTTCTGGAGGTGTCGAGCCATATGGACCAAAATATACTACTGGTGATATTATTGGATGCTATTTAAATTTCGTAAACAAGATGGTATTTTATACTAAAAATGGAATTAACTTGGGTAATTAATACTTAGGAAATTTTATATTTTCAAAACAGTTTAGGTAAAAATTTAATATTGATAATATATTTTAAGGAATTGCGTGCAAAATACCTAACAATTGGAAAGGCATTTTATATCCTTGTGTTGGATTTCGATCACAAGGCGGGTCTGTAGAAGTGAATTTCGGCCGTGAAGCATTCAAATATTATGGTAAATTTGTCGAAGGGTTCAGTCATTTTTAGTTTATTTAGAATTTAACCTTGTCTATATATCTATTTCAATTACAGTAATGACTAATGAAGATATTAGTAAAAGATCAAATAACTCATTAGCATTAGAATATCAAGAAAAGATTTATTACATTATGGGTGGATACGAAAATATGTTGGCTAATTTAACAGGCGAATTAACAAAATCATTAGAAAAGAAGCAAGACAATGCATTTGAATTAGGCTATCGAGGCAAAATACATTTTATTATTGGTGAATATGATAAAGCATTGGAAGATTTAACTAGGTTGCTAGAAATTGAACCAGATAATATAACAGCACTAAAATATCGGGGAGAAATTAATTATATGATGAAAAGATATGACGAATCAATTGCTGACTTGAAGAAAATTAAACCAAAAGATATATGGACCATAGAGGCCTTTAAATTAGTTGAAATTTTGTAAGTATAATGTATATTTGTAAATTTTAGTTCCTTAAAAAGTTAAGGCTAATAAATAAATCAACCACACGTGTCAACGCAATAGCGTGTAAGTTTTTTAAATGAATTTTTTACAGTAAATTACGATAGACATCAACGATATACTACGTATACTACATGCTGTGTGTCAAATGAATTTTTTTGCGATAAACATCAACGATAATGCCAATACAAACTAATTTTAACTACATACTGCAATAGCTAGTAAGTTTTGTAATGAATTTTTTACAGAAAAATTACTGCCAATACAAACTAACATTAATTACATGTGTCACCGCAATAGCTAGTAAGTGAATGTTTTATAGTAAATTACGATAGACATACCAATACAAACTAACATAACCTTAACTACATACTGTGTGTCATCGCAATAGTCGGTAAGTTTTTTAAATGAATTTTTTAAAATTTTTTACAGTAAATTACGATAGACATCAACGATCATGCCAATACAAACTAACATAACTTTAACTACATGCTGTGTGTCATCGCAATAGCGAGTAAGCTTTTTTTATAGATGAATTTTTTTACAGTAAATTACGAGACATCAACGCTAATGCCAACACAAATTAACATAACTTTAACTACATCTTGTTTCACTGCAATAGTCAGTAAGTTTTTTAAATGAATTTTTACTGTAAATTACGATAAACATCAACGATAATGCAATATAAACTACTTTAATTACATACTGTGTTACTATAGCTCGTAAGTTTTTTAAATGAATTTTTTACAGTAAATTACGACAAACATCAACGATAATGCCAATACAAACTGATATAATTTTAACTACATACTGTATGTCACCGCAATAGTCGGTAAGTTTTTTAAATGAATTTTTACAGTAAATTAAAATAGACATTAAAGATAATGCCAATAACAAACTAACATAACTTTAACTACATAGTCTCCGCAATAGCTAGTAAGTTTTTTAAATGAATTTTTGCAATAAATTACGATAGACTTCAACGATAATGCCAATCCAAACTAACATAACTTTAACTACATACTTACCGCAATAGTCCGTAAGTTTTTTAAATAATTTTTTGCAGTAAAATATAAAATCAACGATAACAATAATGCCAATACAAACTAATATAACTTTAACTACATACTGTGTTACTATAGCTCGTAAGTTTTTTTAAATGAACTTTTTACAGTAAATTACGAATGATATCAACGATAATAACTTTAACTACATACTGTATGTCACCGCAATAGTCGGTAAGTTTTTTGCAGTAAATTACAATAGACATCAACGATAAAGCCAATACAAACTAACATAACTTTAACTACATGATGTGTATCACCGCAATAGTCCGTAAGTTTTTTAAATGAACTTTTTACAGTAAATTACGATAGACATCAACGATAATGTCAATACAACTAACATAACTTTAACTACATACTGTGTGTCACTGTAGCGGGTAAGTTTTTTTTACAGTAGATTATGACAGACATCACCGATAATGCCAATACAAATTAACATAACTTTAACTATAATAGCGGGTAAGTTTTTTAAAAGAAATTGTACAGTAAATTATGATAGACATCAACGATAATGCCAATACAAACTAACACAACTTTAACTACATACTGTATGTCACCGCAATAGCGAGTAAGTGTTTAAATGAATTTTTACAGTAAATTACGATAGACTTCAACGATACTGCCAATACAAGCTAACGTAACGTTTAATACATACTGTGCGTCACCACAGTAGTATGTAGGTTTTTTAAATGAATTTTTTACAGTAAATTACAATAGACATCAACGATAATGCTGATACAAAACTAACATAATCAACATAACTTTAACTATATACTGTGTGTCATCGCAATAGTCTGTAAGTTTTTCAGTAAATTACGACAGACATCAACAATAATGCAAATACTAACATAACTTTAACTACATGATATGTGTCACCTCAATAGTTGGTAAGTTTTTTAAATGAATTTTTTACAATAAATTACGATAAGCATCAGCGATAATACCAATACAAACTAACATTAACTACATACTGTGTATCACCGCAATAGCGAGTAAGTTTTTTAAATGAATTTTTTTACATTAAACGATAATAATAATAAATCGTCTCTTTTAATCCATGATAGACGGTATTTATATTGGTTAATATTAAATTTTAGTTCCTAATATATTATTATATTTATTTATTATTCATCATTAAAGATTTCAAAAGGAATTTCATAATTGGACAAGTGGCAATAGCTATATTGATGAATTTATTAAACAATCTCAACTTAATGTAAAGAAATATGAAGATATTATCGAGTGGATACCTTTTAATAAATTTACAAATATCAAGTATCTTGCTAAAGGAGGTTTTGACACTGTTTTCAAGGCGGTCTGGATTGACGGATATATATATGGATTTAATAATAAGAAGAATGAATGGATAAGAAATTCTCAAGTTAATGTTTGTTTAAAAAGCTTTGATAATTCTAAAGATATAAAGCAAGAATTTTTAAAAGAAGTGTGTATTATAAATTTAATATCATTAATATTGTAATCATAATTTAATTTTATTTATCCTATATAATTATTATTTTAGGTTGAAAATCAACATAAACATGGGCGCAAATCAACAAATGAAATTTATGGCATGACTAAAAACCCAAATGATTATAATTATATGATGGTTATGCAGTATGCAGAGCAAGGAAATCTTTGAAAATTATTAGATTGCAAATATAATGACTTAAAAATGGAATTATAAATAATTATTCTACATAGCTAAAGGGCTTAATACAATCCACAAAGCAAAATTAATGTTCAAGGATTTTTATTCTGGAAATATGTTACATGAAGAATATATTCAAAATCGGATATTTATTCTTTGAAATAATTATATTAAAAGTTTTTACAGGGTATATATTATGATATTTTTTATAAGAATCTACAATTAAAATTTGGTTAGGTTGTAGGACTATTGTAGGCTGAAATTAAATATGAAACTCCTAGACTACTTTTGAATTTGATAAATAATACCCAGATGCTGAGCTTCAAAAATACCAGCTACTAAAGAATTAGTTAATATGCTAAATCAATTTTATAAAGATTTAAAAAAATGAAGTTTGCTATTTATCGCCAGTGGTGATCATCACCAATGTATATTTTGTATCATCAAATTTTGTCTATGAAATCACCTTTGAGGCTCTAACAAAAAAAATTTCTCGTAAAAGTTTGGTATAAACTATGCCCCCCTGCCCCATCCCAGTTCTTACCCTAACCCTAATATTAATCAAATTTTTATTTTTATTTCGGCAAAAAGCTTTTTATTAATTTTTGTTAATCACTGAATTATATAAACAATTTAAAAATTAAAAAACTCAAGCAAAAAATTCAAATCAGGTACATATAAACAAGCTATTTATACAAGTTAGCTTTTAAAATGCCAAAATCTTTCTAAACCAATAAATTCTAAACCAGTTGTTGTAAATAAGATATTATTAAAAAAATTGGGTTTAAAATACAGTAAAATTATTTTGTCGAGTAATTACACAGATCTACAAATTATGTTTACATATATGCTGATAAATTAGCACATCGCAGGGTGCGTTGTATAGGTTTATCCAAATTATTTTATATGCAAATGACCTAATTGAATCTTGTCATGATTTTATGACTTGGGGTTGCTTAAATTTCAATAATGACCAGTCATTTCGAGGTCATTTGAAAATCATTTAATGTAATTTATGATTTTAGAAAATCTGACCGATCAGAAATCTTTTCAGATTATTAGCCTTTAAAATTCATATTGTTTGGACTACAAGGATATGTATTCTTTTCGCAAATTTTCCCGAGTTACAATTTAGATGATATGCACCATGATATAAAAGATAGATTTAAAGAGTGATAGATATTATATTTGCCTAAATTTAAAGAGCAATATGTCATATAAAATCCGATAGTATCGAAATCATCGTCTTATTAGATAATTGTTTGTCGGAAAATCTGGGTTTATATAAGCAAGTTTTTACCCCCGGTTGCATGGATTCTTCCAGTCCCTCAATTGAAATTATACACTCCAAAGATATGCCGTTGTGACTTTACTTGTTGATTTCGCTCCAAAGATATATGGCTTCGTTGATTTCGCTCTGAAGATATGCTGCTTTCATTGAGTTCGCTCCGGAGACATACTGTCTTCGTTGAGTTCGCTCCAAAACTGTCTTCGTTGAGTTCGCTCCAAAAATACTGTTACATCTTTACAAGCAAACGGTTGCTTTGTTGATTTATGTGTTCGCTTGGGCAACATTATCCAAATAGCCCGTCTTTTCTCTTATCTTCTCTGTTGACGTACCAATAAGAGGGATAGGAGAGGTGTATTTTGTCTTCTTTAAACTTCTTCTCTTTTAACCTTCCGATTTGAGTTCGCTCTAATAAATAAAAAAAAAATTAATAATTTGGAGAAATTAAACCAAACTTCATGTCTATGATGATAATTTTAGTAATGCCTTTTAGGCACACGTATAAAGTCTGCGACATGAAATTCATAGCTTTAATGTTATCGAAATAAGAAATAAGTGTTTTAGTTCTCACGTTTTTTCTTTAATCTCTATTTTATCGTTGTTAACATCGTTTCATAAGTATTCAAAACCTTGGTAAGCTTATTTCTCATTTGTTTTCCAGCATTCTTTTTTATCAATTTTCACTTTTACTCACATAGTTCATCATCACTGGTTTTTTATCAATTTTCACTTTTACTCACATAGTTCATCATCACTGGTATCGTTACTTTTGGTGATTCTGGAAAATTTGAGGGCTCACTCTTCGTTAATCACGAAAAAAGTAATGATCGAAATATGAATGTGATTTTTTTAGTGATAAAAAGATATATTATTTTTATGCTTGAACAACGCGAAAAAATTCATTCATAATTTAATATGCTATAAATTATTAGAAATCAAATCCAAGCGAAATCGAACGTATGTACTAATTTCGTTATCTATTATACTCGAGGCAATATTGATGTATCTTTATGATTAACCCAGAAAATACTCGTTCTAGAAAACCTTTCGAAAAAAAATTTATTTTCTTGATTTACTTATTAATATTATAATAATAATAATAATAATATTATTATTATATTCGTTAATTCAATATAATTATATTATATTTTGTAACAGTAATTTTCATATGAAAAGCATTGATTTTCACATTATGCACCAACCTAAGTCAATAAAATTTATCCACTTAGGTCAGAATCATTAAAAATTGCATTAAGAGAGGTCTGGCTGTATTGAAATAGGTTTAATAGGTATGAAGAATAGGTACGATATTCTTGTTATTTGATTTTTAGATGGTAATAACGTAAAGTTTTGACTAAAAAGCTGAGTCAGTAGAAACGCGCCAAATTTTTTTAAGACTTAACTCAATCAAATTTAATAAAGGCTAGGTATAACCCGTCGTTTTTCTGGCTGCTAAATAATTTATTGGGTTTACGTATTAAAAATCTGATTGGTAATTTACTTATACATAGTATTCTAAACGTGGCAATGCATAAAATATGTAACCGTTAGTGTTTTTAAATATATAGGTTTTTCATGAAAAAGATTTGGTGACGCATTGACTCACATTCATATATAAGACCTATAAATGAATTTTTTTTCATGTTCTCTAAATGCAAGCGTCAAAAATCTGGTCCCTATGAGTTGTATTTAGATTTCAAAGATATTCGAAATGTGTAATTTGAAATGTGTAAACTGGAAAGCTAATGTGAAACTATGGAACTACGGCAATTACGTTTATGCGTGATTAATTATAAGATATATCGTAATGTCATAATTCAGTAAAAGTTAAAGAGTCTTATTACCATGCATACCGAAAATTATTCTGGAGATTATAAACAATAAATATAGAAAGAATCTGTGTGATAACAATTTCTTCATTTTGATTATATTGAGGAAGTTTGCAGAGAATTTCTTCTGAAATAAAACTTTTTAGCTTCACATTATTATTTTTTTTTGTATATATATAATACATATGAGAAACGAAAGTGAGAATATTTTAAATACAAATTTTTTTACGTACCAGGACCCATAACATTTAAATCGTAGGAAAGCTCTCTTACAAATAGAGCAAAATTGAATTTAAGTGCAAAAAAACTTAATTGTGAAATTTATTCAGAAGCCTACAATAATAATTGGAAAGCTGGCATACAGGTGGTAATAGCAAAAAAAAAAAAAACTTAACTAATATAAATAGCCATGTATTTTATAATTTAAGAATATAGATAAATATTATGTTCGTCACTTGGATTTGTATTTTCTTTTTCGACAATATTATTTTTTACTTCTATATTGATCTTGCTTTTTTGTTAACTCATTATTTCGGTTCTTAAGGTGTCATACACGTAGAAGCCAATCTCTTTCATATAGCTTCATTTCTTGCGACTTTTTGTTCAGACATATATTTTATATTTTTGCATCAATACAATTAATTGCTAATAAGCTTTTATTAAATATTATATTTATTGCAATAATCGTCTATTTTATTACATCATTAATAGTCCATTTTATTAATTTTTTTTGTTTTATTATAATTTTTTCGAATTTCTAATTAATTAAATTTTTACAGGGGATAGAACGCTCGAAGTCAATAATTTTTTCATTGCAGGAGCAGAAGCCGGACATCAACTCGGTATGGTGGACTATAAAAAGGTCTTCCACTCTGTTCCAGGCTAATTAACCGATTTCCATCTCTATACACAAGTATAATTCTAATCTTGATCAATAGATTGAATTAAAGAGAAAATTTTAGAATCACGCGTACGAGAAATTTTTTCTTTTAATAATATGTGAAAAAATCTCGATTTGGTTTTAATTTTGATAAAGACTCAAAATATGGAAAAACTGAGAATTTTGATTTTTAATTGACGGATTTATTTTTTGAAATATATATAAGCTTGTCTCGAGTTTCTAATGTCCTGAGGCATTAAAAAACTATTAATTCATTATAACAATCTAAAATACCTTCTTGAATTAGTATCAAAAAAAAAATTAATATTTAAAACATCCTCTACAATCTTCAAATAATCATGAAATTTTTATCGATCTTGACCTTTTTTTTTGGTATCTATTATTGTTATTGCTTAAGCAACCCTTTCTAAAAAGGTTGGGAAAGAAAGCCAAAGAAACAGCGTTGAAATTCCATAATTTATACTATCATAAGGCTCTTAATGTAGAAGTTATCTATAAAGATTATAAAAAAGAAACCAAAGCTTTTAAAAAAGAAGTAAAAAATGCTGCAAAAGAAGATGATACAGATGAAAAAACCTTAAAATGGTTATTGAAGTGGAATAATGAATATAAAGGAGTTGAATGCTACCTCTGTGAAATTTATTGCTAAAATTGACAAACTTAAAGAAAAATTTGGACACAAATAATTTTGAATGACTTTTTTTTGGTCTTAATTTTTTAAATTTATTTTCATAATAACTCTTCGATATTAAAAAGAATAATTTAATCATTATTGTATAAAAATAGTTGATCTTATATACACGTAACTTTAATCTGCGAATAATTACAAGAAATAAAATTTATATTTTCATATTTTATTTATTTATATGGCTCTTGAGAATCTTCAATAAAAAACGTGAAAGAAACGAAAGTTTGATTAGCTTCGTGTCAATAATAAGTTAAATGTGAATGCATTTACTAATTCTGATGATATAAAAAACAATGCATAGTATTTCGATCCATAATCCGTTAATCCGGATGGATCTTATAATTCATATTGAATACGGATATCATTATCCGTTAATTTTAACCGGATAGACCCAAAACTTTTTGAAATAACTAAAGCTTATGCGTGAATCATTATTATAAAGAAATAAATCAGCCTATTTGTAATAAATGCTCCGTGATCTTGATATAGCGATCGGTGTATTTTTTAAAAAAATCTTTTTCATTATCACTAAGATCTTAAGATCTTTTACTAGTGCTAAATATTATTATACGTATTATTATTATTATTATAATCTGAAATTCACTAACTGAATTCAAAGAAAATCCTAAAAAGTTAATACTACAATATGATTGACAAAGTTAAACAGAAAATTAAACTATCGATTTGAAAAACAATCCTAAAAATAGAATAGTAACCAAAAAGATTGGTGAATTCATGACAATATCTATAAATAAATCAAATTTCTATTTGTACACTGTGCATGTACACTGATATGTATACACGAATTTGTAATTCACCCGTATATAAACACTACGCGTGTAAATTAATAAAATTCGTAATACAGTATCTCAAATTCTCCTGGGCCGGCCTAGCTCCGACGCATTCCGACCGGAAAACGGGGCATATCGATATGCAAGCCTTACTGACGATCCAGAAAGGCCGCAAGGTCGATTTCCTGGATTCCTTGATTGGCTGATATTACAAGGTACAAAATTTGATAGGTATCACGTGAATGACGTAATATGAAATAATTAGTACATACGATAATAAAGTTATTATGTAATATAGATAACGTCGATAACCATGCAACGCAATTGTATAGTATGTAGGGGTATAAATAAGAAATGTAAAATAATCGAGACATTCATATGTTTTGCTCAAGCACATTTTGAATAACAAAAAGTTCTTGTACATAAGGTATTGGTAAAAGTATCTTGTAAGATACACCAGTCTTCATGAAATGTGCTAATTCGGCTATTGAAGATCGAGTTAAACCTTATGGTATATAAATGCGCTGAGTTTGGCATGGGTATTTGCAGATCCTTAGTTTTAGTCAATTAAAATCTTATGCTACTGAATTCTAATTAGGGATATCGATCCGGATCACGAGATAAAGGATTAATGCCCAATCTAACCATAATTAGAATTATTTCTAAATCACAATCGCAGATCTCGGTATATAAACCGGACCAAGATCAAATCATATATCACTTTAACATTCCTAATTCTAATTCAAATTCGGAAAACCCCATTTCCTCTAAAAAATTTAGCATGGAACTTTTGGATATAGGACAACATTGCGCTAACCCCGATTGCAAACGATTAGATTATCTCCCAACTAAATGTCATTATTGTAAAAAAGTTTATTGTTTCGATCATTCAAAGCCCAGCGAACATAATTGTAACGATGCTCCTAGTGGAGACGGCGAGCGAGTTCCAACCTGTCCTTTGTGTGGTACACCTGTTCCTATTGTCAGAGGCGAGGATCCCAATCTTAGAGTAAGATTCAGTTAAATTTCTATGCACCCATAATAACGAAGAATTCTAAGATATGTATTTCACTTTTTTTATTGGTATCATTTCAGATGGAACAACATATAGCAAAGGGTTGTCACCCACCCCCCGCAACTGTTTCATCGAAGCCGTTCAACTCTTGCTCTTTTAATAGATGCAAAGAAAGGGTTGCTATCCGTTTGACTTGTTCAGGATGTGGTAAAAATTATTGCATAAAACATCGTTTAGAACCCGATCATATGTGTGATAAATCGAAAAAGGGTAACAAAATAATGCCATCTGCTTCAGAGTTGGTAACGAACGAATCAAAACCTAAATCCAAACCCAAACCCACATCAAAACCCACAGTAAAGAAACCTAAAAAATCGATCAAAGCTTGGTTTAAAAAAATATTTAAATAGTAATTTCACAGAAACATAATTTTAATCTTTTTATATATTTTTAATATAATTATTTTTATTTTTATTATAATGTTTATTGCAAAACGCACATCTATGGTGACTTTGCACCTATTATATATGTTTTCATAGATTTTTTTAAGTTTTTATAGGCTTTAAATATAAATACTTCAACTCAAAATTTTCACATTTGAGTTAGTGTTTCGAGTTAGGGTTAGAGTTTGGGAAAGGTTTTTAGGGGGGTGTAGAACATTTTACTTAGGACATTTCACAATGATTAATTAGGCAGTTTTTGATAATATACAGTCAACTCTTTCTATAACGAACTGTTGGTTCTGGCTATTAAAAAAAGTTCGCTATATAAAATTACTATGTTTTCTTAAGAAGCCATAACTCTTTTTAACCGAACTATTATAAAATTCTAAAACTTTTAGTTCAGTATATCCAGAGTTCGTTATAGAGAGGTTCGGTAAAAAGAGAGTTAGTTGACTGTATATAGGTATAAAACATTATAGGTGCGTTTTAGTAAAAGTCTATTGAAAAAATAAAATATAATCTAAATATATACGTATATAATATAGTATAAAAATATAATTCTGATAACTTAATAGTATCGTGTTGTAATATCTTTGAATCATCAGAAAATTTTTAGTGATATACAGTATACTCTTAAAAACTTTTTAACGGATAGATTCCGTTTTATTCTGGATAGATTGAATCCAACCTGATTATATTCCAGACTGAAAATTTGTATAAGCTAAGATTTTAATGATGGTATTATTCCAGTAATTTATTTTACATTTCATAGCATACTACGTGCAGTAGCCAACAAAAGTAATCCCGATTTTTTATTAAAACATAAAATTTTTATTTATTTAATTTTTACCTTACATACATAAATTTTTTTTTATTTATTTAATTCATGCATCTGTTATAGCATTAGTTCTTCATGTCACTGAGTCTGCAATTATACAAAGGATCAACATATCCAATCCTACCCATGCTTTTTTTAAGGCAACTTTAAGCTTATCCTTATCTCTTGGAAAGTCTTTATGATTCTGAATATTGTCTTTTATAATCTTCCAGATATTTTCTATAGGGTTAAGGTCAGGGGATTATGATAGCTGATTCATATAATTGTTTTTTTTTTTGATTTAAGCCAATCCAATACCTTATAAACAGGATTATTGTTATGCTGAAATATTGTATTTGATCTAATTAATAAATATACAGCAGCTAAAGATAATTGCCAAAACCTTGGTATAAATTTTTTTTGTTAATTTTTTTTGTTTGAGACCCTTGTAATCATCAAAAAAAGTCAAAAGTCCTTTGATTTTATTAATAAAACATGACTTTATTACTAAAACCCTTCCACTCTTAAAATTTAGCTACAAATACTTATATTTGTACCTTTTATTTACACAACATTATACTCAAACTTGGCAGAATTGTTTATCCACTTTTATATTTATATCATCAAAAAATAACATGCCTCCAATAGTAAATATCTTTGTTTTTATTTTGTTTACACTGATTTATATATTCATTTATATTGTTATTTAACAAAAAAGGTTTATAGTAGCAAGATGAGAACAAATTTTAATACTATATAAGACTCTAGCTATGGTTTATTAGCTGCATTGAATTTTTAAATTCTTTATTATTTTGAACCAAGGTACATATTTTTTCTTTAAGGAAAGTAACAAAAATCAGGTAATTTTTTAGGGGGGAAGAGAGTAAAAAAAAATAAAATTATATATGGTATAAGGAACCTAACTATATAAATATTAAAAAAAGAGGAGTAGGCCTCTGATAAAAAATAATCAAGTGATTAATGACATGGCCCTAATACTTTTTTTTACTATATTGCTTTTTTCTTACTTCTTTAGAGCAAAAGAATATCTAAACTAAAATAAATTTTTAATTTTTAAGTTTTTTTTATATGTGTATTTTACTAAAAATCTTCAAACTGTTGTTGGATTATGCAGTGATTATGTCTATTTTTATAGCCAACTTATTTAGTACTTATTATACTAATATAAGTAAGAATTGTTTTTTTCTTCATTAATCATTTGTTTGTTATAAAAAAATTTTTTTTAGAGCTTAATTATTTTGATATTAAAAAGCAAAAATAAAAATAAATTGCTTCAAAATATATAAATATAGAATAGATATAGCCCTTTTATTTGCTTACATGTAATAATTTGCAAATTGGATACTACAATCAGACCTCTCTAAATGCAACAGGACCATATATAAAAATTGAGTTAAATATACATTTAAAAGGTAATGCATTTAGGAGACCAAAATCTATAAGTGCTATATTAATTGGGCCCAAGTAAAGACATGCATTTAGAAAGGCTTTTTATAGAGCATGTATTTAGAAAAGTTGCATTTAGAAAGGCCTAACTATATATAGTGCTAAAATAAACTATTTTTAAAAATAAATAATCTCTAATTTTTTTAAAAAATTTTAAAAAAATACTAGTATTTGCTATATATAAAAACTTAAATTAAATTCTCAAAAGCACTATTAAATAAAGGTATTCAGAACATCAAAATACACTTCTAATAAAAATTATTATTTAGACAATATTTTATTAATAAACTTTTTAATTTTTCAAAAAGATCAAAAAATTGAAAATAAGCTATACCTATAATTTTTTATATAATTTTTTGGTCAAAAATAGTTTATTTTTAGTATTATATTCCTTTAATAGTTTTTTAGACAAATTTGCCTAGATTTTTTAAAATATTTACAATTTTTTAAATGAGAAATATTTTATTTATAGAATCCAGTCACTTCTTTTTAATCTAACACCTCTCTAATCTAAACACTATTAAACTTTCTCTAAACTAACCAAAATTTTTTAGAATATTTGAAAAGTTTATTATAAAGTTCAAATTAGCCATATATAACTTTTTGAGAACCAAACTTTTCAAATTTTTATATAGTAAAAATTAGCAGTCCTGGCAGTTTGGAATAGAGAGAGTTGACTGTATTTTCTTTAAAACATATTATAAACTTTATTAATTTTTTTTTAAAAATTATTAATAAACTTTAAAGTAATAAAAGTTTAAAATCTTTGTTTCAAAATTTTTACTATAAAATTTTTTTTAGATTTTCTTAAATTTTATATATTTCTGTCTATAAAAAAATTTTATTTCTAATATAAATCTTTACAAGTAAATTACAAAGATGCAATAATAAAAGTTGTTATCCTTTATATAACAGATATAAAACATGTTTATTTGATTGCTGTCTATAATACAAATTATAATAAAAATATATAAATTTACTATATACATTGAGCTAAAGATTCTTTTAAACTAGGACCCCAGACATCTAGTACAGGGCATACTTTATGCATTTCAGCAAAAACTTCTAAAATTTAAGAAACAAAAAAACAGATCTTGTAGTTATCTTGGCATCCAGTAGTCCAATTTAAATGAACATTTAGAGGTAGTAGATGAATCCAGATTTATATTTATATCTGGATTAATCCAGTTTTTAAACAAATCTGGATTTAATTTTTTGAACCAACTATATCCGGATATAATACAATCTGGATATAATATATATCCGGATACAATATACAATCCGGATACGATATATAATCTGGATACAACATATAATCCGGATATAATATGTAATCCAGATATGTGTACTACCAAAGGAAAACCTGCCATTGGGTTTAACTTATATTTTGTATCAGGCACAATCCCTAATAAATTAGATAGATTGTATTTGGTACAAAATATAACTGAACGAAATTACGTAATTGCTATTTAACTATATATATAGATTTATATCCAGATATAGATTTATATCCGGATATAGATTTGTATCCAGATTTAGATTTGTATCTGAATTTAGATTTGTATTCAGATTAATCCAAATATATTTATATCCAGATTTAAAGAAAATTAATCCAGATTCATTTTTTTTAATTCTAGTTATATCCGGATTGGAAAAATCATCTTGGTTCTAACTCTATAAACATTTTTTTAAAATAAAGCTCTTAGTAAAGCACATCTAACAAAAAAAGTATATGGGGTGGTCAATAGAAACCAAGCAAATTTATCTAATAAATTTGCTTGGTTTCTATTGACCACCCCATATTTAATTTTAATTACTAGATCAAAAGCTATTTAAGTAAATATAGATTTGATATTTTTTAGCAAATTACAGTTAACTTTCTCTATTCTGAACTGCTAAACTATTGATTTTTCTATTAAAAATTTGAAAAAGTTCAGTTCTCAAAAAGTTATATATGGCTAATCTGAACTTTATAATAAAATTTACAAATGTTTTAAAAGATTTTGTTCAGTTTAGAGAAAGTTTAATAGTGTTTGGATTAGAGAATGATCAAATTAGAGAGAGATAACTATAGATTGAAATTGGTCAAAATCTAGTTATGACCTATATGAGAGATGCTAGGTCCTTTTAAACTTAATTTATTAACTTAAATTAAAATTTAAAAAAAAAAATTGAGCTTAAAAACCAAGTTGAAATTTTGTTAATTTTGCTCAATTTTAAATGTAACTCTGTTAAAAACAAAAAATATATATAAAATTATGCTCTGAACAATTTTATTTAGAAGCAAAATAGAGGTAATTTTGATAGAAAAATAAGTTAGCTATAAATGAATTTAAATACTATTCAGTCATTTTTAAGAGACTATATTAAAATATAAAAAAACTCCAAGCAATGACTGGGTACAAATGTGTCTTGAAAACAAATTCAGTTTAGATCTTTTAAATTGTTTATGACAATTCAATCTATATTCAATAAAATAGATAATTAAACATTAACAGTCATAGGACATGTCTCTTTAAAATAGGCTTGAAATAAATTTATAATAAAAATTATAATAAAAACATATGAATTTACTATAAACTTTGGGCTGAAAATCCTTCTCGGCTTAACTAATTAACTTAAAATTAAATTTTACAAACATATAGAACAAGAAAAGAAGAAAATTTTGAGCTTAAAAACAGTATTGAAATTTTGTCAATTTTGCACTTTTTCAAAATGTAACTTCGCCAAAAACAAAAATTTACTAAGTTTAAATTAGCAATTATGTGTAAAATCGTGCTCTGAACAACTTTACTTAGGCGACCAAAGAAGGTTACCTTGTAAAAAAATAGGTTTGCTATATGCTAAAGTTAAAAATTTTCAGTTTGCAATATAAAACCACTTTTTTTGTCAAGATAACCTGCTTTGGGCCTCTAAGTAAACTTGTTCAGCGGGTATTTCTACTCGATTTAAGGTCAAAACGCGTTTTCTTGGACCTTTCTTGAGTGAAAAATAGAGAGAAAAAATTTTTTTTTTAAAAAAAAATTTTTTCTCTAATTTTAACCCTATTTTTCACCCAGGAAAGGTCCGAGAAAACGAGTTTTGACCTCGAACTGAGTAGAAATACCCCCTGAACAAGTTTACTTAGAGGCCCAAAGCAGGTTATCTTGACAAAAAAGGGGTTTTATATTGCAAACTGAAAATTTTTAACTTTAGCATATAGCAAACCCATTTTTCTTACAAGGTAACCTTCTTTGGCCGCCTAAGTAAAGTTGTTCAGAGCACGATTTTACACATAATTGCTAATTTAAAATTAGTAAATTTTTGTTTTTGGCGAAGTTATATTTTGAAAAAGTGCAAAATTGACAAAATTTCAATACGGTTTTTAAGCTCAAAATTTTCTTCTTTTCTTGTTCTATATGTTTGTAAAATTTAATTTTAAGTTAATTAGTTAAGCCGAGAAGGATTTTCAGCCCAAAGTTTATAGTAAATTCATATGTTTTTATTATAATTTTTATTATAAACTTATTTCAAAGGGACATGTTCTATGACTGTTAAATGTATAACAGAAGAATCTTAGCCAACCAATTAAATTTTGAGTTTGATTTTGTCAATAGTCACAAAATGCTATTTTTAAAATAAGATACTTCAAAAGTTTTTAGCATAAAAAGGAAAAAATATAGACATTATAAAATATAAAATAACAAAAATTTTTTATTATAATAAAGAATACATACTAATTATATTGTAAGATAAAAATTATTAGCTTAGTAGTGAAAACTATCTTTTTTCATAAAGCATATAATCATTATATAAGTTTTATATATGATATCAGATATAACTTACAAATCCCAAATCATTATTCTGAAAATTTTTTGATAATTAAGGGAGTTTTGATTACCTTGATCAATCTGTCAGAATGGGTCTAAAAATAAATTTTTATTAGTAAAAATACTAGTTTAACTTATTGATTATTCAAATAAATAAACAAATAATATTTAATATGTCAAAAAGAAAAATTTTATTAGCAAAAGCTCATTTAATCAATCTAGAGTATTTATTATTCTAATAAACAAGAGATAGAGGCCAAAACATTCTTTTTTATCATAAAGTTGCACGTCTTGGTCAAAATTTTTCATTGATTAATTAGAAAAAATATTGTTCAAGTACTTTATTCTTTTTATATTACAGTCAGATTTCCATAAATACAATCTCCATAAATGCAATACCTTCCTAATTGCACTTTTTTTTTTCTGTAAGATGTTATTAGTACTAAATGCACGTTTTATATTCTATAAATGCATGTTCTTTTAAATAACATTTTATATTATACTAACCTCCCTAAATGCATGCAGCCAATCAAATTTAGTATTTAAGATAGGTTATATAGTTTTGGTAAAAGTTATACAAACTTGATAATCTAATTTTTAAAGCTGCAATTTAATTGGCTCTCTTTAAATGCAAACCTCTCTAAATGCATGTTGTAGGCTTGTCCCTACAAGTTGCATTTATAGAGGATTAACTGTACTATTATCATTATAGATTTTCAGAATTATTACAACATTAACAGATTTATTTTTATTAAACATTAATTATTCGAATTGTTACATCCACATTGTTTATATATTACCTCTATTACTTTTTGCATGTTTTGTAATATAGGTGTGAATTATAATTGCATTTGTTACAAACCTTACATCTGTGCTTCTATTCTCTAAAAATATGCTACTTTTTAATATAATTTGTTTTTATTTGTAAGTATACTATGTTCTTTTATTATTATATATTAACAGAATAAATAATATATACATGGCTAAAATTTTTATACTAATACAAACCTATAATGTGTGGCACCTGTGTTTGTGACCTATTTACAAATTATGTATAAATTTCATAACTTGTAGTATTTTAAATTTACTCCACAGGTTTTATCCCTGCTAATCTGTTTTTCTCATTGTCAGTTTAATATATTTTACAAAAAAAAATTTTTTTAATCTGAACACACAGCTACTACACAACTTGTAAATAAACAGAGCATTTCAAAAGTGATGATCTTCTGTTAACAATGTTAGCAATTCTTTCTTGGCAAAAGTGATTGCCATTACAAATTGTAATACAATAATATTTTTTATTCAGAAATTTTTTTATAACAATAATCCTATTAATTTATTAAACAGCAAAAAAGTAACATATAGATTATTTTTATTTTTTAACAATCTATATAAAATTATTTTAGAACATGTTGAGGAATTGGATCTTATTGAAAACTTATTTTTTATTATTATAAATTTGTCTATAATTAATAAGTGTTAATATATTAAAAAATAAGCACATTTAGAAATGACCATATCAGAAGAGGCATATTCAATTACAATTACCTGTTTTATTTGCAAGTTGCTTAAATTTTGGAGTTTTGAAAGTATCAGGTAGACTTCTATATGGGCTTTTGCTATCCATAAGTACTTATGGGTAGTACTAGGGGTCTTAATGGGTCAGTTTGGATCAGGTTTGGGCTTAACCCAAATCAGATCCACTTGGGTTAAAACCCAACCCGGGTCTGACCTGCCTCATATCAAATCTAACCCAGGTTTGATCTGCCTCATACCAAACCCACCCTGGGTCTAACCTATCTTATATTAAACCAAACCCAGGTCTGACCTAATCCAACTTGGGTTAAACCTGAGTTAATAATAAATGCCACAAATATTCTCTAAAAAAAAAATTAATGTTATCTAAAAAAAAATACCATTACAAAATGACTATGATATATAATATTAAAAAAAAAAAATAAACAATATTCTATATATATATATATATATATATATATATATATAAACAAAGTTCTTTATATAAAAAAAAATATCTAATAGAAATCGGAAGGGAACTGACCGGCAGTGGACTAACCGGAAGCGGACTTATAACAAAAGGGCTTACAGCGGGCCCTACTAACCGGACTGCTGGGGTCGCACCAGAGGAAAAGGACATGTGTTTCAAAATCATGTACTAGAGGGAGGGAGCTCGTGGGTTCACCAGGGCAAACTAACCCTTCCAGGTCCTCGGATTGGAAGTAGGAAGGCAACCGGGGGAAAGAAAGCTTCTGGGAGAAAAAAACTAAAAGAAGAATAGGACGGTATTGGGGTCAGGTGAACTCTACAAGAGCAGAAGTAGGTAGTGATAGTGGTTAGGTAATCACTCCTAACTGCAAGTGTTGGTTTCGGCAAATGCATATGCTACCGAAGTGTAGATGATACTTGTGTGGGACAGAAACCGCTCTACCAAGTTTCCCACTGGGATAAATTAGTCCTAAGGGGACTGGTTAGCATCCGGAACAGTGTTCCAGTAATACAAGACGGGCTAACAGAAGGCAAAGATCAGAGGGTTTAAATAGGCAATGCCAGTATGTGGTTTGCAGGTATGACAGCTAGTGTAGAACCTTCGGGTGGCTATTTAAATAGGCAACCAAAAGTTGCAGGTGAGGCTAGTTGTACTCTCGTCAATGTACAAATGTCGGATGTCCCTCCATGTAGGGCGTCCAGGGTCTGATTATCTTGAATAAAAAAGCTCTCTCCGAAGTGGGCACTTTGACTTGGAAAAAAAAAATAAAATAAAAAATAAAATAAAAAAAAAATATGAAAAATTTATTAAGCCTATTTGATACATTATCTGGTATAAATTATAAATATATATAGCACAAAATATGAAAAAAACTTAAAAAAATCCCATTTTGCATCAATTTTTTCTAATTTTTGCATTTATTTAATTTTGGTATTTTTTAATTAATTATTTATTTTTGCAATAAAATCATTTTATCATGTGTTATCCATCAGACCTGGGTCTGACCCAACAGGTTTTTTCTAACCCAACTCAGGTTTTTTCTGACCTGACCCAGGTTTTTTCTTACCTGACCTGGGTTTTTTTGACCTGAGCCAGGTTTTTCTGACCCAGGTCAAATCAGATCCGGGTTTAATTTGACCCAACCCAACCCGAGTTGGGTTTGACCCAGGTTGGGTTGGGTCAGACCCAACCCAGCTAAGACCCCTAAATAGTGCTATAAGGGTTAGGCCAGAATATCAATTTTTGGGCTCTTAGATAAGAATAAGGGCACCAGGTGCTGGGTCAGGGTAGGGTCTGTGTAATACTGCTTACTGCAGCTCTTACTGCCCTTTTGGCCCATGGTTACTGGTTAGTATATCATGCCGGCGGAAATGTGGAATTGGGCCATATATATAGTCCCAAAATATTTGCTAATCTGCAAAAAATCACATGCTGATTGGATATAAATTAAAATTGTACCCTAAATAGTGATACGGGTCGACCCCGGCCCAACGGCCGGGTCGATGGGCGGGTCGACCCTCAGCCCGCACCTTTGTGGGCCGGGCCGGTTGGTAAGTGAAGTGTTAGAATCAATTATCTTCTAAAGTATATTTCAAGCTAGGAATTAAATAAAAGTCGGCTAGTCATTTTATAATAATGTAAGAGAATTGGCTTATTTAGGTGATAAACTGCAAATAGCGAATATAATCTAAGTATAAGAATGTTCAGAAACATAGACTATCAATCAACATGAAATGCTAACATGCTGGAATTTTTCTCAAGGACAAAAAGAATAAAAATTAAATCATTTAATATCACTAGAATTCGATAAAAAACTATCTGATGACTTTTTACACGTTTAATATAGATAAATATTGACTGATTCTGATCAGAAAAAATTACACTAGCAAAAGGTCGGCCCGGTTGACCGGCCCGAGTTTTTTTTGGATCGGTCTCGGTCCGCGATTTTTTCATCGACCCGTATCACTAACCCTAAATCACATATCAAATTTGTCGACTCACCCAGAAAAATATAATAAAATATATAAAAACCAATGAACCTAATCATAAAACCAATGAACGGAATTGCAAAATTAAAAAAGAATAGAAATTAGTCAAGAGTAATAAAAACTAGCAGGTATTCTTATTTTTTATATTTTAAAAATAATATTTTAAAAAAAACATCAAGTTTTCAAGCAAGATCATGTATATACCAAAATCTGAGTCTAATACATTTTACTATTTTAAAACCTTTAATAAACCCATACATAGCGATAGTACACAGCCAAGAAATTATATTATAAAATAAGTTTGAAGCGTATTCTGTAGTTGTGTCTGGGTATAAGTTTACTGTCAAAAAGACTCTTATATATACATTTAAAAATTATACTAGTGATGCGTATTGAAGCTCATTTTACTTGTGAAATATGTGACGTGATATTATTAAAGTTTTGAATAAATATTTCATTTATTAAAAATGTTTTCAAATATTCAATTTAGTCATTAATTTTAAAGAATTTATTTAGACATCTTTAACTATCATAAAACTAGTGAATTGACTCGATTATATGATACTCGATCATTGATCGACTTGATCAATGATCGAGCACCAATTAATGGGCTCGAGCAACAATAGGTCAATCAATGATCGATAATACTGATCGATCAAATAAGTATATATTTGATCGATCAAAAAAAATGTCAGTTTAGGAACCTAAACATTTTTCTTGTTTTAAAACCAGTACGATCACATTTCTTGTGTAGCATGAAATGTGTGAGGGATGATTTCCGTTCAACTTTTTTGATGTTCGCTATGCTAATTTTTGAAGAATTCTTTTTTAATGTGGATAATGGTTTTCATTTTCTAATTCAGGCAGGGGTTATGGTGATTCTGACGACACGGGATGACAACACGTGCATATTGAACGATAAATATATTCGTAATTGTAATTGACTAATATACCTGTTTAATATTGCTATTTAATGTATGCGTGATTGATTTGAAATGTAATTTATATCGAGTAATAATAAAATACACACTTTTTTATTATGGTAATGAAACTGTTTTAAGTTAAACATATTTCTTTCATTTAATTTTTTTTTTCTTTTTTTTTAATAAAATAGACCACTCAAAAATATTTCTTTCATATAATTTTTTTTTAATAAAATATGGATCTTCAATAAGATCATCGCCAAAGACACCAAAAAATTATTACGATGCTTTTTATGTTAAAAACTCTTATGATATTTTACTGTTTTATTATATTTTGATGTCGTTTTATAAGAATTCATATAAAATTGTTTAGCCGAATATGGTTGTTGCTGTGAAGACTGTTTAGCAAAATATGGCTGTTACTGCGGTGATAAGTTATTTGTAGAATCAGTAAAAGGACGAACAGCTGGAGACAAGGTTTCGTTTGTAAAAGGACGAATAGCTGGAGACAAGGCTTCGTTTGTAAGAGGGCTAATAGCTGGAGAAAAAATTTTGGAAACCGAAGTTTCAGACGATAAAGGTTTGGGTGCTAAAGATTTAGTTACTAATTTAGTAGCTGCCTTTTTTGGTTTTTTTTTGGTTTTTTTTTGGAGACATATTGTTAATCGATAGAAAATGAAAAGAGATAGCTCAAGCATTGATTGTATTAATTGATAGTAGTACTTGAGCGTAATCTCTATTACTAGCCAATTATATTGAGTGAGGTGCTTGAGAACGGCCTTAGTCAAGTCTATATTTTATATATGACTTAGTCGACTTAGTCGACTAAAAATTAAAGATCAATCTATTTTCTTATATATTATAAATTTATTAACAATATATATTACTTATTTAAATATTTTTCTTAAAAATTTATATGTTGAAATTTACTGTCTAACATTCGAAAACTACTTTTTTATATATTAAACCATTATTTATATACATAGTCGACTAAGTCGGCTAAGTCGACGAATACTATATCGACTTGAAACACTATATTTGTGTTTATTTGAGATTTATTTTCATACTTTTAAAAGCCAATATTTTATTATACGCAGTTTTATATTAGAACTTCGACGAAATGTCATCATTCTGATGTAAAAATTTTGAAAATTAATTTATAAAAATTATAAAAGTAAAAGAATACAAATATTTTTTGAATTCAAACGATTATATTAAAAGCAAAGGCTTTGAAACAAAATAGCAAGAACATTGATTCGAGTAAAGTTAAAAAATGGTGTTTTTCGTTCTAATAACACTTATTATTAATTGGCTGCAAATTACTTGGGCTGATTAATGCACCACCAACCTGGCACACATAAGAACTTGCTTGTCCAAATAGGTAGTTGGGGAGAAATTAGTAAACCCAGATACTAAAGCAACATTTGGCTAAGCATAAGAATTTACCAAAACAGAAAATTTTCGAGCGGTGAGCAGCACATCTCTTCATCTCTCTAGGTTGTTCGCGCGCTGCATAGCGCTCTGCAATACAATGAGTACTTTCTACAATCATTTTTTGCTCGTATAAGAGACTTATCCAAAAATAATTAGTAATAAAAAGGAAATTACTCTTGCACAAATTGCAAACGATTTCTTCTAAGTGCTAACTAGAAACCGCAATAAGACCGTGAGAAAATTTAAAATATCAGTTATGACGATTCTATTTAAATCTGTAATTGTTGCGACATATGACTAATGTCGTAATAGATTCGTCATAATTTGTAATTGATCTATCACTATGAAAATCAGTCGTCATTTTTTTTAAAAAAATCGTTTACGCGCACTTTTGATTTAAAAAATCAACTTCTGTTTGTTATGCGCACTTTGTATTTTTGAGATATAGATAACGTCACATACTGTGTATCGACAGTATGGTAAGGTTTATAACTAGCGATATGATCGCCAAATAATAATAATAATAATAAATAATGATAGCAGGTTTTATTAAACTGCTCATGCAAGCATAATTATTAATACATTTATATAAACTGAGTTCAAAAATCGGGTTTTATTTAAATATGCTCCAAACAGAGTTCCACCGGGTTTCAAATACAAACTAACCGGTTGGAGCAGAATAGCATTCCTAATCTTGTTATTATAATATAATCGATCAATGATTGACCCAATAATTGATCGATTATATATGCTCGAGCTTATAAATCATATGCTTGATCGATTATACTCGATTAATATACATAATCGATTTTTGATCGATCATTGAAAATCTTTTTTAATCAATCATCGATCAACAATTTTTTTGTCGAGTCAATACACTACATAATACTGTATTAAATTTATTGGTATTATGTTTTATTTATATGTGAATTAATCACAACGTTTAAAATTTATTATAAAAGAAATTTATAGAAACTAACAATCAATAATAATGCGTTCATAAAGTACCAATACAACATATATGGAGTGTCGTCAACTAAAAGGGCCCATTTTTACATATGTCTTATTTTGAGATAATTGAGTTTAATCATTTGTTTTGATTTTCGGACTGATCCGGGATTAATCAAATTTCACGAGTTTTATTGGTTAAAGGTAACAGGTGACTATCGGGTAATCTCGTGATGTGTTGGCCCTACGTAGCCTTGTGTAATTTTTTCTTTTACATTATCTCGATTTTTTATTATGCAACTCAACTTTCGTTTATAATTAAAAAATGTCAATCATGTCAAAATTTATATGAATTTAATAAAAACTCATTTGTCAAAAAATTGTAAAAATGGGCCCTTTTAGTTGACGACACTCCATATTTCTATTTCCTTTCATATTATCGTCTAAATTCAAATATCGGTTTACACCCATGTAATTCAAAGTTCTATTCGTATACTCGATTAACGCTTTAATATTTTTCTCGTTATCAAGACGATCAATTATTTGTTGAACAAAATATCAATATATGAACTTAACCGAGCGTCACCCAAAAGTCAAGACAATATTTCTACAAACTGCTTAATTTGTATATTTAATTCTTTTTCTGAGATGTAATTATTGCACTATAATTTAAGAAATTGAAGTTTCTGTAAATTACCAATAAGTTCTAGGAGTTGTGTGAAAAATTCCGTATTCAAAATATAGAGATACGTAAGGTTTGGGCAGAAGGACTTAAGCGTTTCGAGTATTAAAGGCTCATTCCAAAATTTTTGACTTGCTGATGCAAGTAAGGAAAGATTAAATAAATTGATAGTAAAAGAAATAAAGAGTATTAGTACAAGATAATTAGAATATGAAGGAAAAAACAAAAATCAAAGACATACCTGGACTGAAGGATAAAAAGAATGCACTTGAATATCGTAAGTCAAATAGAGCCTATACATGATAATCGTTATAATAATAAGCCAGACTTTTAATCTGTGAATCAAATATCTTTAAAGTGCTGACCTTACTACAATTTAATGTTTTCAACAGTTTCCGATAGTCGTAGTGCCTAATACAAAGTGTTTAAGTCGTTCTTGTAATGGTTGGTAAATGTTGAATAGTGCAGTCTATTTCTGTACAAAAAGTAAGGTATCTACATCAATACGTGCCGATAAATCTGCGCATATGATTGGATGTCAATTTTTTGACGCACCTATATTGTAGTAATGATCTACATAGTCAAATTTAGGTGCGTCAAAAATTTTAGGGTGATCTACAAATCCACACATATGCTTATATGACCAATAACCAATCATAATACAAGTGCATAATATATATATATGAATTAATAATTCTTACATTAGAAAATTATACAATATGTGCAAAACTGTTAAGACCAAGTATGCTCTTAATTACTAATACCCAACATTTTTAATTACTGACACCTAACACTCTAGATTACCAATGCCTAACACTCTAGATTACCAATGCCCAACACTTTAAATTACCAAAATTACCAATACCCAACTCTCTAGATTTATCAAGTATCAGTTATCTTGGATTTCTTATAATAATTTTAAAAGTATTGAAATGATTAGCAGAGGTGGTTTTGCAACTGTGTATTGTACTGTATGGTTTGATAAAAATAAATGTTTAAACAAACCTATTGCACTTAATTACTGATCCGAATAAGATCAGCACTATTTTTATATTAGAATTTGGAGAAAATTACTATGTTTTTCATTATATGCTAAAATCTGACAACTGTGACTATAAAAAGTGATTTTTTTATTAAGTTAACAGCTCAAGTCAATTAATTGAAAGTTGTAGAGCTTACTGAGATGCATTTAATGGCATTCAAATTGGCCTAGCATTTGCTAAGATATCACTAAAAACCAATTGGCTGACTATATAAAATTTTTAGTTTGTTTATATAGAATTTTATATAGTTGACCAATCATTTTTAGTGATATGGCTCAACAGTTTTTCAACCAGAAAAGAAAAGGAGAATTATTGACTATCTCAGCATACACTAGGCCAATTTGAATGATCTAACCATTATTAGATCTCAGTGAGCTCTACAACTTTCAATTAATTAACTTGTGCTGTTAACTTAATAAAAAAATTACTTCTATAGTCATAGTTGTCAGATTTCAGCATATAATAAAAGTTTATATTGTACTTATCCACAAAATTTACTATTGTTCCAATATGGTAATAGTGCTAATCTTATCTGGATCATCAATTAAATTATTCATGAATCAAATAATTATCATAAAGATTTTATAGGAGAGGTAATCTTTATAATTATTTTTATAATTATATTATATATTTATTGTCACGGCTAATGCTGAAGTTGGCTGATGCTGAAGTTTTGGGTCTCGATTTGAAACTATAAGCCCTGCTAAATCCACATATACTCTATAAATATAAAATCTACACCCAAACCCTATAAGACAAAACGAAAAAAACATCCAAAAAAATTTTAAAATTTTATATCAAAATAGGTCAAAACTTCAGCATCAGCCAACTTTAGCATCAGCCGTGACAATTATTAAAGAATATTTCCTTTTTTTTCAACCCAACTATTTCAAATCAATGCATTCCGAATGATTTGATGGACTTCCAGTGGAATTACAGGCCAGGGAAATGCTACCAGAATCTTCCAAAAGCTATAATATTTCGCCAAAGCGAGCGACCTCCAGTGGAATTACAGGCCAGGGAAATATTGAGTTTACAAAAACATACATAATATAAAACTAAACTGCTTAACTGAAGTCTAAGACGCGTCTCAAATATTTTTGATGAAAATAAATGCGTATCAAGCAGATCATGTCAATCAGGAATGATTAACATCCGCTTTTGGGGGACGGAGTAGATTCTTATATAATATATTTTAATATATTTTATTGAATTAACTTTAGGGTTGGGCCATCTTATATTAGGTTAGGTGAGGTTTTAAGTAATTATATAAATGCAAAATTGCCTTCCCAACCAAAAAAAAAAAAGCTCAAAATGTCCAAACAAAAAAAATTAATACTGCACAATGATTTTCTTTATTTTATATATCTTTTATATCAATAAAGCCTGGCTACTTTTGCGTGTAGATTTCGATGTTATATGATATATTAATATCAACTAACCTGTATATGATCGAGAATTTTTAAAAAAGGTTTAAAATTGTTATAATAGCCAATCACAATTAAGGACTCGAAGGTTCTAGATTGCAGATCATGAGCGTTATTTAGAATAATGGCCCGAATTAAGCTTAATTTGTGCTAGTCTGGCAAATTTTACAAAATTAAAAATAACCCTTATTATTTATCACATAATATCAGATATTCCTTAAAATAGTTAACCAATCAAATTTTTTGAGTTTTTGTAGTTTTCAATTTCAATATTCGTCTAGAAATTTATTTTTCAAAGCTTAAAAACAAAAAATGGCAACTAAAGCAGATCCAAATAAGCAAGGCTGGGAAGAAGCGGTAAGATCTCAAAGTTTTCTGGCTTTTTTTAAAGTTCTGAGAGGTCTTTACTAATTCAATTTTCGAACGTAAAGGAATTTCCGATCCTTTGCGAAACATGTCTGGGCGATAATCCTTACGTTAGAATGGTTAGCTAAATTTTCTTTGATCTTTTTTCTAAAGCATTTCCCACGACAATATTTTAATTAATATTTAATTTTTAGACAAGGCAGGGCTTTGGAAAAGAATGCAAAGTAAGATAGATGTCATATTATCATAATCTAATTTACGAAATACTAAGGTTACTAAGGTTATCTTCTTTTATAGGTTTGTTCACGACCGTTTACGATCTTTAGATGGTTACCAGGAGCTGGCATGCGTTATAAAAAAACGGAAATCTGTCAAACTTGCGCGAAATTAAAGAATGTTTGTCAAACATGCCTACTAGATTTACAGTACAATCTTCCTGTTCAAGTCCGTGACACTGCTTTAAATATTACCAATGACGCACCGAGATCAGAGATCAATAGAGAATATTTTGCACAAAATATTGAAGGAAAGGTATGCATTGTCATTTTATTTTATCATCATTTATTAGAATCTAACGTATTTTTATTTACATAGATTGCCGCTGGTGATAGTCTTATAAATTATGGAAAAGCAGATTCAGCAGGTCGTGAGATGTTAAAAAAACTGGCCAGAACAGAACCTTATTATAAGCGTAATCGGCCGCACATATGCTCTTTTTTCGTTAAAGGGACGTGCACGCGTGGAGATGAGTGTCCATACAGGTAGCGTTTAAAGATAACATAATAAATAAGTGATACTCATTTTCCGACAATTATTTTTTCGACAGTTAAATTCAGTTCGATTTAGAATTAGTGTTGGCCTGAGTTATAGCTAGAGTTTAAATGTCTGGTAAATAATTGTCGGGAAAGTCATATAAACCACATAATAAATGCAAATTCAAGATCGTTAATATTTCTTTTTCTTTAAGACATGAAATACCAGAAGAAAATGAATTGTCACACCAGAATATCAAGGATCGATATTACGGTACCAATGATCCGGTAGCCAAAAAGATATTAAATCGCATAAAAGGAGGTGGAAATTCTAACATCACACCTCCAGAAGATAAGTCTATAGTAAGTATTATATTATTGAAAGAATTGTCATTCTTTAATAAATTGCTTAAATATGATTCATTTTTAGACTTCACTGTTTATTACTGGCGTTGAAGAAGACATTACAGAAACAGATCTTAGGTATTGTACAGACCGTAATATGCAACATGCAAATTTGCAATAAGACACACATATTCATAAAATTTTCAAATATAGAGGCCACTTTTACGCGTTTGGAGAAATTAAATCAGTCGTTGTTGTCCATAAATCTAAATGCGCATTTGTGAATTATGCAACCAGGGCATCAGCCGAACAAGCGATAGATAAATCTCATAATAACCTAAATATTAAGGGACACGCATTGAAGGTAGCATGGGGAAGGCCAAGACCTACAGGACCAAAAACGGAGGTACAAGCAGCAACAGCGCCGCAGGGGCTGATACTTCCACCACTTGAATCGATGGAAATTCCTGCACCACCTGGTGAGACTCCTACTGGTTTTCTATATCCAAGTCAAGGTAAATGTTTAAATAAAGTTACTATATATATATATTCAGTATATTATTTGATGAGACAAAAACTTAAAATAATTATTTTTTAGATCCGACTTATCAAGGTTCAACGAACAAATAGAGCTTCGATCCTATTTTAAAAAAAGCAATCCGATTTATAATCCGAATTGGTAAATTCGAATTCAATTCGTAACCACGCATGTGCACTATTACTACGTCCTGTTTGTTAACTAGCACCCTTTTCGTAATTCCACCTTATTTAAAGATAAAATTAACTATGACACAAAACACGTTTAGATTCATGCTAAATAAAGCTTTCAATATCCGATATCTACGATTAACCTTGAGGTTTTTTTTATCCTAACGTAGCTTTTGCTTTTGTTATCGTAATCTTGAAGTATTTCTGGTCGTATTATATTATACGTTGTTAGCAAATCCCGTGACGATCATATTTAAGAAATGTGACCCCTGTAGGGATACCGCGGATCTGCGATAGCATAATATGCGCATAATTCAGATTTTACCGCAGAAGCATATGCGACAGCTAAAACATAATCTGCGCATAAATGGCAGGAATTAAAGATCGAGTAATATCGGGTTTATCAATTTCCCCACCAGTTCCTATTGGACGCAGCATTTGATTGTACGAAACATAAATTTCATAAATTATTAGATTTGAAATTTCAAATGTTAAGTAATAAAACATATCGTTAAAGTAGTATAAAAATTTAATAAGAAACATATATTATAATTTTTCGTTTTGCATAACATGGTGTTCCAAAATTTCAGTTGGCTGGTCGGATTTTTTTTTTATTAATCTACTGTAAATTAATATGCTCATTTTAGATTTTTTTTCGGTTCTATCGGGTAATTCCAGAAAATTAAGGTCTAAATTAAGGTCACCATCGGGTGACACCGGAGAAAAAATTAAATAGCAAAAATGGAATGATTGAAATTAAAAAAAAAGGTCGCAAAACGAAAGCGTGGCCTTATACACTAAAATTTTGCAGGGAATTTTTTTGTTTAGCGCAAAAGACAGTTTTGTAAACACGACTCTTTTCGTAATTTTATATTAAACAGATTTTATGGTTTTATTGGCAAGTTACTGATGGGGGTTCAGTACTTACAATAACGATAACGATAAAAATTTATAACGATAAATTTCGCATATTTCTATCTGATCCGCATAATCTGTAGCATAATTTTAAAAAATTTATCGCATAATTCGCATAATTCGAGGCAGAATTTGGGGTTTGTCGCAGCAGAAAATTAGGATCCCTAGACCCCTGTAAACCGAAATCCTGTGACGCACGTGATTCATATGACCGCGCCGAGACGGTCAGGTTTTTTTTAAAAAAAAAAAAAACTTTTTAAGAATCGGAAGGAGGATACAAGACCTGATCCTGGCCCTGATACTCTGCAAGACCATATGAAGATTGTGAAGAAACCATCGCCAAGCCTCCACGATTAGAAAAAGAGAACAATCGTTGCAAGATCAGATCACCCGATAGTGCTAAACTAAAAAGGAATTTACAATCGGAATGATAATACATAAACCGGTTGCATTTGAGGCTTTGTTAATTATCAGAACAGCCTTCCCAAAGTTAAACGTGGGAAAATCGATTGTCAACGATTATGGCGTGATGAGGTTGATCAAGGAAAAATTCGATCTTGTTCTTTTTGTTTCTGCCCCCCATGTACTTTTTTTTATAAATAATGTTAGTTTTGACCTGCGTAAAAGATGTATCATTGATTTGTCTTGTAATAAAGATAAATCGATCTTGGTTTCTTTGTCCTTCGTTTAATAAAAGAACTGTGAATTCACCGTATACCCGATACACCTTAGCCTCGCCAAATCGTTACGCCTCTCATGATCAACGTCCCACAAAAAATTGTTCACCCCCTGTAATATTGGCCAATCGAATTTCGAAACGAAACCACCTTTTTACAAATGGGATGGACATTTAGAAAACTACCCCTGACAAACCTACTTTGACACGTACTACGAAATGATAATCGCGTTCTTGTAGAAAGCCACCTTCTGCGGCCTAATTAAAAGTGTTCCTTGTGAAATTTTACTCATAGAGCATTCTAACCCTGCGTTGTTCTCACCCTAACCCAAATATAACGCGTTTTTAGGTTTATACGTTAGAAAACAAAAAACGTTTGTTTTGACTATCACGTTATACCTGATTTTAATTTTGATTGGCTAAAAGTTCAGGGGTGAACAATTTTTTGTGGGAGAGCTACCTAAGTCCTCAACCTCAAGTCCTCATTCTCAGCCCCTCATCATTGGGTATATTGTGGTGGTCTTGGTGGTTGGTGGTTGTCCGTCCTGTGACACCGGCCCGGATAATCCTTATCCTTGAGATATGTAATACGTATCCATCCGTTTAAAATTAACGGATACGGATATCCGAAATTAATCCGAATTATCGGATGCACCCGAATTTATCGGATTACGGATCGAAGCACTACGAACAAAAGTTAAATAATACGGTGAAGACAACCTAGTTACGACAAATAAGTTCAAAATGCTAATCCTTGTTCACAAAAAAAAAAACAATAAACAATTCATAATTATCGAACAACTCGTTCTCAAAGAAGAAATGGTAGTAACGTTTTGTTTGGAGTGACAGATAATTTAATCCCTGAGCTGTCTAACAAGGAAATCGAAAGAATCAATAACTTCTTTCTAAATGCAGAAGGTTCATACAAAAACTCTGATCTTTTCATAGAATATTAAAATCATTCAAGCAAATATCTCGATCTTAAATTTTTTTTTTAAAAAAATTATTTTTAATAAAGTAGTAGAGATTTAAATTCAATGTAATTTTATATATATTGGCGAAAATCTCCAATTTAGGTGATTATTTAATGAGTCATAAGGTTAAATAAAATCTGAACCAATTATTTATATCTGATATGATATTGGATGATTATTGAGAATAAAAGTGATTATTTGATCAGAAATTATAAGCCCGATTATGAATCGCTTATGAATTTTTGTATGTAATAACCTGGTTACTTAAAAATTTTTGTACATATATACCTGATTACTTGTAAATTTTTATACGCTTATATTATTTTGATCACTGTTTAATAACACAGTGTTTCAACTGAATTTGACCGCTTGAAATATATTATTAAACAAGCAAATTTGGCCACTTTAAAATACCGTTGGTGTAACTATCAATGCCTCATAAATACCACCAAAAATTCTGAACTACACTCGGCCATTTGGCTTTCTTATGTCCATAATTGTACAGTACGTTGTCAATGTCGATTACCTAATCATTATATTATATATATAAATTAAATTTTAACTAAAAATTTTTACAAAGTTGTCTGTACTGTAATATGGAGAATCTATAACGATAATAAATTTTCGGATGTCACGTATTTGTAACCACGGGTCATATCGGTTTTTCATCCGCGTCTTTAATGATAACAATAATAAATATTTCGTAGGTTTGAACTTACATTTATATTTCTTATTGACAAATTGGTATTTGACTCGATTTTTTGATTTCCATTTAATATATACTGTATAAAAAAAGCAAATGCTTTAAATCATTTGATTTATAATACCCTCATGTAGATCATTTTTTTTAACACTTTGACCAAAGGTATCTTGACAACCACCTTACCAAATTCGATGAGTTTTTTTTTATTTTATTTGAATTCTATATATTTGTAGAATTCGAATAAAAAAATTTATCGAATTTGGTCAGGTGGTTGTCGAGATACCTTCGATCGAAGTTAGATGAAATTTTGTCGTATTATTTTGATAGACGTTGAAAATTTTTTTGAAATTTTGATTGACCAAACTCGATGAACTTTTTTTATTTGAAATTCTAAAGATTCTTAGAATTCGAATAAAAAAAAAAAAATTCATTGAATTTGGTCGGGTGGTTGTCAAGATATCTCGATCAAAGTTTCAAAAACAATTTCAACGTCTATCAAAATAATAATTGCGGCAAAAATTTCATTTAACTTTTGATCGAAGGTATCTCGACAACGGCCTGACCAAATTAGTTGTTTTTTTTTTATTCGAAATTTAAAAATCTTTAGGATTCAAATAAAAAAAAAAAAAAAAATTTTCATCGAATTTTGGCCAGGTGGTTGTTGAGATCAAAGTTTCTAAAATAATAACCGCGACAAATTTTCATCTAACTTTGACCGAAGGTATCTCGAAAACCATCTGACCAAATTTGATGTTTTTTTTTATTATTCGAATTCTACAAATTTGCAGAATTAAACAAAAAAAGCATCGAATTTTATCAATGGTTGTCAAGATACCTTCGATCAAAGTCTTTTTTTTGTAATATTTATTCCATTTTGAACAATTACTATTTGAAAAATTTGTTAAAAGAGAAGTTAACAATTTGACTATCGCCGTAGAATGCAATGAAATTGTACCGTTTTTCCATATGTAAGCCCAGTTTTACACTATTTCTAGAACAACTGAAAAAATTGTTGACATCCGAATTTGTAAGTTTCGACATCGGCCAATACTTTATAATTTATCGATCCCGAATGATAATGATGAAGATAGCTGTAATCTGTTTTTTAACATATGAGAAATAAAATCGGTTCCAAATTCAAATACGAATCTTAATTCTTTTAAAAACAACCATTTCGACTACCGTAAAAACACAATGCAAGGTATCCCTTCGATTTTGTACCGGGCATGTTTCATAGTCATCGGAATGTGGCGTTTTACAAGAGACCCGAATACGAAATCGATGGCAAGAATTCAAAAAATTTAATTTTTTTTTTTTTTTTTTTTTTTTATATAGCTATATCGTTGAATTTTTATTAATATACAATATTAAAATATTAATAGTTTTAAAAATAGCTTTATATTATTTAAAATAACCAATAAATCCAAGAGACTAATTTTAATAACGTGTAAAAAAAAAAAAAATTATATTTTAATAATTAATATTTTAGTTCGGCAACAACTTGATCTATTTAGATCTACATGGTAAAGTTTACTTCAAGATCAGGGAAACTTCTTAAAAAATCAAATGATGCTTTGTTCTCGTATTCTCTATTAAAACAAATGTACAGTAATATCTTCTGTGACACTATATTGTTCTTCATCTTTTAATTATCAAAAAGCCAACCTGAAACTGAGAGTGTTTCTTTGTGAAATAAATTCTATAATATCTTGTTTTTCCATTTTTAAAATTTTAAAATGTTTTTTTTTTTTTTGTGTGGTACTGTAATTCTATAATATCTTGTTTTTCCATTTTTGATTAAATTTTTAAAATGTTTTTGTGTGGTACTGATGATTTATTTTTAACAGATTTTCCAAATATAATATCACTCTTTTCTAATTTTTAGTTAGCATAATTTGAGGCAAATTTACAAAATTCTCATCCGGAACAGTCCCGATTCTGAATTGAGACGTTTCCAATAATTGGAGAATTTGCATTCTTTATTTAAAGTATGTCCAGCATATAAATGATTATATAATAACGAACAAAAAAATCATCGGGACAGATAGAGAGGCAACTTTGCAGTCATATTTTTACGATCGAGTCAGATTGGCCAACTTTATAATGTGAAACAATTTTTAAAATTCCTAACCCAAACTCTATTGCGATAATTATTGTATATAATTCTATATAGAATCAAAAAAAAAAATGACTTGACAATAATCATATATTTTAAAGTTCTTTTGACGTTAAAAGAACATGGTTATCATTTAAGTATGATAAGTTGAAATTACTAAAGATACTTTGTAAAATTTTTTTTTTTTTTACGCATGAAAATATAACATTAGCATTAAAAAATTCTTTAAATTAAAAAAACCCCGAACCAAAGTTTTATTATTACATAAGAATTATCTATAGATTATATGACATAGAAACGAAAATTTAAAAATAAGAATATTGATCCCCTTTTTCAGCATCATTAACTTTTTTTGTCCTTCTTAATTTTCTTAAACATTTACTAGTGCTCTTAGCAGCAGCACTACATGAAATAATACATAATAATATAGTAGCAACAGTTAAGAAAGAAGCGCTCATAGTAGCCAAATAAATACCAGGACCTGTATCTTGACTTCCAATACCAGGAATAACAGAAATAAGATCAAAGACCCAAACAAATAACAAGAGATCAAAAAAACAAGCAATGACATTAAGTATGCAAGAAGCTGATATGAGTATAGCAGCAATAATTGTAAAATGAAAATATAATAAAGGTAAAGAAATTACATTAAATATTAAAGCTATTAGATAAGGAACTGAGAATAAACCCGCAATATTAGCGGTAGGACTTTTTGGTTTAAAATTATCAAAAGCACTTAATAAATCATTTAATAAACCCGGAGCTTTTGCAGCAATATCCCCAGCAGTATTTGCAGCAGTATTTGCAGCATCGGTAACAGCACCACCAACTGTCGAAACGACCGGTGCTACGCTAGAGGGAACATTGGGAATTGAAGGAGTTGGAATTGAAGGAGTTGGTATATCAAGACGTTTTTGCTTTGAAGATTTACCAGTAATTTCTGAGGAAGAAGGCACTAACAAAAAAAAAAAAAAAAAAAAAAATATATATATTTAATAAACGATCAAAAAAAAACTTCTAAAAAAGGAAGAAAACAGTTAATGCATAATACGTACGTTTATCAAAATTATTAAACAGTGAAGGTGAAGTGCATGAATCATCTACGCAATGTCCGTATAAAGTAAATGTTATTTCATTTTTGTTTGTAATAAATTTTATCGGTGCGTCAAAAGTAAATTTTGACAAATAAATAGATTTAGAACTACCAATCAAAAGAATAAAAAGAAGTAATATTGATAAAAGAATTAATATTACAGAAGAAAATATTAAAGGGGTTTCTTTAGATGGCCGGACTACATGATTATAAAAAAATGTTTGAATTGGTGATATAACATAATTATGAAAAGATGAATGATTTTCTGGTTTTGCCGTATCACTATTAGAAACGATAGACAATCGTCGATTTAACTGTTTTGGTTCGGGGATTTCAGATAATCGTTTCTCCATCTTTTTAACAGTCCGGCTGTGTATATAATCTATGTATATAATCTATAGAGTTTTTTTTTTTAAAAAAAATAATAAATCTTATGGGTTGACTTGAACGAAAACGCACTGCGTGTCAACACCATTCCTTGACTGACAGAAACCTTGTATTTATAAAAGAATTTCATTTAATTTTTCTTTGTTTTCTATATATTATATATACATATATAATAGTAAGGTATAAATACGCAAATACCCACATATATTTTAACAATTGTTTGTTCGATAATTTGGGAATAATACTTACAAAGGTGTCCCGTTCCATTTCAGTAAACCTTTGTTTCATCAAACGTCTCCTAGGCAATTGATCACAATGCAACCTTTGTTTACAGTATATGAATACACATACGCACAGTAGATCGTTATAATTATATAATTTATTTTATTGGTCAAAAAATGCAATAACGAAAGAATTTTTGTTTTCAAAACTGCTACAAAAATTTCAAAAAAAAACTGAAAACCTAACGAAGTGTAGTCCTCCGATTTAAAACAATGATTGTTTAAGTATTTAACAAGAACGTTACGAATATCATTAAAATCTTTGTCAATTAATAGATTTTTCTGTGATATTCAATCAAATTCACATTTGAATCTTATGCTTCAGAAATTTCTTAAATTTATAATGTGACCATGTTAATAAGTTTTTTTGCAACCTTTGAATTTATCATTTCTTTGGTTTCGAATGGTGGTAGGATTTTAAAACATATTCGATTTATGGATCTTGTTTTTCTCTTGATGAAATCTAATACACTTTGGAGTTTATCTTATTGTTTGCACTTTTTTTGTATTGTTTTGATATTTTTATTACCAAACTCAATTATTTGTTTGACCTTTTGGGTCATAACGTCTAACGTCCGGGTCGATTGAGGCAATCGTGTCTTTTTTAGTTTCTTTTAATCGGAACACAAATATAGAAATGTTTCAACCTGATCCATTACAATATCAATTGAATGCTCGACGGATAAAAGATGCAGACTGATCCAATCTGCTTGTTGAATTGTAAATGACTGGATGGGATCTTTCTTGGTTCGTTTTTTCAAAATTAAAATTTTGTCACGAATACGAGTTGGAATGTCAAGGACCCAAGATTTTTCAGTTCCTTTATAAATATCATTTATTGATCTATTTTTTTTTTTCGTAAAAATTTTCTTGTTTCTTTTTTGGTACGTAAATTCAAAGATCATTTAAAGAATTTAAGCATTTCAATCCATTTCGTTTTTCTTCATGATTTGGTACCCGGCATTTCTTTGATTTATTAATACTGGATACTCAAAGTCTTTTCTCGAGACTTGTTGATAATATTTAATATTAAACCATGAATTTGATGAAATCGTATTTTCGAAAAGATTATGTTTTTTTCCGGTAGCCACGTTTTTTCAGATATTTGTTTACATTTTTGATTCCAGAATTTTTTTCTTTTCATTAAATGAATTTTAAATACGAATTAAATAACGAAAATATTAATAAGTGAGAAAAGATAATTTATTTTCTTTATTTTCTTATTCTATTTATATAAACTAATTAATTACATTCGTCGCGATGCCGTAATTGTTCGTAATTACAATATAATGAATTATCTGTTATCTGTTATGGCATTTTTTGTCGTAATTCATTATAATTACGATCAATTACGGCACTATAACAATACCTCTAATTAGAACATGCAAAACAATCACAAAAGCAAATTCTTAAATAAAGGTTCAGAATTAACAGACTTTTAGTCACAAAAGTCAATTCACAATAAACATTATTTTTTTGGTTAGTATACACAAAGGATAATAAAATAAAATCTTAAAGGTCGGAATTAGCATGAAACTCGATTTAGTTATTAAAGACAGATAACTTCTTATCGTTTTAACAATAAGTAGTGTCTTTAAAAAGGCTCGGCATCGATACTTATGATCGATCATATCAACTTTATTTAATTAATAAAATAAAAATCGAATGTAGCAATTTACGTCAGATTGCAGCTAACGTGCGTCAGATGACCGTCAGATGACCGTCAGATGACAATTATTAAAAAATTGCCCTGTGATTTTCACCGCACAACAAATTCAATTCATACGTATTATTATAAAAAAGGAAAAAATGATTAATCTATCTCTAGTTAGAACATATAAAAAAAAGGATTGGTAATTATAAACAAACGCTTACTCGGTTTTTTACAGCATTTACTCATATATGAAACCTATCACAATATTACTGAATATAGTACCCCGGTTCCATATTCAATAATTGAATTTTTACAATTGAATTACTATACGACGTTAGATGGAAAGGGAATAATGACGGCCTCGATAATTGCTTGATCACATGAGTAAATATTTTGTTATACAGAATTTTATTTTTTATGAAAGACATTACAACGAACAAGGTATATGTCCATTGTTATGTCCATAGATTTTTTTTTTTTGATTTGTTTCATATCCATGCATTTTTGTCTTAGCATATACAGCATTACAAACATTTTTTACTCAATGCATGAAATCAAGTTATATTAAAATTTTTAAATCATTAGCATTTCTTTTTTTGTGTAATATATTCCATTAACAACAATGACTGCGTCAATAATAATTCAAAGTGCTTTCTCTTACTGGAGATTATATGGGGTGTCGTAAGTTAAAAGGGCCCATTTTTACATATAGTTTATTTTGAGATAATTGAGTTTAATCATTTGTTTTGATTTTCGGACTGATCCGGGATTAATCAAATGTAACGATTTTGATTGGTTAAAGGTAACAGGTGACTATCGGGTAATCTCGTGATGTGTTTGCCCTACGTAATTTTTCTTGAATTTTTATTATGCAAATCGACTTTCCTTTATAATTGAAAAATGTCAATCATGTCAAAATTTATATGAATCTAATAAAAACTCATTTTTCAAAAAATTGTAAAAATGGGCCCTTTTAACTTGGGACACCCCATATATAGAATCTGAGACAGGTTATATCGATCCTAGTTTTAAAATTATAACGATAAATAACAATGATATTAATATAATAATAAAATTTCGATTAATAATTTCATCTTTTTTTACTTTTTTTTTTCGATTGTCTTCGTTGTATCCTGAACTGAGATATGTTTGACATGTTCTACTGCGAACTCTTGCAGTAAAGTTATTTGTAATTTTCCTATTCTTTTTTTATAATGTTTCAAAATTTGGTGACATTGATCTCATGCTCAATTTGAATTTTAAGAACTTTTACATACGTATTTACCTTTTAATGATGATACTGAGTGAATATTGTATCTTATTTTTAATATTCTATATATAGTATTATACATTTCATCTGATTATAACTTGACTATAGAGAGCGATTATTCTTTCCACAGTAAGTATATTATACGTCAAAAAAAATAATAATAATAATAAAAAAATAAATTTTTTTTGCAAAATTTTATTTATTTAAACTTTAAGGTTTTCTTTACAATGCATTGCGAACAGAAAGTTAAAATATATAAATCGGACTATCATTAAGTTCATTTATTTTTGTTTTTAATTCAAATGGTTTACATTTAATTAAGAAACCACTTATCGCCGGCTCACTTAATATAACTGATAATAAATTTCTACACAAACGAAACAAATTTTGATGATATAAATTGTATTACAATAATTTCTAATTAAACAGAACAAATACAATTCAGGTTATTTACAATCCGGATATGTTTTTTTGCCAAATTAAACTTATACACATAAGCCAACTGCTCTATTACCAAAACGTACTGATTATTTGCAGAAATGATCCTATTTATAATTCAAATTTAACTTCCAAAGATCGAGATGAACTTACGAATCCGAATTTGTATTTTATTGGATTCGGTGTAATGTAATTTTTATGTTACATTTTAACTAGATACGTACAGTACGTACCACATTTGTCTTCAACATTTTGCAGTTTTATATCATTAGATTTAATTACAGAATTATTGAGTTTGTAATGTACTAATTTATTCTCATGGCAACGTCAATACAAAACAATCCCATATATTACTTTAGGTTTGGGTATACAGTATTCAATTTTAAATACTATATTATTTTATTCAAAAAATAGAAACCATCAGAACATATGGAATCAATCTTCTTCGAATACTTTGTGTATCGATGATAGAAACAGAAAAACTGAAGTTACACGAAATCAATTTTTCAATTTTAATTATTCTTATTTTCCTTTTATCAATCAAGAATTTTGACACCTTTTAACATTTTTGGTTTTGTTGAGAGTCTGTTTACATTGATAACTTCAAAATTCGTATAAAAAAACATTATTCCCGTATCTTCCCCCACTAAATTTTCACTGGAACGTGATCAATGTGGCGCACCAACAAATTTTTAAAGTTAGGGTTATGGTCTATGTTAGGATTACAGCTGTTTTCAAAAAGGTGTGAACGATCAGGTACCACCATATCATGGGAAATTCATGATATTTCCCAAATTTCCTACTTTTTTTTACTCTCGCTTCTAACAGAGAAAGATTATCACCAATTTCCCAATAGAAATAGTTTTTATAGTTCAATAAAATAATACTATTCTAAGTTAAAGGTAAGTTTTAACAGATGAATTAAGAAATTTTTAATAAATTCCTAAAAACGGTAGTCATCCTGAGTCTTGCAACATTTATACATGTTATATGATTTTGCTTTATGCAGTAAATCAACTATTGATCAATTAAAAATTATAGTGCTTTAACGTATCTCTTAAAGTAAAACTTTTAATATTTAGAGTTGCTGAATGATTTTTTTTTTTTTTTGATTTTATTCAATCTTGATAGCCAATTAATGCATCGTGAACAAAGTGAAAAATTAAAAGAGTTACTTAATAATTATAATGCAATATATTTTTTTCGAGCAAAAGAAACTTGATCTTCTGTCCAATTGGGCGTAAAAATTCGTGTATACACATATTTGACAGCTTCAGTTCGATTGCCTCTATGAGTAGAGTTTTTGTGTTTGCAAATAAACTGCACAGTATAAACACTTTTGACAACTAAAGCAAGTCCCTCTTTTGTATATAAGCTTTGTCTAGTGCATCCGCCATCAATATTAATACGATTATAAAAACAAAACAAAATACATTGCAATAATTTGTTTATATAGCGATAATAATAATGATTAGAATAGGGTATCACGCTTTTATCAGTACGAGGTGCTTAATTATTACATGGTTAATAATATAAAGATTACAACGGACGTCAATAATTATCTAACCTAAAATATGTGCTGATTAAGCATCTCGCACTGATATGTCCGCGATAAAAAATTAATTATTAAATTTTGATTTCCCGATTCCCCATATGGGTATATGTTATAAAAATCACCTGTTCACACCTTTTTGAAAAACAGCTATAAAAGTTAGAGGTCCTATAGTAAAATCGCTCAAGGAAAATAAAGCACTAAAGGGTGCAACTTTTAGCGATTTAATTTTTTGATACACCTGATCTCGTTATTTTATTGGCCAAAAATCACGTGCCGGTGAAATGCGATCTATTAAGTTATCTAAAAATTGACGTCATTTTTCTCATAACCCCGAATAGCGGGCATGGGAATCTTGGAATTTCACTCCTGCGAGTTATTTCGAAATTTTTTCGTTTTTAATCTTCCTTAAGGCATTATGCTTAAAACTCGTAAAGAAATCAATTCCGATTATAGAAAGCGTCAAAAGGAACGCCATAAAATCATCGAAGAAGAATTAATCCAACTTCGACAAAACGTTCTAAGACTTGAGACTCAAAATGAATTTCTTAAAAATGAGATAAAAATATTAGAGGAAAAATTACAAACCAAAAATAACATTTGCTTTCAATAGTATGAACTTTTTGTTAATAGATTATAGTTTATTACCTATTGCTGGTTATATAACAAATTCTATTGTTTTTATTCTGTTTATTTTAGCTTGGACCCTCAAAGCGTTCTGATGATTAATAATTTGATTGATAAACAATGTAAGTTATCGCAATAATCTTACTTTTAAATACATGTCTAAATATTAATGTCATAAATACTTTATTATATTAGTTGCTAATTGTTCTGAAAAGTTGGAAAAATTCTTAAAAGAAAGTAATATAAAACAGTTTGATTATTTAAAATTTAGCGATCTTCGAGATATTGGGAAAGGAAGATTAGCAAATGTATACTCTGCAATTTTTAAAGGAAAAATATACGCGTTAAAAGAATTAAAAAATTTACTTATGGATGAAAAAACAATTTTGCAATATGTCAACGAGGTGATATTTTATTTTTTATTCCTCCTAATTCTCTACTACCAAAGATAATTAAACCTATTATAATAAACCCATTCTTGTAGTTGAAGCTTTTTTATAAAACTTTCCATCCTAATATAATATAATCAAATTTCACGGAATTTCAAGGGTTATATATATATTATTTGTTGATCTTATTCAATTTTTTTTTTNTTTTTTTTTTTTTTTTTTTTTTTTTTTTTTTTTTTTTTAAACCTACCTTTGATTATACAATAATCAATTTTAGATCCAAGAACAGATAAATTCATGTTAGTATTGCAATATGCGAATAGTGATACATTACGGAAGTATTTACGGGTGAAGCAGAATAATGGTCTATATAAAATTTTATGGGTTGAACTCACACAAATTGCAAAGGATATTGCCAGTGGATTGGAATATTTACACATGAAAAATATAATCCATCGTGACCTGGTAATATATATATATATTTAATTGGAAATTGCTAATTTTAATTGGAGGTAAAATCACCAGGGTGCTACAGTATATCTCAAAAATGTACTACCGTATAAGCGCGAAATAACGCGCAGGAGTATAATTTCGAATTTTGGCCTAAATTAAGCTTAATTTAGGCCAAAATTTGAAATAACGCCCCTGCGCATTATTTCGCGCTTATACAGTAAATAAAAATGTCAGAACCCGAAAATCTAAAATTTGGGTCCTTTATATCAACTACACCCTAATTCTGAATATATGATTTTACCTCCGGTTAAATGTATTTAATTTTATATTAAAATTCTCTATTATGAATTTTAAATATTTTACTATGAAATTTTTTAGCACTCTAAGAACATACTTACGCATGATGATAAGGCCTTGATTGCAGATTTTGGTTTGCCAAAAGAATTGAATGATCCAACATGTTTACGAGATGTAATGGCATATACAGACCCTCATTACCTTTTGAGTGGAGGAAGTTTTAAGCAAAATGAAAAGTCAGACATTTATGGTCTTGGAGTGTTATTATGGGAACTCACAAGCGGGATTCCTCCTTATTATAATTTATCTTCCTTTGCGATTAAAATAGAAATTTCTAAAAATAATAGGGAGAAAATTATTGATAATACTCCAACAGATTATTCTAATCTTTACGAAAAATGTTGGTCTTCTGATCAGAATCAACGTCCAAAAATCGACGAAATCTTAACAGAACTTGAGAGACTGTCAACAGAAATTTCGCTTGAATTTATTATGAATAGAATAGAGTCTATGCAGTCTGAAATTAATTCTTGTACCTTATCTACGCCCGTAGTTCCTTTTCAAATTGAATAAATTGGAGTAATAAATTGATCTAATAGCAGAGTTTTTTCGCAAACTCTGAAAGTAAATAATTTACTTTTGTAGCATTAAAATTTTTTGTATATTTTCTCCAAATGAAACCTCATCGAAATATTTTAGGTATAAACAACACTTTTATATAACTAATCATTCACTTTTTTTAAAGTGATTAAAAAATTCTTATATTAAATTTCAGGTCAAGAATTTTAATTTATTGTTTCAAAATTTTATTAGTAAATTTAAAAACTTACTTAAGTACAGTATATCCCAAAAATACTTCTTTATATATATAAGAAAATAAAATATGTATCGCACAATTTAACTGTTAATAAAGCTGCTATTGAGGCCACAAAAACAAGTTTGATTTACTAGTAAAACGGCGACGTTTTGTGGGCTGGAGCTCTAATTCTTAGGTCTTACATTTTAAAATAAATTTAAAATAGTATCTACATTTTATAAAATTGCCATTATTTATAAACCAAGATTTCGATATCCAAAAATTTAGGTTCAGTTCTGGTTATTTTGAACTAAAATTTGGGTCAAGTGAAACAGGAGCCGGACATTTTATAAATACAGTAAAGCAAGGCTTACGATATTATGATAGATTTTATTATGATATTTAATATAGAATAATTATTATTTTCCAACCGATAAACCATTCTTTCTTATTAAAAGTAAGTTAGCGTATTCTATTGTACTAAAAGTCAGCTACTATATTTTAAACCAAGATTCGGTATCCAAACGTTGAACCTTATCTCTGGTTATTTTGAACTTAAAATTTGGGTCAAGTGAAGCGGGACATTCTTAAAATTCAATAGAGTAAGACTTGAAAGTCTTTCGCCTCGCTCCTCTCAACTCCAGCCAATAATGCAATAAAGATTTTATAAGACATTTAAAATTTTTTAAGACAATTAAAAAACATTCCATAATAAATTCTTATCAAAGAATTTATGAATGAAACTGAAATATTCCGTAATCTTAATCTTTACGTTCAATGTGGCATCTTAGAAAATAATTCTAGGTCATAATTGAAGCAAGCCCATTTTTAATGATTACGTATATGAAACAAAAAAGGATTATAAAATAGCCATCCGGACAAAAGACCATGTTATACAATATTTTGTAATAACGCGTAAAAAGTTTTGCTTATCAAAAACTTTAATAATTTCCACATATAAAATTCTAAATAAATTTTAAGTAAAATAAATAATTGTATAACATACGTATATGTATGATAATAAATACAGTATTTCAGCTTTAGTTATTATTAAATACGGTAATTATTACATATTAAAGTAATTACAGAGTGCTCTTTTAAAAATAATTCAATAAAGCAAATATTAAAGAAATTCTGTAAGAAATTTTTTTCAAATAAACTAGCAAAGCAAAAAAAGCATATAAATTATAATCAATGTTCTAAACCATGTTCACGTTCATTAATTAAATTAGAAACGCGCAATTCTCTTAATTTT
>QKWP01000516.1:73978-152556 GCA_003550325.1 Gigaspora rosea | reverse complement strand
TCGCTCCGAAGATATACCGTCTTTCGTGGGAGTTCGCTCCGAAGATATACCGTCTTTGTGGGAGTTCGCTCCAAAGACACTGTTAAGCCTAACAGTTGTCTTTGTTGATTTTATGTGTTCGCTTGGACAGCGTTATCCAAATAGCCCGTCTTTTCTCTTATCTTCTCTGTTGACGGACCAACCAGAGGGGATAGGGGAGGTGTTTTTGTCTTTTTTCTTCTCTTTTCACCTTCCAATTTGAGTTCGCTCTAATAAACAAAAAAAATAATAATAATTTGAGAAGTTAAATCCATCCTCATATCTATGATGATAATATGATGATAATTTTATTAATGCCTTTTAGGCTCACATCAATAAAATCTGAGATATGAGTTTCGTAGTTTTAATGCAACCAAAATAAAAAATAAGTATACTTTTTTTTTCTTTAATCTCTATTTATAGTTGCTAGTATCTTTTCGTCGATATTCAGGTAAGATTATTTGTTTTCCTTTTTTTTTATCATTTTTTATCATTTTTACATTTTACTCACATAGTTCTTTATTGTTGGTATCATTATTTTCGGTGATTTTGGAATTTTTGAGAGCCCACTTACGGGGAAAGGAATGATCAAAAATGGACGTAAGATTTTTTTTTATAATGATAAAAAAGTTTTTACTATTTTATAACACGAAAAATTCATTACAATTATGAATTTACTAGAAATCTGATAGAAGTAAATTCAAGCGAAGTCGAGCAAAGTCGAACATACGTATGAAACTGAATTTTGGTGGTTTTGTATAGTTACCTAGTTATAGAATACTTTGTTTATATAGTAATATAATATATTATCTTATAAATTTATTAATAAAGTTAATTTTGCAAGAATAATTTTCGTATGTAGTTAAAAAAGAGTTGATTATAAGTTAATAAAATTTATCGTTATGAATTAATATAACGAAATATTAATAAGTGAGAAAAGATATTTTATTTTCTTTATTTTTTTATTCTATTTATATAAACTAATTGATTACATTCGTCGCGATGCCGTAATTGTTCGTGATTACTATATAATGAAGTATCTGTTATGGCATTTTTTGTCGTAATTCATTATAATTACGATCAATTACGGCACTATAACAACACCTCTAATTAGAACATGCAAAACAATCACAAAAGCAAATTCTTAAATAAAAGGTTCAGAATTAACAGACTTTTAGTCACAAAAGTCAATTCACAATAAACGTTCTCATTTTTTTTGGTTAGTATACACAAAGGATAATAAATAAAATCTTAAAAGGTCGGAATTAGCATGAAACTCGATTTAGTTATTAAAGCCAATTTATTACAAATAACTTCTTATCTTTTTAACAATAAGTAGTATCTTTAAAAAGGCTCTGCATCGATACTTATTGGTTAAATGATCGATCACATCAACTTCAGAACTTTATTAAATTTATAAAACAATAATCGAATATAGCAATTTGCAGCTAACGTGCGTCAGATGACCGTCAGATGACAATTATTGCCCTGTGATTTTCACCCTAACCCTAATACTAATTTAGCCGACGCACAACAAATTCAATTCATACGTATTATTATAAAAAAGGAAAAATCGATTAATCTATCTCTAGTTAGAACATATAAAAAAAGTTTGGCAATTATAAACAAACGCTTACTCGGCTTTTTACTTTGGTGTCAGCCATTTGTAAATGCCCTCTTTCAAAAATAGCATTTACTCATATATGAAGCCTATCGCAATATTACTGAATATAGTACCCTGGTTCCATATTCAATAATTGAATTTTTACAATTGAATTACTATTCACGACATTATATAGAAAGGGAATAATTGTGACGGGCTCAATAATTGCTTGATCACATGAGTAAATATTTTGTTATACAGAATTTGATTTTTTATGAAGAACATTACAACGAACAAAAGTGGAACAGTTAGTTCGGTATATGTCCATTGTTATGTCCATAGATTTTGTTTTGACTTGTTTCATATCCATGCATTTTGTATCTTAGCATATACAGCATTACAAACATTTTTTATTCAATGCATGAAATCAAGTTATATTAAAATTTTTAAATCATTAGCATTTCTTTTTTTGTGTAATATATTTCATACTTTTATCCATTAACAACAATGACTGCGTCAATAATAATTCAAAGTGCTATTTTTCTTTCCTCTTACTGGAGATTATATATAGAATCTGAGACAGGTTATATCGATCCTAGTTTTAAAGTTATAACGATAAATAACAATGATATTAATATAATAATAAAATTTCGATTAATAATTTCATCTTTTTTTTTATTTTTTTTTCGATTGACTTCGTTGTGTCCTGAACTGAGATATGTTTGATATGTTCTACTGCGAACTCTTGCAGTAAAGTTATTTGTAATTTTCCTATTCTTTTTTTATAATGTTTCAAAATTTGGTGACGTTGATCTCATGCTCAATTTGAATTTTAAGAACTTTTACATACGTATTTACCTTTTAATGATGATACTGAGTGAATATTGTATCTTATTCTTAATATTCTATATATAGTATTATACATTTCATCTGATTATAACTTGACTATAGAGAGCGATTATTCTTTCCACAGTAAGTATATTATACGTCAAAAAAAAAATAATAATAATAATAAAATAAATTTTTTTTGCAAAATTTAATTTATTTAAACTTTGATTTTCTTTACAATGCACTCGATCGTATTGCGAACGGAAAGTTAAAATATATTTATTTTTGCTTTTTAATTCAAATAGTTTACATTTAATTAAGAAACGGCTGCACTTAATATAACTGATATAAATTTCTACACAAACGAAACAAATTTTGATGATATAAATTGTATTACAGTAATGTTTATTAAACAGAACGGAACAGGAAACCAAACGAATACAATTCAGGTTACTTACAATCCGGATATGTTTTTTTTGCTCTATTACTAAAGCGTACTGATTATTTGCAGAAATGATCCTACTTATAATTCAAGTTTAACTTCCAAAGATCGAGATGAACTTACGAATCCGAATCTGTATTTTATTGGTTGTAATTATAGCTAACTGGATGCGGATAAGCACACTCGGGTAATACCCGGGTGATATACCCGAATAATACTCGGATAGAGGCGCGATAAAGTTAGCAATTGAATAAAAGGTTAAAGTTTATAAATACTTATTCTTAGAATTTGAATATATATAAAGTTTGAGTACTAGTTAAAATGATAACTTGGATCCTAAATTGAATGATTTTTTTTGATTTTTACTGTGTTTCGCTAACTCTATATAAGCACTTGACAGGATTTTTATAGTGACTGAAGAACATAGTAAAGGATCGTTCAAATTTTTTATTTCACCGACAATCACTTCACCGACATAACATTTCACCGACAAATACTCACCCGATAATTTCATTTTACCGACAGTTTGTTTCACCGAAGCTCATTTCACCGACAAGTTTATTTTTAAACAGCACACTAAATTTAGCCCTAATTCTACCTAATTCTACCCTGACCCTAACGACAATGACCAGAATTACTTTGTCGGTTAAATGAGCTTCGGTGAAATAAACTGTCGGTAAAATGAACTTGTCGGTGAATAATTGTCGGTGAATTGATTGCCACCCCAAATTTTAAGATAAAGATTATTTTAATTTAACTAGTAAAAATTCTTAAATTCTGAAGATTATGCTTTAAATTTAAAAATCGGTCTATAAATTTTATAAATTTATATAGAACAAATAGTCATATAAATTTATTTGCCTAATTGTATACATCTCAGCTAACTGGTATGCAATTTTAATTCTTTTATTCTAATTAATTTTCCATCTCTGACATTCTGTAAAAAAAATTTTTTTTTTTTTACTGATTTTCTTTATAATACATATAATTATTCAGGTTCACGAAATGTAATTATTAAAAATAATTCAAGGCTGTAGTACTGAACTGAGACCCAAGTTGAAGTTACAACCTACGGAAAGATAGAGTGTTGGACATTAGTGGATAATATGAAATACATATTTAATTGGCAACAATTAAATAATGTAGTAGCCAGATGTCTACATTAGATCGTTCTATTTTAAACATTCTCGATTTTAACTGTTTATTATAAAAAGATAAATGAAAAAGTATTAATTAGTATACTATATAGAATTTTAAACAACAATTTTTTCATATTTACTAATATAAATCCTAAAGCGGGACAATTGGTTTTGAGGACGAACAATTGGTTAGACTGTGTTTTTACATATAAAATTTTGGTTTAAAATTTGTTCTTAGAAATAATAAGTTTAAGTCTTGTTGAATATAAACACTAACACAACTCCAAAACTAGTCTTGTACTCTTTAAGATATTCGCCACATACTGCACATGAAACTGTATTTTTATGCGATCTACCTGCTGGCATTGCCACTGGTAAAATTTTTAATCAATAAAATAATTTTTGATCAAGGAAACTAAAGCCAAACTTGAAATATCAAACTACATTATGTTTTAAAAAAAAAGTGGTACTTTTTGCGAAACCTAAATTTTAATATTGTATAAGGCAAATTAATAATCACAATTTGGAGTCAAATCCGCCCATATGTAATAAAATCGAAGCGGAACTAAGAAATTTAGTTAAAATTTATATTTAAGTTCAAGATAAATGCTACCAGATGTTCTTGTAAAGCAAGTCAAACATGCCTTTATTAACTTAGATCGTTTTTTTTTAACTAATTTACTATCACTATTAACAAATTCATCCTAATCTCTTATACTATATCTTATGTGCTCAACGATGTATCTAATATAAAACTTAGATATCTCTTACTAAACACTACTATTCACGCCACTATTCTATAAAAAAAAACCCCCTTTCGATCTTGATATACGCAGTATATTACGAGTTTTCCTACGCATCTAAGTTTTTACAGCCTAAAAAAACGAAAAGTTAAATTAATTAGCTACATGTACTATTATATATCTGATAATTTTATTGTTTTTTTTTTTTTTTGAAACTTTTATATAACGTATACAATAAAAATTTACATGAATCACTTACATTACCTGTGCTAAATTCTAAATGTTTTTACCTTCTTTTTTTTTTTGTACAAACAAGCGAGATTTTGGCAAGGTAGCGGCGTGAAACTTGTAATTTGGTAAAATTTATATCTCAGTCTCAGTATCTCAGTATTACTGCTTTTGCATCTAATGTTGAGAGGAATATTGTTTAATTAATTTAACTTTTATTTTTTTTTTTTTTTTTTTTTTTTTTTTTACGACGAATTTTAAATCAGCTAATAATATAAAGGTCAAATCTAATGTGATTTATAATAGTTATAGCCAGAAAATAGTATATATCAAAGATTGACTATATCAAAAGTTTTCTTGTGTTCATTTCTAATTTTTTTAGAATTGAGTCATTACAAAGTTTGTAAGCGCATTCTAATTAATTAAAATACGAAGTTCGTACCTTTCCAAGTCTGACTTCAGACGGTTGATTTCTTCGCTTAAAGTGATCAACTGATTCGCTTGATCTTGCAAAGCTGCGGCGACTTAATATAAATAATAGATAATTTTTATTATACGAATTGCCAAAAGCAAAATATAAATATAGGATGATGTTTCACCATAGATTAGTACAGCTGCTTTACTCATTTCAGCAGGAAGGCCAAGCAGTTTACGAAGGTTATCGATAGCATCGTTAAGTTTTTCTTGCGATTTTCTCACAGAATTTTGGTGCCTAAAATTTTTGTGACGATAAATAATACAAATAAAATTGGATTTTTTTTTTATAAATTAGGATTTTTCGTACCCAGTTAATTGTTTAGTTTAGAGTTAACACCTCTATCCGGATTTATATATCCGGATCAGTGTTGGGCTCTGGACCAAAAGTCCGCTTTACTGGACTTATAAACTGGACTACTGGACTTATAAGTCCAGTGGACTATTTATAAGTCCAGTTCCAGTTCAATTTTACTGGACTTTTAAGCGAGCCCTATATACTATGTCATGTGATATAACGTGACATAGTGTTTTTATATCCGGATATAAATAAATCCGGATTTAAATTTAAATCCGGATAGAGGTATTAAGTTTCCATTTTTTTTTTTTTTTTTTTTTTTTTTGCTGCGAATTGGTATTGTTATAACCACGAAAATTTGTATCAAAAGAGAGATTTTTCTGTCATTTATAGAAATCTTAGATATTGCGATACTTATGCATTTAAGTCTTAGTACGTATGGTATTTATAGAATTAAGATGTTGCGATACATCTCACCTAATGTTAATACGTATGGCGTACGTTATAATTAAATCCTATTTATAGAACTATCCACATATTAAGACATCTCAATATATGGCAAAACATTGTTAGAAATCCTATTCATAGAACTATCCACGTATCACGATATTTCCCGAATTTCCTTCTTTTTTTTATCTCGCTTCTAACAGAGAAAGATTCTACCAATTTCCCAATAGAAATAGTTTTTATAGTTCAATAAAATAATACTATTCTAAGTTAAAGGTAAATTTTAACAGGTGAATTCTCCTAGACGCCACCAAATTTTCACTGGCACATAATCAATGTGGCGCACCAACAAATTTTTTAAGTTCATTTATATTATCTATGCTAGAATTAAAAGTTAGAGGTCCTATGGTAAAATCGAGAGTGGTTTCTTATGGTTTCTGATCGTGTTACATTATACCTGATCTCGTTATTTTATTGGCCAAAAATCACGTGCCAGTGAAATTTTTGGTAGTTTATTCATTACTGCATTGATAGCAAAAATTCAGAAGTAAAATTTTTTTCGTTTTTTACTCTTCCTTAAGGCATTATGCTTAAAACTCGTAAAGAAATCAATTCCAATTACAGAAAGCGTCAAAAGGAACGCCATAAAATCATCGAAGAAGAATTAATCCAACTTTGATAAAACGTTCTAAGACTTGAGACTCAAAATGAATTGCTTAAAAATGAGATAAAAATATTAGAGGAAAAATTACAAAACAAAAATAACATTTGCTTTCAATAGTATGAACTTTTTGTTAATAGATTATAGTTTATTACCTATTGCTGGTTATATAACAAATTCTATTGTTTTATTCTGTTTATTTTAGCTTGGACCCTCAAAGCGTTCTGATGATTAATAATTTGATTGATAAACAATGTAAGTTATCGCAATAATCTTACTTTTAAATACATGTCTAAATATTAATGTCATAATTACTTATTATATTAGTTGCTAATTGTTCTGAAAAGTTGGAAACATTCTTAAAAGAAAGCAACATAAAACAGTTTGATAAATTCAAACTTTAGCGATCTTCGAGATATTGGGAAAGAAAGATTAGCAAATGTATACTCAGCAATTTTTAAAGGAAAAATGTACGCGTTAAAAGAATTAAAAAATTTGCTTATGGATGAAAAAACAATTTCACAATATGTCAGTGAGGTGATATTTTATTTTTTATTCCTCCTAATTCTCTACTACCAAAGTTAATTAAACCTATTATAATAAAATCATTCTTGTAGTTGAGGCTTTTTTATAAAACTTTTCATTCTAATATAATCAAATTTCACGGAATTTCAAGGGGTATTTATATATATATTCTTTATTGATCTTATTCAATTTTTTTTTTTTTTAAACCTATCTTTGATTACAATAATCAATTTTAGATCCAAGAACAGATAAATTCATGTTAGTATTGCAATATGCGAATAGTGATACACTACGGAAGTATTTACGGGTGAAGCAGAATAATGGTCTTTATAAAATTTTATGGGTTGAACTCACACAAATTGCAAAGGATATTGCCAGTGGATTGGAATATTTACACATGAAAAATATAATCCATTGTGACCTGGTAATATATATATATATATTTAATTGGAAATTGCTAATTTTAATCGGAGATAAAATCACCAGGGTGCTATATCTCAAAAATGTACTACCGTATAAGCGCGTGCAGGGGTATAATTTCGAATTTTGGCCTAAATTAAGCTTAATTCAGGCCAAAATTCCGAAATAATGCCCCTGCACGTTATTTCGCGCTTATACAGTAAGTAAGTAAAATGTCAGAACCCCAGAACCCAAAAATCTAAAATTTGGACCTTTATATCTGACTCTAACCTTAGCTTAAAACTACACCCTAATTCTAAAATATATGATTTTACCTCTGGTTAAATGTAGTTATTTTCTATTAATTTTATATTAAAACTCTCTATTATGAATTTTAAATATTTTACTATGAAATTTTTTAGCACTCTAAGAACATACTTATGCATGATGATAAGGCCTTGATTGCAGATTTTGGTTTGCCAAAAGAATTGGATGGTCCAACATGTTTACGAGATGTAATAGCATATACAGACCCTCAGTACCTTTTGAGTGGAGGAAGTTTTAAGCAAAATGAAAAGTCAGACATTTATGGTCTTGGAGTGTTATTATGGGAACTCACAAGCGGGGTTCCTCCATATTATAATTTATCTTCCTTTGCGATTAAAATAGAAATTTCTAAAAATAATAGGGAGAAAATTGTTGATAATACTCCAACAGATTATTCTAATCTTTACGAAAAATGTTGGTCTTCTGATCAGAATCAACGTCCAAAAATCGACGAAATCTTAATAGAACTTGAGAGACTGTCAACAGAAATTTCGCTTGAATTTATTATGAATAGAATAGAGTTTACGCGATCTGAAATTAATTCTTGTACCTTATCTACGTCCGTAGTTCCTTTTCAAATTGAATAAATTGGAGTAATAAATTGATCTAATGGCAGAGTTTTTTCGCAAACTCTGAAAGTAAATAATTTACTTCTGTAATATTAAAATTTTTTATAAAAAGTATATTTTCTCCAAATAAAACCTCATCGAAATATTTCAGGTATAAACAACACTTTTATATAACTAATTATTAACTTTTTTTAAAGTGATTAAAAAATTCTTATATTAAATTTCAGGGCAAGAATTTTAATTTATTGTTTCAAAATTTTATTAGTAAATTTAAAAACTTACTTAAGTGCAGTATATCCCTTCTTTATATATAAGAAAATAAACTATGTATCGCACAATTTAATAAAGCTGTTATTGACAAAAACAAGTTTGATTTACTAGTAAAATGGCGATGTTTTGTGGGTTGGAGCTTTAATTCTTGGGTCTACATTTTATAAATTGCCATTATTTATAAACCAAGATTTCGATATCCAAATGTTGATCTTAATTTAGGTTCAGTTCTAATTATTTTGAACTAAAATTTGGGTCAAGTGAAACAGGAGACGGACATTTTATAAATTCAGTAAAGTAAAGCTTACGATATGATGATATATTTATTATGATATTTAATATAGAGGGAGTAATTCTTATTTTCCAACCGATAAACCATTTTTCCTTATTAAAAGTAAGTTAGCGTATTCTATTGTACTAAAAGTCAGCCACTATATTTACTATTTTAAACCAAGATTCGGTATCCAAATGTTGAACCTAATCTCTGGTTATTTTGAATCTAAAATTTGGGTCAAGTGAAGCGGGAGCTGGACATTCTTAAAATTCAATAGAGTAAGACTTGAAAGTCTTTCGCCTCGCTCCTCTCAGCTTCAGCCAATAATGCAATAAAGATTTTATAGACATTTAAAATTTTTTAAGATAGTTAAAAAAATTCCATAATAAAATCTTATCAAAATTTATGAATGAAACTGAAATATAATCTTTAATCTTTATGTTCAACGTGGCATCTTAGAAAATAATTCTAGGTCGCAATTGATGCAAGCCCATTTTTAATGATTATGTATATGAAACAAAAAAGGATTTTAAAATAGCCATCCGGACAAAAGACCATGTTATACAATATTTTGTAATAACACGTAAAAAGTTTTGCTTATCAAAAACTTTAATAACTTTTACATATAAAATTCTAAATACATTTTAAGTAAAATAAACAATTGTAAGACATACGTGTATGTATGATATATAAATACAGTATTTCAGCTTTAGTTATTATTAAATAATTATTACATATTAAAGCAATTACAGAGTGCTCTTTTTTAAAATAATTCAATAAAGCAAATTTTAAAGCAATTCTGTAAGAAATTTTTTTCAAATAAACTAGCAAAGCAAAAAAAGCATATAAATTATAATTAATGTTCTAAACCATGTTCACATTCATTAATTAAATTAGAAATGCGCAATTCTCTTAATTTTTCCTTCCTTTCTTAATTTTTCCATTAGCGATTTTCTTTATTTATAGTGACTTCATTATTAATTAAATCAATTTCTTCAATTTTTAAAGTTTTTTTTCAACTTCTTACTGTTTGCTTGCAATGAACTTGTTTGGAATTTTCGTTTTGCACCTTTAGATTGCTGATTATCAATACATAAAGTTAATAATATAATATAATTATTTTGATTTAAATATACTATTTCGTCTAATTGCTAATTTTTTTTCATGCAATACCACTTTTGTCATGACCACTAGGACTAACATTATATAATTTTTTTTCAATTTTTTTTAAAGTTACGCAAATCTAATTTTTTGTTAATTTAAAAATAATTTTTTATTAAACGAACTTGTTAATCATTTATATATATCATAAATTCTAATAATAACTAGCCAAAATGTACGTACGAATTTGGCCAGAACTAAAATCAGTGTATCGAAATAATCCTATTGGATAATTGTTTGTTGTTGTTACACGAGAAATCTGGTTTATAAATACGCAAGTTTTTACCCACGCTCTGAAGATATTGGCTTCTACTCGCTCCGAAGATATACCGTCTTTCGTGGGAGTTCGCTCCGAAGATATACCGTCTTCGTGGGAGTTCGCTCCAAAGACACTGTTAAGCCTAACAGTTGTCTTTGTTGATTTTATGTGTTCGCTTGGACAGCGTTATCCAAATAGCCCGTCTTTTCTCTTATCTTCTCTGTTGACGGACCAACCAGAGGGGATAGGGGAGGTGTTTTTGTCTTTTTTCTTCTCTTTTCACCTTCCAATTTGAGTTCGCTCTAATAAACAAAAAAAATAATAATAATTTGAGAAGTTAAATCCATCCTCATATCTATGATGATAATATGATGATAATTTTATTAATGCCTTTTAGGCTCACATCAATAAAATCTGAGATATGAGTTTCGTAGTTTTAATGCAACCAAAATAAAAAATAAGTATACTTTTTTTTCCTTTAATCTCTATTTATAGTTGCTAGTATTTTTCGTCGATATTCAGGTAAGATTATTTGTTTTCCTTTTTTTTTATCATGTTTTATCATTTTTACATTTTACTCACATAGTTCTTTATTGTTGGTATCATTATTTTCGGTGATTTTGGAATTTTTGAGAGCCCACTTACGGAAAGGAATGATCAAAAATGGACGTAAGATTTTTTTTTATAATGATAAAAAAGTTTTTACTATTTTATAACACGAAAAATTCATTACAATTATGAATTTACTAGAAAATCTGATAGAAGTAAATTCAAGCGAAGTCGAGCAAAGTCGAACATACGTATGAAACTGAATTTTGGTGGTTTGGTATGATTACCTAGTTATAGAATTTCTTGTTTACATAGTAATATAATATATGTGTTATCATTAATAAAGTTAATTTTGCAAGAATAATTTTCGTATGTAGTTAAAAAAGAGTTGATTATAAGTTAATAAATTTATCGTTATCGGGAAATACTGGTTGATTCACGATAATCCGAATTTCCTAAAATAACTGTTTACCAGAATTTATATCCGAATTTTGAACATGATATATATTGATTCTAATACTTGTACGTGTACATCTGAATTTTTTATTTTACTCAACTAGAAATTGCGTTTGTGAGTGGCTTTGTCGCCTAGTTTTAACTAAACAGCAGTAATAATATGTCGCTTATTGTGAGGAACGAACATCGAAAGTGTTAAATTAATATGATGTCAGACATATTTTAGATTACATTAATTATTTCTCAATTGAAAATATGCTTTTTAATTTTTCTAGCATTTAAAGCTTTTATATTGTAGAGTTATCTTTGATGTTATAAGATATATAGTTATTTAATTCAAAGCTTTTGTACTACTGTAGTAATATTTATAAAATAGAAAATTTTCAATATACAGTATAGTATTTAAAATGACATTCAGTAGGGTCTAGTTATACGCTACGTAGGCAGGTACTACAATTACACAATGATCCAAGATACTTTATAATTACCAGTCACGATTTGTCACATCTAAAATTTTATCATATGATCTTCACAAATTACACAAATCGACGAATTTACATTTTTAAAAATTTCATTATAAAGGCCAGTTCTAGTATATAGTGTTCTTTAAAACAAAATTGTTGCTTAGGTTTTTACGAATCAAACAGTATGGAGAATGCCAAAAACAAGGTTCGCCCTATTAAGCTTTGCGTCTTTGAAATGAGCCAATTATTTTACCTTCTTCCGCTTGATTCTTCTCCAGTTTACAACTATTCAGCATAAAAAGTAGATTATTAGGTGCGCTAGAGCGAGAACTTTTTTCAAAATGCATCCGGAATGGCTGGTGCATTATAAACATATTGGGGAAAATCAAGGAAAACTGTTTTCTAGTAAGTAGATCACTTATTAATTCAACGTTTTTACACTATTCTTGCTTGAAAAGGGTACTTTTTGGTGCAGTTACGATATTTTTATTTCATATATTTACTTATTAAGTTAATCTATTTATTCAGGTCTTCATTGTATTCGTAGTAAACAAATCATATTATACCGTTTAGAGGATTTAAGCTATTCGTTCATTAATACTTCGTGTCAATTAGTAGATAAGTTATTTAAATAAGTTATTTAAGTTCAATTATTCAGTTTAATTTATATAGTTTGGAATATAAAGATCATTGATTAACCGATATATTATAATTATTAGATCAGCACCACTGCGATTAGAAGTTCGTAGATTCGTGATGTAAAATATAATTTTACACCTTGATGATGGCAGCTAAATAAAAAGCAGATTCTTATTTTATTCTTTAGTTGTTTTTTGAGTGAAATTTCTAAGAACGTCTAATTTATTTTAATTTATTTTTATTTTTTTTTTTTATGCCAACGGGGTTTCGAAATTAAAATTAGAGAAACTTATTTTTTCGATTTACAAATCAACATAGTAAAAATGTTATTTAAAAAAAAATCCTACTTATTTTCGAAATGCGCCACTTTATTAATTTTGAAATCCCAATCGTGAGAATTGTTATTGATTCAATTATATTGTATATTTGGCATGTATTATAAAGTTCAGGCTTATTTTATTAAAAAATACTGTATATTTTTATTTTTAAAATATAAATTTATTACATTTTTTTTTTGTATAACTCGTAATAACCTATCATGGTTTGTATCTAAATCAATACATTTAATATGGTCAGCTATTTCTGAGCTCCAACATCCTTTCGAGATTCCGGTTCAACCATAATTTTAGTATCGACTTGAATTTTAAAGAACTATTCGCCTAAAGAACTATTCGTCTAAAGAACTATTAGTTTAAAGAACTATTCGTCTATAGAACTATTCGTCTAAAGAGTTAACTTGTCAATAATAGTTCCGTTTAACTCTAAAAAATAGAGTTCTAAGATTAATAAAGGTTAATAAATGTACTTATAATCGACAGTACTAATTTGGCTCTTAACTATTTGGCGCTTCATGATTAGCTGCAACTTCTTTCGACATTTCTAGCAATTTATAATTATCAAGAGACTTGGTAAATTGAGTTTTTAAACAATTTTTAGTGAAATAAGACAAATATTACATATAAAAAATGAAACAAAACGCCAACATTGAAGGCGTGATTCTTCTCAGCTTTACTATTTTTTTTTTTTTAAGCTTAGAAAGTGAATTAAATACTTGTGAAAATAAATCGCTGAACCTTATCACGCGAATGCGATTTCCTTTTGGGAGACCCCTGAAAATGGAGAGCCTACCGTTGTAATTTACTATGTAAAATAAGAGGATGTCGATCACTCAAATTTCATATGTAGTAAAAAATTTACCCACCTGATCTGCGTGACAAATCGTGTGACTGGTAATTATAAAGTATCTTGGATCATTGTGTAATTATGACTGCCTGGGATCAATCCACTAATACCAAACAACCCAAGATATTATTATTACGTATGTAGTACCTGTGTACATCAGCCTACGTAGCGTATAACTAGACCCTACTGAATGTCATTTTAAATACTATACTGTATATTGAAAATTTTCTATTTTATAAATATTACTACAGTAGTGAATTAAATAACTATATATCTTATAACATCAATGATAACTCTACAATATAAAAGCTTTAAATGCTAGAAAAATTAAAAAGCATATTTTCAATTGCAGAAATAATTAATGTAATCTAAAATATATCTGACATCATATTAATTTAAAACTTTCGATGTTCGTTCCTCACAATAATAATTGACAGCGACATATTATTACTGCTGTTTAGTTAAAACTAGGCGACAAAGCCACTCACAAACGCAATTTCTAGTTGAGTAAAATAAAAAATTCAGAATGTACACGTACAAGTATTAGAATCAATATATATCATGTTCAAAATTCGGATATAAATTCTGGTAAACAGTTATTTTAGGAAATTCGGATTATCGTGAATCAACCAGTATTTCCCGATAACGATAAATTTTATTAACTTATAATCAACTCTTTTTAACTACATACGAAATTATTCTTGCAAAATTAACTTTATTAATGATAACACATATATTATATTATATTACTATGTAAACAAGAAATTCTATAACTAGGTAATCATACAAAACCACCAAACTTCAGTTTCATACGTATGTTCGACTTTGCTCGACTTCGCTTGAATTTACTTCTATCAGATTTCTAGTAAATTCATAATTATAATGAATTTTTCGTGTTATAAAATAGTAAAACTTTTTTATCACTATAAAAAAAAAATCTTACGTCCATTTTTGATCATTCCTTTCCCGTAAGTGGGCTCTCAAAAATTCCAAAATCACCGAAAATGATGATACCAACAATAAAGAACTATGTGAGTAAAATGTAAAAATGATAAAAAATGATAAAAAAAAGAAAAACAAATAATCTTACCTGAATATCGACGAAAAGATACTAGCAACTATAAAATAGAGATTAAAGAAAAAAAAAAGTATACTTATTTTTTATTTTGGTTGCATTAAAACTACGAAACTCATATCTCAGATTTTATTGATGTGAGCCTAAAAGGCATTAATAAAATTATCATCATATTATCATCATAGATATGAGGATGGATTTAACTTCTCAAATTATTATTATTTTTTTTGTTTATTAGAGCGAACTCAAATTGGAAGGTGAAAAGAGAAGAAAAAAGACAAAAACACCTCCCCTATCCCCTCTGGTTGGTCCGTCAACAGAGAAGATAAGAGAAAAGACGGGCTATTTGGATAACGCTGTCCAAGCGAACACATAAAATCAACAAAGACAACTGTTAGGCTTAACAGTGTCTTTGGAGCGAACTCCCACAAAGACGGTATATCTTCGGAGCGAACTCCCACGAAAGACGGTATATCTTCGGAGCGAACTCCCACGAAGACGGTATATCCTCGGAGCGAGTAAGGGCAACTTAACTTCTCAATATTTCATTTTGTTTATTAGAGCGAACTCAAGTCGGAAGGCGAAAAAGAGAAGAAAAAAGACCAAAGCACCTCCCCTATCCTCTCTTGTTGGTCCGTCAATAGAGAAGATAAGAGAAAAGACGGGCTATTTGATAACGCTGTCCAAGCGAACACATAAAATCAACAAAGACAACTGTTAGGCTTAACAGTGTCTTTGGAGCGAACTCCCACGAAGACGGTATATCTTCGGAGCGAACTCTCACGAAAGACGGTATATCTTCGGAGCGAGTAGAAGCCAATATCTTCAGAGCGTGGGTAAAAACTTGCGTATTTATAAACCAGATTTCTTGTGTAACAACAACAAACAATTATCCAATAGGATGATTTCGATACACTGATTTTAGTTCTGGCCAAAATTCGTACATTTTGGCTAGTTATTATTAGAATTCATGATATATAAATGCGAAATAATTAACAAGTTCGTTTAATAAAAAATTATTTTTAAATTAACAAAAAATTAGATTTGTGTAATTTTTTAAAAAAAATTGAAATTAAAAAAAATTATATAATGTTAGTCCTAGTGGTCATGACAAAAGTGGTATTCAAGTTCATTGCAAGCAAACAGTAAAAAGTTGAAAAAACCTTTAAAAATTGAAGAAATTGATTTAATTAATAATGAAGTCACTATAAATAAAGAAAATCGCTAATGGAAAAATTAAGAAAGAAAGGAAAATTAAGAGAATTGCGCGTTTCTAATTTAATTAATGAACGTGAACATGGTTTAGAACATTGATTATAATTTATATGCTTTTTTTGCTTTGCTAGTTTATTTGAAAAAAATTTCTTACAGAATTTCTTTAATATTTGCTTTATTGAATTATTTTTAAAAGAGCACTCTGTAATTACTTTAATATGTAATAATTACCGTATTTAATAATAACTAAAGCTGAAATACTGTATTTATTATCATACATATACGTATGTTATACAATTATTTATTTTACTTAAAATTTATTTAGAATTTTATATGTGGAAATTATTAAAGTTTTTGATAAGCAAAACTTTTTACGCGTTATTACAAAATATTGTATAACATGGTCTTTTGTCCGGATGGCTATTTTAAAATCCTTTTTTGTTTCATATACGTAATCATTAAAAATGGGCTTGCTTCAATTATGACCTAGAATTATTTTCTAAGATGCCACATTGAACGTAAAGATTAAGATTACGGTATATTTCAGTTTCATTCATAAATTCTTTGATAAGAATTTATTATGGAATGTTTTTTAATTATCTTAAAAAATTTTAAATGTCTATAAAATCTTTATTGCATTATTGGCTGGAGCTGAGAGGAGCGAGGCGAAAGATTTTCAAGTCTTACTCTATTGAATTTTAAGAATGTCCAGCTCCCGCTTCACTTGACCCAAATTTTAAGTTCAAAATAACCAGAGATTAGGTTCAACGTTTGAATACAGAATCTTGGTTTAGAATATAGTAGCTGACTTTTAGTACAATAGAATACGCTAACTTACTTTTAATAAGAAAGAATGGTTTATCGGTTGGAAAATAAGAATTACTATATTAAATATCATAATAAATATGTCATCATATCGTAAGCCTTACTTTACTGAATTTATAAAATGTCCGGCTCCTGTTTCACTTGACCCAAATTGTAGTTCAAAATAACTAGAACTGAACCTAAATTAAGTTCAATATTTGGATATCGAAATCTTGGTTTATAAATAATGGCAATTTATAAAATGTAGATACTATTTTAAATTTATTTTAAAATGTAAGACCTAAGAATTAGAGCTCCAGCCCACAAAACATCACCGTTTTACTAGTAAATCAAACTTTGTTTTTGTGGATCTCTTGCCTCAATAGCAGCTTTATTAAATTGTGCGATACATATTTTATTTTCTTATATATAAAGAAGGGATATGCTGTACTTAAGTAATAAAATTTTGAAACAATAAATTAAAATTCTTGACCTGAAATTTAATATATGAATTTTTAATCACTTTAAAAAAAGTTAATGATTAGTTATATAAAAGTGTTGTTCATACCTGAAATATTTCGATGAGGTTTCATTTGGAAAAAATATACTTTTTATAAAAAATTTTAATGCTACAAAAGTAAATTATTTACTTTCAGAGTTTGCAAAAAACTCTGCCATTAGATCAATTTATTACTCCAATTTATTCAATTTGAAAAGGAACTACGGGCGTAGATAAGGTACAAGAATTAATTTCGGACTGCGTAGACTCTATTCTATTCATAATAAATTCAAGCGATATTTCTCTCAAGTTCTGTTAAGATTTTTGGACGTTGATTCTGATCAGAAGACCAACATTTTTCGTAAAGATTAGAATAATCTGTTGGAGTATTATCAATAATTTTCTCCCTATTATTTTTAGAAATTTCTATTTTATAATACGGAGGAAGTCAAATTACTGGCAGGAGACCTGGTAAGGTAGGTAACAGTTGCATACCTCACCAGGTCCACTGCCAGTAATTTGACTTCCTCCATATTATAAAATAGAAATTTCTAAAAATAATAGGGAGAAAATTATTGATAATACTCCAACAGATTATTCTAATCTTTACGAAAAATGTTGTCTTCTGATCAGAATCAACGTCCAAAAATCGACGAAATCTTAACAGAACTTGAGAGACTGTCAACAGAAATATCGCTTGAATTTATTATGAATAGAATAGAGTCTACGGAGTATGAAATTAATTCTTGTACCTTATCTACGCCCGTAGTTCCTTTTCAAATTGAATAAATTGGAGTAATAAATTGATCTAATGGCAGAGTTTTTTTTTGCAAACTCTGAAAGTAAATAATTTACTTTTGTAGCATTAAAATTTTTTATAAAAAGTATATTTTTTCCAAATGAAACCTCATCGAAATATTTCAGTATAAACAACACTTTTATATAACTAATCATTAACTTTTTTTAAAGTGATTAAAAATTCTTATATTAAATTTCAGGTCAAGAATTTAATTTATTGTTTCAAAATTTTATTACTTAAGTACAGCATATCCCTTCTTTATATATAAGAAAATAAAATATGTATTGCACAATTTAATAAAGCTGCTATTGAGGCAAGAGATCCACAAAAACAAAGTTTGATTTACTAGTACTAAAAGTCAGCTACTATATTCTAAACCGAGATTCGGTATCCAAACGTTGAACCTAATCTCTGGTTATCTTGAATCTAAAATTTGGGTCAAGTGAAACGGGAGTTGGACATTCTTAAAATTCAATAGAGTAAGACTTGAAAGTTTTTCGCCTCGCTCCTCTCAGCTCCAGCCAATAATGCAATAAAGATTTTATAGACATTTAAAATTTTTTAAGATAATTAAAAAAATTCCATAATAAAATCTTATCAGAATTTATAAATGAAACTGAAATATAATCTTTAATCTTTACGTTCAACGTGGCATCTTAGAAAATAATTCTAGGTCGCAATTGATGCAAGCCCATTTTTAATGATTACGTATATGAAACAAAAAAGGATTTTAAAATAGCCATCCGGACAAAAGACCATGTTATACAATATTTTGTAATAACGCGTAAAAAGTTTTGCTTATCAAAAACTTTAATAACTTCCACATATAAAATTCTAAATACATTTTAAGTAAAATAAACAATTGTAAGACATACGTATATGTATGATAATAAATACAGTATTTCAGCTTTAGTTATTATTAAATAATTATTACATATTAAAGCAATTACAGAGTGCTCTTTTAAAAATAATTCAATAAAGCAAATATTAAAGCAATTCTGTAAGAAATTTTTTTCAAATAAACTAGCAAAGCAAAAAAAGCATATAAATTATAATCAATGTTCTAAACCATGTTCACGTTCTTTAATTAAATTAGAAATGCGCAATTCTCTTTCCTTTCTTAATTTTTTTCTTCAACTTTTTACTGTTTGCTTGCAATGAACTTGTTTGAAATTTTCGCTTTGCACCTTTAGATTGCTGATTATCAATACATAAAGTTAATAATATAATATAATTATTTTGATTTAAATATACTATTTCGTCTAATTGCTAATTTTTTCATAGACTAGGACTAATTTTTTTTTAATTTAATTTTTTTTTAAAATTACACAAATCTAATTTTTTGTAAAAATAAATCAAATACTTTGTTAACTGTTTTTCTTCACGTGCTCATGGCATAACTAGCCAAAATGTACGTACGAATTTGGCCAGAACTAAAACATATGGGCGGATTTATTTCCGATCGACAAAAAATGTGATTATTGTAAAATTAACGTTGATTGGTTGATTTATTAAATACAATAGTAAATATTTAGGCTTTGTAAAAATAGAGCTAAAACTTTTTTTCTAAAAATATGACAGTTGGAAATTTCACATTTATATTCGCCAAAACCTTAGTTTCAGGGATCCCGCAACGGTTTTTTGGGATCCCGCAAGAATAAAAACTTATTAGTGACGATGTCAAAGGAATCACAACATAGAAATACGGGACCCTGTGCAGTATGTGGCAGAGAAAAGTTTCGTAAACTAATACCAAAACTCTCACTTAAAGCTATGCAAAACCCTGCTGCTCAGAATTTAAACGCTGAACTTGGATTGTACTATCAACCTTGTTATTAACATTATACTGAGTTGGTTTTATTTGATAGAAACTTAAGCACGAATAAAAAAAGAATATAGACAACGTAAAAACACGGGGCCATGTGCTGTATGTGGCAAAGATCTTTACAAACAAGAATAGTTATTTCAGAATACAAGAATAGTTTCGGTATTGTGGTATGAATTTCCGTGTTTATATTCATTCACTAAGACCTTACAAAATTGATAATTTTTTTTACTTCGTATTAATATTCACTAATCTCAAAACTAAAACATTAGTTTACTAGATATAGTCAACAAAAAAATACTAGACGTTTTAGATAATCTTTAATTATTTTAATTAACAGTATTATATATCTTGTGTGTTATAATTTTATAGTAGTTGTGTAGATGTGATTTAGATCAAATATATATGAGCGATATTGTTTAATTTAATATAAGCTAAAAGTTGAAATGCGTCTCTAGTAATGGTGATGACAGTAATATAGAGTCGAATTACTATTTAAAAATATATAATTAAATAAAGCTTCGCTGATAATAAATAATTTGATAACTGATAATAAATCGTTTGAAATTGTTATTGATTTTAATCATATTTTTTGATTAACAAATGTCACGTTATTAATTTGATTGGTTAATGGTCATGTATTGCAGTATTGATCATCATATGTGATAAAACCGAATTTGTGACAATATTGAGTGGAAACAAATCCGCCCATATGATCACTGTATCGAAATCATCCTATTGGATAATTGTTTGTTGTTGTTACACAAGAGAACTGGGTTATAAATACGCAAGTTTTTACCCACGCTCTTAAGATATTGGCTTCTACTCGCTCCGAAGATATACCGTCTTTCGTGGGAGTTCGCTCCGAAGATATACCGTCTTTCGTGGGAGTTCGCTCCGAAGATATACCGTCTTCGTGGGAGTTCGCTCCAAAGATACTGTTAAGCCTAACAGTTGTCTTTGTTGATTTTATGTGTTCGCTTGGACAGCGTTATCAAATAGCCCGTCTTTTCTCTTATCTTCTCTGTTGACGGACTAACAAGAGGGGATAGGGGAGGTGTTTTTGTCTTTTTTCTTCTCTTTTTCGCCTTCCGACTTGAGTTCGCTCTAATAAACAAAACGAAATATTGAGAAGTTAAGTTGGCCTTTACTCGCTCCGAGATATACCGTCTTCGTGGGAGTTCGCTCCGAAGATATACCGTCTTTGTGGGAGTTCGCTCCGAGTCTTCGTGGGAGTTCGCTCCAAAGATACTGTTACGCCCTAAAAGCCAACAGTTGTCTTTGTTGATTTATGTGTTCGCTTGGACAGCGTTATCCAAATAGCCCGTCTTTTCTCTTATCTTCTCTATTGACGGACCAACAAGAGGGGATAGGGGAGGTGTTTTTGTCTTTTTCTTCTCTTTTCACCTTCCAATTTGAGTTCGCTCTAATAAACAAAAAAAATAATAATAATTTGAGAAGTTAAATCCATCCTCATATCTATGATGATAATATGATGATAATTTTATTAATGCCTTTTAGGCTCACATCAATAAAATCTGAGATATGAGTTTCGTAGTTTTAATGCAACCAAAATAAAAAATAAGTATACTTTTTTTTTCTTTAATCTCTATTTTATAGTTGCCAGTATCTTTTCGTCGATATTCAGGTAAGATTATTTGTTTTCCTTTTTTTTTTATCATTTTTTATCATTTTTACATTTTATTCACATAGTTCTTTATTGTTGGTATCATTATTTTCGGTGATTTTGGAATTTTTGAGAGCCCACTTACGGGAAAGGAATGATCAAAAATGGACGTAAGATTTTTTTTTATAATGATAAAAAAGTTTTTACTATTTTATAACACGAAATATTCATTACAATTATGAATTTACTAGAAATCTGATAGAAGTAAATTCAAGCGAAGTCGAGCAAAGTCGAACATACGTATGAAACTGAAAGTTGGTGGTTTTGTATGATTACCTAATTATAGAATTTCTTGTTTACATAGTAATATAATATAATATATGTGTTATCTTATAAATTTATTAATAAAGTTAATTTTGCAAGAATAATTTTCGTATGTAGTTAAAAAAGAGTTGATTATAAGTTAATAAAATTTATCGTTGTCGGGAAATACTGGTTGATTCACGATAATCCGAATTTCCACATTAAAACTTAAAATAACTGTTTACCAGAATTTATATCCGAATTTTGAACATGATATAAGTTATATTATTCTAATACTTGTACGTGTACGTCTGAATTTTTATTTTACTCAATTAGAAATTGTGGCTTTGTCGCCTAGTTTTAACTAAACAGCAGTAATGCTGTCAATTATTATTGTGAGGAACGAACATCGAAAGTTTTAAACTAATATGATGCCAGATATATTTTAGATTATATTAATTATTTCATTTTGACGTGCAATTGAAAATATGCTTTTTAATTTTTCTAGCATTTAATCTTTGATGTTATAAGATATAAATATATAGTTATTTAATTCAAAGCATTTGTACTAGTAATGTTTATAAAATAGTTGTTTTTATTAGAAATTTTTCAATATATAAATAATATTCTTTATACGTTACGTAGCTGATGTACACAGGTACTACATACGTAATAATAATATCTTGGGTCGTTGATCCCAGGCAGTCATATATTTCCGTTATAACTGCCTGGGATCAATTCACTAATTACACAATGACCCAAGATACTTTATAATTACATCATAACTTCGGAATAAACTTCCTTTTATTAAAATTTCATTTGATTTCACGTGTATCATCAAGTCTACTTCCAAAATAACGCATTAGGGTGGCTATCAAATTTAGCATCCAACTAGTTGGTATCATTAACCCCAGCACCAGGTCCCCTGCCAGTAATTTATACACGTATTATTGGACTAGATTCTTTTTACTACTTTTGTACTGATAGGTCTTAAATAGGCATTCTGACGCCATTACAATCGTGAGCTAGTTATAGAAAATTAAATGAGACCATTACATTTAAAGAAACCGATCATTTAAAAAAATAAACAAAAAATTAGAATACTTGGCAGCAGAGACGCCAAAATACGTACTGTACGTACGTATTACGTTAATAGTTAGCAACGAAAAAACTTTTTGGATTACTAAACTAGAAATTCTATTCGTTATGAAATAAGTTTATCATATAATAAATCTTTGCGCTATCTATTTCGTCAAGACTAGTGATACGGGCCGATGAAAAAATCTCGGGTCAGGGCCGGCCAGCCTTGGGGCGGCCGATCCTTTTTATGAATGATTTTGAATAATTCTGTAAGATACACTCAACCTTTCTCAATCTTTTAAACATCGATTGAAAATTATTCAGATTCAATTCGATCTTTTTTTTGCGATCCTAATAAGAGATTTGTATTCAATGTTGTTTTATTATCTACATTTCGAAGATACCCTGCGGAATTACTTCGACTAAATCAATTGTTATCTTTAATAAACTCTCGTCTTCATTATAAACCGTAAAAAAATTCGCATTTAAATCTAGTAATAATATTTATTTATTCACAAACTTGGGTCCGGGATATTGTAATACTGTAAAAGGAAAGTTCGCCTGATCTTTGTTATATGCAAGTTATTTGTTCTTGAATCTTCTAAATCTTCTGATCTTTTTGATCTTTAGACCGATTAACCCAAGATCTTTTTTTTTAAAAAACATCTGTACGTACGTACAGTACAGTACATCATAATTACAACATTGTGCCTACCCAATAGTAAATAAGACCAACTATGCGTGAAGCTTATTTGAAGTTCATTGCAGCATTGTACAAGTTATTTAATAAACAATATTAGCTCATTGTGCCTTATTTCAAATTATTCTGTAAATAGAAAGTGGTTAATTATAATCCCGGAAAGGTTGATAATCTTAAAACGGCTGACAAATAGTAATCTTCGAATTTTCCCCCCTAATAAAAACCTACGATCTTTTAATTCTATATAAGCCCAAAAACCACCTGAACTTTTTCATTCTTTTTGGAAATTTTACACTAAAGTCTCAAGCGAAAAAAAGGAAAGCGGCTGCCCCTGGTGATAAAGCCAAGAAGAGAAAACTGAGAAAAGAGACGTACTCAAGTTACATCTATAAAGTCTTAAAAACAAGTTCACTCGGGCACCGGTACTTACTGTAAGATCAGACAAAAGAATGCAGTCTGTTTACAAGCTGGTATCGACTGTCAATCAGTTTTACAGAGAAATAAATCCTTCGACGCTCTCAGGAGCCATTGATGTTATCGTTGTTCAACAACCTAATGGTGATCTAGCATGTTCACCATTTCATGTTAGATTTGGGAAGCTTTCAGTTTTGAGACCACAAGAAAAAAAAGTGTGTATTGTGCTATTTGATCTTTTAATTATTTTTACTTACCTTTTTTTTTAAACTTTTAATTTTTTTAATTCTGATTTATTTTAGGTTGAAATGACTGTTAATGGTCAAGTCGTTGATGTTCCAATGAAGATAGGTGAAGCTGGTGAAGCGTTTTTTGTTTTCGAAACTGATAAGATGGTTCCAGAGGAATTTCAAACTTCTCCACTTGCCGGTCCTACGAAATCTACCATAACTGAAGAGGTAATTCTTTTATTGATACGACTTATATCCTAATTTATTATAATGCACTCATGCAATTCTTGTTTATTCTGAAGCCTGATTTTCTTGATCTAGGTGCTTCAAGCAAAGAGAATGGTAACTATTTAGGATTAATTATTTCGGTCTTTATATTTACCAATAATTTATTATCATTTCTAACATTTCATCTAATGATAGCACCAATTTCTCCAATTTATGATTTTGGTCGTAATAATGTTCTTGTTACTGGTATGGATTAATTAATGTTTGCGTTTTTTTTCTACTTGTAAATATTTCTTATATATATTAATTTTGTGGGGATTACTGTATATTTAGATTTTGTTACGGAAGAAGGTGCTTCCGATCCAGAAAATGTTGTTGATTTAGAATCTGCAATTTCACAAGATGCAGTAGTTGCTGTTGGTTTTTCATCAGATGATGAGACAAACGCAGGAAAAGTAATTGTACTTAAAGAGGTTCGTGAAGTCGAAGGAAAAAATGGTGTAAATGAACAGACGATTTCAAATACTACAGAAGATACTATACAACCAAATTTAAAATCCGAATATGATTCCGAATCGAATATAATATCACCTGGTAACACCTACTTCTCTTATTTTTGATATAATTTATTATAATTTTCGATTTATTTAACAATATTATTAATAATATATATTAACAAAGAAAAGAGCGAAATTAATGGAGTGCTTGACGATGTACCTCGTGAAATAGGAGACGGAGGTGCTGAACATGATGTTATCCAAACAAATGAACATGATGCTATCCAAACAAATGAACATGATGCTATCCAAACAAATGATAATGATGCTATCCAAACAAATGATAATGATGCTATCCAAACAAATGATAATGATGCTATCCAAACAAATGATAATGATGCTATCCAAACAAATGATAATGATGCGTCTCATAATGATTCGTCTTTGGCAATTGAAACTAGTTCTGATTCGCACCCTGGTATGAAGTTTCTGATAGTTTATTTATTAATCAAAATTTATAAAGATAAATAATATTAATATTTTTGTGTTAAATATTTCATTATGAAATCTAAAATTAATTATGTTATGTCTCGACAATCTTCCGTTGATGATTATGAATTTCTTAAAGACAAGAAATCAAACAATGAAAGGTCTTTATCAATGCCGTTGGTGCATTCAAATTGTTCGTATGTTTTTTCTAAATTTGTTTTTAAAAGAAAAATATAATTTGGCGAATCATTTGTCGTTTCTTTCTATATTGGCTTAAATAAGCTTATATGAATTCTTGTTTCCTAACTTTAAATATTATAATTTACTTTTTTTGTTATCTAAGATTTATTTCTAATCTTAAAAAATTTTTTTTTACATTTTAATTAAAAAATAGTGGAAAAATCTGACGGACCCTTTTCTGACACTGAACTGGATGATGCACAAAAACCGTATTTATTACATTTTTTATTATTTTATGTTTAATATTTATATAATTCAAATTTATTAATTCTCACGGAATTATCTTCATTAGGTTAGAACGACACATACACAGAACTAGTCCTTTAAGCGATACAGAATTGGAGGTTTTAATTAATTTTTTTTTCTTTTTTTGTTAAGTTTTAAAGTATAATTATATTCCGTCATTTTAACCATTAATGCTATTTGTTATTTCCAGTATGATCCTGTAAAGCATCCAAAGAATTCTGAAGAATGGTCATGGGGCTGGGGAGCGCTACCTGTCAGAACATCTGATAAAATAGAACATTGGCAAGAAAATCCTGGTAGCAAAGAATGGAAAGATCCTGAAAAACAAGATGAGAATACATCTGGAGTTCAGATTGGTGATAAAACTTATTGTTTTGAAATGTCTCTTTGTGGTGGTGATAATTTTGGAAGGGATGAGGTTGGTTTAATGTTGTGATCATTCAATTTTGTTTCCTGTATTAGCAATAACTTTTTTTCCTCGTTTTTTTTATCAATCAGAAAACAGATGCTGTGTTATTTAATAAACACTTGATTACTTTCGAACATTTTATGAAAAATCCGCAACTTTTAAATGATAAAGCGTTGGTTTTTAAATATGAAAATCGGTTAGTACACATATAATTACCATCTATTAGTTTAACGATTCGACTTAAATATATGATTAATTTTATACGTATCTTATTCAGATACCATACATGGGCCACAGCAGCACCACTAATTATATCTCTTGTCGTATTCAAACAACCACTTCCTGACTCTTCTATGTCACTTTTGAATAGTAATCAATCTGAAGATAAACGGAGATATAGCTTTCGAGGATTGAGGCAATGGTGGCGTTCCTCGGGCCAAAAATCTGTAGACACTATAGAAGAGAGTAATGAAGACAAAGCACAGGATAATGTAGATAAAATACAGAATAATGTTAATAGTGTAAATTGCGTTGATCTATAGTGATATAAGATAAAGTAGGGCATCATATAGAAAATGTTTTTGTGGTGAATTATAAGTTTACATAAAAAAAACAAAATAAATATTCGATTTGTTTCTTATCGCAATCTTGTACTTCGCCACAATACCCTACTTTACGTGATTTTTATTTTAAAAGAACAAACTTTAATCGTAATTATTTCTTAATCTGATGCTGTAGGAAAATACTGATAACCCTCAAGAAAAACCGTCAAAATTTTATGCTAAAACGATCCGTTTAACATCAGACCAGTTGGTATGTAAATGCTTATTCAAATATACGTGTCTAATCTATAAAAACGTAATTTTATATCTGAATTTGCAATAATTTTAGAAAAGTCTTAACTTAAAAAAGGGTGCAAACACCATGACATTTTCCGTTCCCACTTTTTATCAAGGCAAGGCTACATGCGTAGCAAAATTATTTTATTGGGATAATGATACACAGATTGTTATTTCAGATATTGATGGAACTATTACGAAGTAAGCCACATTTTTTAATTTTATGTAATTGTTATTTTATCATTCTAAAAATGGCTCATGACTGCTTTATATTGAATTTAGGTCGGATGCACTCGGCCACGTATTTACAATGATCGGTAAAGATTGGACGCACTCTGGTGTTGCAAAATTATATTCAGATATCCATACAAATGGTTATCAAATTTTGTATTTAACTAGTAGGGCTATCGGACAAGTATGTATGGGTAAAACGTCTTAGTTTCGAAAGGATCTAAAAATATATTTAACAGTTTGATCTTGTTTAGGCGGATTATACTAGAGATTATTTAGAAAAAGTAAAGCAAGACAAATATCAATTACCAGTTGGACCAGTAATTATGTCTCCTGATCGTTTACTAACAGCTTTTCACAGGTAATCATTCCAAAGGAAAACTTTCTTTAAGTTATTTGTTATATAAAACTCTGATCATCTAATCATTTTGTTTTTTATAGAGAAGTAATAATGCGTAAACCTGAAGTCTTTAAAATGAAGTGTTTACGTGATGTAAAAAATTTATTTGGAGATAGAAATCCTTTTTATGCTGGGTTCGGAAATAGGATAACTGTATGCGTTTTTTTCTTTTTTTTTATACAAATATGAATTTCAAATATATAATAATATTTTTTTATTAAAATTTATTATAGGATGCTTTGTCTTATCGAAGTGTAGATGTTCCATCCTCGAAGATATTCACGATTGATCCAAACGGAGAATTAAAGCTAGAATTATTGTTGGGATATAAGTCAACGTAAGTTTTTTTGAATTATTGTCGTTTTACAAAAATTTTTTATTTTATTATATTCATTATTATATAATTCCATTAATAGTTATGTTGATCTGAGTGAATTGGTTGATCAATTGTTTCCTCATATTGGTAATAAATTTGATACAACTTACAATGATTGGAATTATTGGAAACCTAAATTGCAAGAAATTGAATTACCTCCAGAAATATATGAAATGTCACCACCAAAAAGTCCAGCTAGTTCTCCGATACTAAGTCCACACAGACCAATACACTTAAACTCTTCTCCTGGAATGCTTGAAACTTCTGCCTTAGTATCTTCTACAGACTTATCTGATATTGAATACAAACGAACTTCCGTATATATTGGAGGAAATGTTGATATGCCAGGACGAATGGATCTAACACTATATAACAATGAATTGATGGGATATGATGATGAAATTGAATATGGTGATGATGAAGGTGGATCTGATAACATTTCTGCAGCTGATGACCAATATGGAGACGATGACGATAGCTTTGATGAAGACGTACCGGCAGAAATTGATTTAAGGGACTATCCATACTGAGGTTTTTTTTTTCTTTAGACAGAAATAGCATTTATTTATTTATTTGACTAGATGCTTATGTAACATTAATTATGCAACATAATTATTACCTTTAGATAAATTTTCTACGTTATTTTTGACATTTAACTTCGAACCTACAATTTTGGATATATTATTGTAAATACTGTACTATGTACAATTAAGATTGTATTTTTTTTTTTTTTTGCGTTTATTATTAAGTGTATAACAGTAAATATAAGAAAAGTTTTAATATAAATTTCTAGAAATTTTCTTTATAATTATTATAATAATATACTTTCTATTGAATGCAATGGTTAATGGATTCGATATAAGATTTCATTTTAAGTGTACAAATTACGTTATGAAAAATAACCAAGTGTATAAATACCAAGTGTTTATTGCCAATTGAGCGAATTTAAACATATAAAATGATAAACTTTATCTATACGTCCAAAATACCAACATTGCTCAATGAATTAAGATGCTGTGTTATGTAATAGTAACGGATATCGATATCCTGGATCAATGATACTAACTGTTACGTATGTACATACGTACGTACGGTTACAAAATAAATATTCTTTATGGCAACTCCAAAATCCAATCCTGGTCAAATCCCAAACCCTACCCCAAATTTCAAATCCCATCCGAAATCCAAATCCCAAACCCCGGCCAAATCCCAAATTCTATCCACAAAGCATAATTTATCCGAATTAGTGCAACTATTGAATTTTGCAAACCTATTGTCTTAAAATTCATATAACCCATAAAATTTGATGCAAATACGCCATTCTATCATAATGCATTTAATATCGATATAAAATAGCTAAATATCCGATATAGTATATGCCATAAAATAGTTACATACAAGACCTTCCAAGTAGAATATTCAGACAAGTGTTAAAAATACATGTATGGTTTTTTGCACAAAAATTAATAATTACTGTGCAATATGCACAAAAAAATAAATAACATTCCTGTAAAAAAATTTTTTGTACAGAATATTTATGCGGAATTTTTAACACTGGTTCAGACTTATACCTGAAAAATTGTCGGTAAAGTAAAAGAACCTACTGTAATGGAACTTGCCAAAGGATCGCTTAATGTTGGAGATTGTTATCAGGATTTGGGATTTTGTCAGAGTTTGGGTGGATTTTAAAGATTTATAGTTTTGCCAACAAGTATAATCCTAACCCTAACACTTATTTATAATATTGAATTTTACAAATCCATGTGTATTATCGAAAAAATTGTATTGTCTCTACCATTTGCTGAATACCTATCTATCACTGTATCAGCTATTACGTTCGTATGTATTTATTGTACGTACTTTTCGACCAGAAATTATGGTAAACATACTAGAAGAATGGCTTGACAAAACTATTTTCGATGAACATACTAATTATCTCGAATATAATGAATTTATATACTTCATTGTAATCGGTATTGAAGGATTTTGTTAGGGTTTTTGAATACGAGTGGAGAGAAGTGATCCAATTGTTACTCTTAAATGTCATAAGGTTAATGCATGTATAGATGAAAAAACCATTAATTTTATTAATAAGATGTTATTTAATATTAAAATATGAATCACATCATATTGAAATTATTACGAAGAATTTGTTGTCACCCAAATGTTATTGCATCCTTTGGAGTCACAAAAGGTAAACAATTTATAAAGTTTGAGAGCATCATGTCAAAAATATTTATTTAATGCAAAAATAAATAGACAGATAGATAACCAATGGATACCATAACGCGGTTTTACAATATGCTGACGATGGAACTTTGAGAGAATATTTAAAAGCAAATTTTGCAAGATTACACTGGACAAACAAGCTACGTGTAGTGAAAGTAGTGAAACAAATCGACAATCAAATTAATCGATTAGTTGTAAAGTTGACAGCTAATCGATTTGAATACAAACCCAACTTAGTCGATTAATCGACTAATTGACTAATCGATTGTTCAACTAATTGATTAATTGACTAGTTGGACAATTGATTAGTGATTGGCTAAGAACATCAACCCGGTTGTTACTAATTTACGTGTATTTTACTAATTTTTGTTTATTATTTTATTCAACTAATTGATTAGTAGATTAGTCGATTAATCGATTGGTCAACTAATCGATTAGTTGAATAAAATCGATTAATCGATTAGTTGAGTAAAATGATCTATCAAATCGATCGAAAAAATTTCATCGATTTGTATCACTAGCTACGTGTAGCTAAGGAATAGCATTCGGACTTTTATTTTGTATAATAATGATATTGTTCGTAGTATAGTTGTTAGAAGAAACCTCGAGGTTTCGCGTTGACGAAACGCGAAACCTAGTTTCGTCTTTCGTCAACTAAAATCTCAAATGGTGAAATGACGAAACTGACACGGGCATGTCACCAAAATGGTTATAAGGTATGCCCCGCGTTTTTTTCGAATGTTAGTTCGGGTTTGGGTAATTCAAGATGTACCACTTATATGATACACCTCGCTCTGATTAAACCGAAAATTAAATAAAATTTATTGAAAGATAATTTCACTTCTAACATTTGTATCTTACAATATCATTAGTATTCTTTATTATAACAAACCATTTTTGCTATTTCATAATCTATATTTTTTCCTTTTACGCCAAGTATCTTATTTTGAAATGGCGTTTTGAAATCAAACTTGAAATTTGATTGGTTGGCATTTACGTTATTATCTACATAAACTCAATACTAAAATTTCGAACCCAGTCATTGCTTACATATTTTAATATAGTATTTTGATAATGGTTAAATGGTATTTAAAATTTCATTTAGAAAATGTAAAGAGGCCAATTTTCACTTTATTCTTATTTTCTAACTAGATATTATTTTAAGAATTGATTATAAAATATTGATCACAGTTCCGAGATAAAGTATTTTGATTATATAAACTAATTAGTTTGTTACTACTATTTACATTTATATCAAAGTTTCTGATATGCTTAGAATTTTTAGTCCATTAAAATTTGATAATCTTCTCGTCGTTTTTTAAAAACTTCAGAGTCTCTTCCGCTGACCGTTTTTCTAAATCTTTATTCCATTGTTTTATCAGGTTCACATAACATTGTGAAGTTTCGTTGTTAATGGGCGGTTGTATTATTTGATATACATTTGACTTATAATTGCATAATATAGTTTTACCGTACAATACTTCACACATGATTCATGCTGAAAGAGTACGTACGTAGTTATTGTCTATTCCGCATTCAATAACTATATATTACACAAAACCGCAACTATCCGCACAATCGATCGTCTATTCGCAGAGCAGACTTTAGAGAGGATTACACAATAAGATTAAGTTATTATCATTTAGCTTGTAACACTAGTACAGAATACAAATACGCATAAATCGTATATTGTGTTCGTTAATTACTTTTGTTCTTTAACAAAAGAAACAAAAGACCTGAATTGATTTTAACCTACAGCAATGGAAGATTTAGATTTAAAAACTTCATACAGTGATATTGCTTTGCCGACTGCATGGGATATTAAAGACAAATCACCGTTTATTGACATAGATTCAAGTGGACTTAAAGTGAATTATAAGGGTAAATATGAAAATGAAAAATCTTGCAGAAACATATTTAATGTGCTACTGTAATCATTGGCATTTAGAGAATATCATTATACCCTTTTAATTTATTAAAAAACTTTTAATTAAAGATCCTGATGACTTTAAAGCTGCAGTCGTTCGAGCAAATCATCCAGTCCCTTCAGAGTGTGGGATATTTTACTTTGAAATTGAAATTATAAACAAAGGAAAAAATGGGTACCATTAATAATTATTTTATAAACATCACCTTTGTTATGATTTTTTATAATCTTTTTAATTCCATTTCTTAATAGAATGATTGGAATTGGTTATTGTACAAAGCAAAGCAATAAAAAAATAAACGATTCAAATTATATAAATAATATGCTCATGCTTGGTAATAGCAAATTTTTATTTTATTTTCTTATTATTATAGATTAACATCTATATTATGTCTTTAGGACAGGAAAACATGGAAAATGATTCATGGGGATGTGGTTATCATGGTGATGACGGATATTCTTTTTATTCAGGAAGTGGTGGGCCATATGGAGAGTCATATACTACTGGCGATATAGTTGGATGCTACCTAAATTTTAGGGAAAACATAGTATTTTATACTAAAAACGGAATTAACTTAGGTAACCAACATTTGAATTAAAAGTTGTATTTTTTAAAACGAATAGAAAGAAATTTAATAATTATCAAATTTTTTAAGGAATTGCATGTTATCTACGCAGCAATTTCAAAGACATTCTATATCCTTGTGTTGGGTTTAGATCGCAAGGTGGATCAGTAAAAGTGAACTTTGGCAATGAAAATTTTAAGTATTCTGGTAAATTTATTCAAAGAGTTTAATGTTTTTGGCTTATTTAAAATTTAATCTTGTCTATATCTATTCCAATTGACAGCGATGACTAATGAAGACATTAATAAACAATCAAAGAATGCATTAATATTAGAATATCAAGAAAAGGTTTATTTTATTGTAAGTGAATATGAAAATATGCTTGTTAGTTTAATTGATAATTTAACAAAATCGCTAGAAAAAGAACCAAATAATACATTCGAATTAAGCTACCGAGGCAAATTATATTTTATTATGGGCAAATATGATGCAGCATTTGAAGATTTAACTAGATTACTAAAAATTGAACCAGATAATACAATAGCTTTAAGATATAGAGGTGAAATTAATTTTATGATGAAAAGGTATCATGAATCATTTGCTGACTTAGAGAAATTATTAAGAAATAAACCCAATGATGTATGGGTAAAGAAAGTTTATGAATTAGTTAGAGGGTAGTAAGTATAATATGCATTTGTAAATTTTAGTACTGTAGTAGTTTAAAAAAGCTAGAAATAAGGGCGTGCCATTTATCACATGATTTTACCATGGATACATGGTTCAGGGTCTATATATAATATATATAATATATATATTAAATTATATACAGTAATAATATATATATAATATATATATTATTTAATATTAAATACCTTTTTTTTACTGGTCCATTTTGGATGATTTTACTACCAAAATGGTTGTCTCAATAAGAAGATTCTAACAAGCCCAAAATCATTAAAATCTAATCACAGGGTCAAGATCGTTAAGGTTTTGTATTATTTTTTTCTCTTAGGCGAGACTCGCCAAATATGATCTCTTTGATTTTATTATACTAAAAAAAAATAGTACAAATTCCCAAAGGACAAAGAATAAAACAGTATAGGTATTATCTGATTTAGATGACTAAACCAAATACAATTCACTGCATGGAATCTCTGGAAACTCTGACTAGTCTATTAGCTTTGCTTCACTATACAAGAGCATTTCCCAAAAAAAATATTCTTGGAAGTAAACTAAAGGGCAGGAGTATAAAAAGGTGTAAAAAGAAAAGAAAAGACAAAAAAATGAGAAGACAAATAATAGAGAAAAAAAAGAAAAAGCAAGGCCTCAGATTAATTAAGACCTGGTACCAAGGTGGACTACAGTATTAAAAAAATTACATGATACAAAGAAAAGTAGTTTTTACTCTAACTAAACTCAAATTATTATATGTAGACAAAAAACTATTGCTAAAAAAAAATGGGCTCTAACCTAGAAAACTGTGGAGATAGATGTGTAAAAAAAAATAACTATGTCTAAGAAAATATTTTAAAAAGAAATTCATTGTAAGGTTTTCTCCAAAAACAAACACATGCCATTCATCATTTATTTTGAAACCCCAAAATCTACTTGTGAATTGATTCCAATATAGTAACCATATTTTCAGATTGAAAGAGATAAACATTATTGATCTTTTGAAAGGGGTAAGCCAAAATGGCCACTTTGTTGAAATTTCAAAAAGCTCAAAGAAGAGTAAGATAGCACTTGTACCAAACTTAAAGAAGAGTATATTCCAGACAAAACTCTTTTTTTTGTTATTCTCTACTGTTTTACCATAGCCTACTTTATTGACAGAGAAGCTCTTTGCTTTCTACCAAAATTTTTTGTACAAAGGTACCATTTCTTGCCAGTTATCTTGTAAGAAAATGTTTTGGCTTGCATGCCGAATATACAAAAAAGTCGCCAGAGAAAGTTGATCTTTATAAAAACTGTAATTTGTATTATTCTACTATATTAAGTATATGCAATGCTTTAACAAAAAACTTTTTGTTTTTCTTTGGTAGGAAAATTTGGTTCAAGTGATTATCAAAAAAAAGTTGTCGAGGTTTAGTATTATTATATATATATATATAATAATGCAAAACCTTAGTGATCTTATGACCCTGTGATTGGATTTTAATAGGTTTGGGCTTGTTGGAATTGTTTTATTGAAATGAACATTTTGGTAGTAAAATTAACCAAAACGGACCAGTAAATTAAAAGTTATTTAATATTATATATCTTTATATAATATATTATAAATATTAGTCATTATATTAACCAATCAGAATTGAGATTAGGTAATCATACTATACATAGATGGAGTAGCTATTAAGTAAAAAATATTATATGATAAATGCCATGCCCCTAAATAATAATTTAATTAACACTTATATCAGTTACAAGTTTGTAAGTACAGTAAACCAGAATTTTTTATAGTAAATCATATAGAAATCACATTCATTTAAATACAAAACTAACATAATCATGTCTAAATAACTTGTATCACTATAGCTTGTAAGACAGTAAACAAGAATTTTTGTATAGTAAATTACAATAGAAATTATATTCATTCCAATACAAAACTAATATAGCTATATCTAAATAACTTGTATCACTATAATAGTTAGCAAAAATTTTTTATAGTAAATTACTATAGAAATCACATTAAAACTAACATAACCATATCTAAATAACTTGTATTACTATAGTGAGTAAGTACAGTAAACCAGAATGTTTTACAGTAAATCACTATAGAAATTATATTTATTCCAACATATAATTTATATAACCATACCGGTATCCAAATAACTTGTATTACTACAATAGTCGGTAAGAATTTTTTATAGTAAATCACTATAGTATCACATTCTTTACTAATATAACTATATCCAAATGACTTGTATTACTACAATAATCTGTAAGAATTTTTTACAATAAATCACTATAGAAATTATGTTTATTCCAATACAAAACTAACATAGCTATGTCTAAATAACTTGTATTATTACAATAGTTGGTAAGAATTTTTTACAATAAATCGCTATAGAAATAATGTTTATTTCTAACATCCATATTTAAATAACTTGTATTACTATAGCTCGTAAGTACAGTAAACCAGAATTTTTTACAGTAAATCACTATAGAATCATATTCATTTCAATACAAAACTAAAATAACTATATCTAAATAACTTGGATCTCTATAGCTCGTAAGTACATAAACCAGAAGTTTTTATAGTAAATTACTATAGAAATTATATTCATTTCAATACAAAACTAACATAACTATATCTAAATAACTTGTATCATTATAGTTCGTAAGTATAGTAAACCAAAATTTTTTACAGTAAATCACTATAGAAATCATGTTCATTCTAATACAAAAACCAACATAACCATATCTAAATAACTTGTATCAATATAGCAAGTAAGTAAAGTAAATTCGAATTTTTTTACAGTAAATCACTATAGAAATCATGTCTATTCCAATACAAAACTAATATAACTATATCTAAATAACTTGTATTCTATAGCGAGTAAATACAGTAAACCAGAATTTTTTTACAATAAATTATTATAAAACCATGTTTACTCCAATACAATACTAACATAACTATATCTAAATAGCTTGTATCACCACAATAGTCTGTAAGAATTTTTATATTAGATCACTATAGAAATCATGTTCATTTCAATACAAAACTAATATAATCACATTTAAATAACTTGTATTACTATAGCTCGTAAGTATAGTAAACTGAAATTTTTTATAGTAAATCACTATAGAAATCACATTTATTTCAATACAAAACTATATAATTATATCTAAATAACTGTATCACTATAGCGAGTAAGTACAGTAAACCAGAATTTTTTATAGTAAATTATTATAATATAGAAATCACATAAATAACTTGTTTTACTACAATAGTCTGTAAGTATTTTTTACAGTAAATCACTATAAAATCATGTTTATTCTAATTCAAAACATATCTAAATAACTTGTATTATTACAATAGTTGGTAAGAATTTTTTATAGTAAATCACTATAGAAATTACATTTATTCCAATACAAAACTAATATAACCATATTTAAATAAATTTTATCACTACAATAGTTTGTAAGAATTTTTTTATAGTAAATCACTATAGAAATCACATTCATTCTAATACAAAACTAACAACAAACTATATCTAAATAACTTGTATTACTACAATAGCCGGTAAGAATTTTTTACAATAAATCACTAAAAAATCATGTCATTCCAATACAAAACTAACATAACTATATCTAAATAACTTGTATTATTACAATAGTCTGTAAGAATTTTTTACAGTAAATTACTATAGAAATCATGTTCATTCCAATACAAATACAAAACTAATATAACTATATCTAAATAACTTGTATCACTATAGCTTGTATGTACAGTAAACCAGAATTTTTTATAATAAATTACTATAGAAATCACATTTATTCCAATACAAAACTAATATAACTATATTTAAATTACTTGTATCACTACAGTGAGTAAGTATAGTAAACCAGAATTTTTTATAGTAAATTACTATAGAAAACATGTTTATTCCAATACAAAATTATATAACTATATCTAAATAACTTGTATTGCCACAATAGTCAGTAAGAATTTTTTACAATAAATTACTATATAAATCATGTTCATTCCAATACAAAATTAATATAATTATATCTAAATAACTTGATTATTACAATAGTCGGTAAGAATTTTTTATAATAAATTACTATAGAAATCACATTTATTTCAATACAAAACTAACATAACTATATCTAAATAACTTGATTTACTACAATAGTTAGTAAGTGCAGTAAACCAGAATTTTTTATAAAAATCACTATAAAAATCACATTAATTATATTCAAATAACTTGTATTACCACAATAGTCGGTAAGAATTTTTTACAATAAATCACTATAGAAATCACTACAAAACTAATATAACTATTTCTAAATCACTTGTATCATCACAATAGTCGGTAAGAATTTTTTACAGTAAATCACTATAGAAATTACTTTTATTTCAATACAAAACTAATATAACCATATGATATCTAAATAACTTGTATTACTATAGTTCGTAAGTACAGTAAACCAGAATTTTTTATAGTAAATCACTATAGAAATCATGTTCGTTCCAATACAAAACTAATATAACTATATTTTAAATAATGTATAGTGAGTAAGTTTAGTAAACCAGAAGTTTTTATAGTAATTACTATAGAAATCATGTTTATTCCAATACAAAACTAACAAAACTATAACTAAATAACTTGTATTACTAAAGCTCGTAAGTACAGTAAACCAAAAATTTTTATAGTAAATTACTATAGAAATCATGTTTATTCCAATACAAAACTAACAAAACCATATCAAAATAACTTGTATTACTATAGTGAGTAAGTACAGTAAACCAGAATTTTTTACAGTAAATTACTATAGAAATCACATTCATTCCAATACAAAACTAATATAACCATATCTAAATAAACTGTAATACTATAGTAAGTAAGTACAGTAAACCAGAATTTTTTATAGCAAATCAGAAATATCAATAGTTGTAATCTTAATTATTATTATAATTATTATTTTTTTTTTTAATATTAAGGTTTAAACAAGAATTCTGTAATTGGACAAGTGATAATTATGACATTGATCAATTAATTCAACAAATACAACTTAATGCATTGACTTTTAAAAACATTATTGAATGGATACCTTTTAGCAAATTCACAAATATAAAGTATCTTGCTAAAGGAGGCTTTGGCACCGTTTTTAAAGCAGTATGGATTGATGGATATATTATAGGATTTGACTATAAAAAAAATATATGGAAACGAAATGCACAAACAGATGTTTGTTTAAAGGGCCTTGATAATTCTAAAGATATAAAACAAGTATTTTTAGAAGAAGTAAGCATTATAATTTATTATTATTAAAGTATAATAATTTTATTTATTATAATTAATGTTTTAGATTAAAAATCAACATAACCATGGAGGCAATTCTGCAATTGCGATTTATGGAATAACCGAGAACCTAAAAGATGGTAACTACATGATAGTTATGGAATATAGAAAGTAGGGAAGTCTCAGGAAATTGTTAGATAGTAAATATAGTGAATTTGATTGGGTTTCTAAAGTAGCTAACTTATTTTACATAGCTGATGGGCTTAATATAATTCACAAAGCCAACCTAGTGCATAAAGATTTTCATTCTGGAAATATAGTTAATAAAAATATGTTTAGTTCTTATATTACTGATTTTGGCTTATGTAAGCCAGTGTCACAAGACTCAAGTTCTAAAGCACTTTTTGGTGTGCTTTCTTATATTGCTCCAGAGGTATTATATACACATGGAAAGGAATATACTCAAAAATCAGATATTTATTCTTTTGGAATAATTATGTCAGAAATTTTTACTGGATATCCTCCATATCATGATATTCCACATGATGAAGATTTAGCAACATGTATTTGTCTAGGTTACAGACCTAAAATTAGATGCAAAGTTCCTCAATTACTTTTGGAACTAATGAATAAATGCTTAGACGCAGATCCTCAAAACCGACCAACTGCTAGTGAATTAGCTGATACACTAGATCATTTTTTTGAAAATCTGAAAAATGAAAAAACTGAATTATATAGGCAAGTTCAAAATATTAAAGATTTAGACAAAAATTTCGTAACATATGATAAAGTTAAATATCAGACACATCCACAAGCTATTTATACAAGTAGACTTTTGGTTCTTTCAAAACTTCCTAAACCAGGTAATAACATTATATTTTTTATAAAGTTAGTAATATGTTATTAATTGTAAAAATTTCGAATCTGTCAATAATAGAAAATGCAGGTAATGATATTTATTTTCTTAAACTGAATTTAAACTGTAATTTTAGTATATTTATATGTATATATTTTAGCAAGTCAACCCAGTCAACGCATTAATTTTGAAGTTCCCGATGGTAAGTAATATTTGATTTACTTATAACTAACCAAATTTATCACTTATTTTATATTGGTATTTAGATTATTAAATCAAGTAAAAGAAAGTTATTGAATTGGAAGCATTCTATTTATTATTTCCATGCTATAATACAATAATTTAGCAATTGCTATATATTTTCATGTGCGTGCATGCCTAAAGAGAGAAAAGATATAACGCAACTTTGATAACAATTGTTTTGTAGACAAAAGTTGACCAATTTAAGTTAGGATTGGCCTGACTTATAATTTAGTGTAAATTGTCGGCGAAATGGTAGTTAAAAAGTTCTATTAAAGATATTTTATAATAAAAAAATTACTAAATTTAAACACTGTATATAAATTTATTAAACGAATATTGAAATACTGTAATAAATATTAAAATTATTTATTACTGTTGTTAAATGATATATGGATATATTTTATAAATTTTTTAAAGAAAGCTATAAAAATTAAAATCTAAATATTAAGGCTCTGAACCACAACTTTATATTGAAACTGTGATCAATATTTTATAATCATTTCTTAGGGTAACATCTAGTTAGAAAATAAAATAAAGTGAAAATTAGCCTCTCTACATTTTCTGAATGAAATTTAAACACCATTTGGCCATTATCAATAGACTATATTAAAATATGTAAAAAAAAAACTTCTAAGCAATGATTGGGTTCGAACGTGTCTCGAAAGCGAATTCAGTTTAGATCTTTAAATGGGTTATGATAATTCAATCCATATTCAATAAAATAGATAGATGGGAATAATTAATTGTTAAATGTATAGCAAAAAAATCTTGGCATTGAGTTTATGTAGATAATAACATGAATTCCAACCAATCAAATTTCAAGTTTGATTTTGTCGATAGTCTTAAAACGCCATTTCAAAATTTTCAAAATAAGATACTTCAAAGGTTTTGGCGTAAAAGAAAAAAATATAGAGATTATAAAAATATGAAATAACAAAATTCTTTATTATAATAAAGAATACTAATTATATTGTAAGTTACAAATGTTTGAAGTGAAAACTATCTTTTTTCCTAAAGCATACTACGTACTATGCAAAGTTTGATAATTTTTTTTTATGATTAACACTCCTTGGTCGCTAGTTTATACATAATATCGCACACTCCATACACACGTACGTACCGACTCAATGAATTTTAAAATTTTAATACTGGGCGCCGGTTATGGAACTCAACTTCAGCGAGACATTCTTCAAGATACTAGTCAAAAATATTCACATCTTCTTGGAAGTCCAAAAGCTTTATTACCTGTAGGAGGTTGGGTTGAATTATTTTAAACTTTTAATAACGACTTGCTTATAGTTGGTGGAGACACACTGTTCCTTAGAGATTTTAACTTTAACAAATTATTCGACCAATTTTCGACATTTAATGATGGATGTTTAGTGACAACATATACTATTCAAGAAATATTTTCATTATTGCAATCTCCTTTGTGATTTAGCTGCAAAACTTTAATTTGTAATACAGTAGTTATGAAAATTTTTTATAAAACCTTTTTTTTCAAATTTTTAATATTTGATTAATAAAAATAACAATTTCTGAATAAAGCTAATATATGTTGTGTCTATGAAAAAAATCTATCCTATATGATTAATATATATATATATATTTGTTTTATTCAAAATTTTAAATTTAAACAAGTTTGTTATAAAAAAAAAACAGTTAAAAAAATAGGATGTTCTAAATTTTCTCTAAAAATCTGATTCAATAATATAATAATTTTATATAAAAAAATAAACCAAAAATCCAAAAAATTAAATAATCAAAATTTTATTATAAAACTAAATATTTAACTTATATACTTTTAATATTTAATCTTATATTTATTTTCTTAAAACATTTTATATAAGTTGCTAAATATCACTTTGGATAAAACTAATTTTGCTGCTATTCTCTAACTATTTAATAACTTGGCTATATCTAACCCTAACATGTGTTATTAATTAATTACCGCATTATAATTAGAAAAAAGTTATGGTTCGCCCAGACACGTAGTTTATAGAATTTTTAATTTTATTTATTTATATACCTAGCTATCCTTTAATTATTAACAAAGATCAATGTAAATAAAAAGTACCGTAAATCGCCGTATACAAGACCCCCTCCCCCCTGGTCTATTACATTCCACCAAGTTCAAAACCGGTGTAGCAAATAATCGTATAGCCATGAAAGACGTTGTGTAGACCACTAAAAAAGGAAAAGCGTATGGTATACTTGTACGTATAAAAAAATTATTTTTTTAAAAAGCGTATAGTATACTTATATGTATAAAAAATTTTTGAGTCGGTTATATTATTTATAAATTTTTTATCGATGGCTTGTACACGTGATTTGCGATAATTAATTAATAATTTAATCGGAGTCGGGAGTTAATCGCTTAAATATATATGTCATATTTATACAATCGATAACGACAAGAAAATTAATTTAACAATTATATGATACAATCGATAAATTAATTAATAATGCTGTAATGAGCAGTGGCAATTGATCGAAAAACAATATTTATTGTAATATATAAATTTTATTAATAATAATCGCTTATCCAGCCTTTAAACAGGCTTTTACCAAATATTTGTGACACAATCACTATATCTAAACAAGTTTAAATATTTGATTATTTTCTCACACATGCGCGCACCTAATACTTATTATTCAAGACCATATTCACGCGTTAGAAATTCGTAATTCCCTTAATTTTTCTTTACCGCAATCATAACTTTTCCATCATCATCATACCCGATTTTTTAGATTCATTATCGTTCGAATTAATTTTTTGAGATTCTTGTGGTGCATCAATTACTTTTGATATTCATTGTTTTTTATTTTGTCGTTTCATTGAAAAACCAGCTTTAGATTGCTGTTTAGCTATAGTATTGGTATAAAAAAATATATACAATTTAATAATAAATGTAGATATTAAAACTAAATAAAATTTAATTAATTGCCTTTTTTTTTTTTGCAATACCACCTTTATCTTGACCGCTTATATTAACATTATAGTTAGCTTTTATATTAATTCTTTTAAAATTACACATATCTAATTTTTTTTCATCTACATAAAAAAAATTAAGTAATGAGTATATATATATAATATAAAAAAATTATATAAATATAGACAAACTTTAATATTGCCGTCATTAATTTAAGTTGCTTACGATTACTCATAGCGTGTGCTGCTTCTGCACAATTTATATTATTTGGCGATGCATTGGGATGGTCGGTCAACTAAGTAAATCAAAACTATATGTAGTCTACTAATAAACTTATCGAATTTTTTTGATCAATGACATATGGGGTGTTTATTTTGAGATATTTGAGTTTATAATTAAAAAATATTTCCCGTGCAAATTATATTCGAATTTGGCAAAAGCTTAATTTTTATTTTTGGGGTAGTATCCGCCTTTTCTACTGCAAAGGTCCCATATGGGCTAGGTGCTGGAAAAAGGGACGAAATTAACAATTTTTTCAAAAGAGTTTTTTTTTTACATAAATTAATTTATAACATAAAAATTGATCTTTTTTTTTGTCAATTTCGTTCCTTTTCTCAACACCTTACCCATATGACTTGATGTTTTCGTATAATATCCGGCAATGTTTTAATAGCTTCATCAGCAGTCAAGAATTCATATTTATTCGTAGTTTATCAGGTTCATAGTGTTACGAATATAACTCCAAAGATGATGCAGTAGGTCGTTTCTGTGGATCTGCGTCCATACATCTTTTAGTAACATTTTGGAGTTCCATCACCAAAATTCTGGTCGTAATCCTCTGCGAATATCAACTGAAAGTTTAATATCAAATGAACGACCATCAAAAAGGTCTGCCCAGATGATATAAACATAAATATGCTATTCGTAACAGCATTAATTAATTATTAAATACTTCGTATCCAATTGTTAGCTTTTGATAATAAAAGATTATTGGAACTGGAAAAACCACGATATTTAAACATAATACGGTTAATGATAACGTACTATTAATCTTTATGGTTATTCGTGTAGCATATCGATATCGATATGTCAATTTAAAAGCTTACCGTTACAGTATTTAAATAAAACAAGACATTGCTGCATTGTGATACGTTTTGATGCATATAAGCATTATAGTCCTGTAGTCAGCTTTTTGTAATTTCTATTATTAAATTAACATTAGAAATTTATAAATTTATTCGTGCATAATAATGACAGCCGAAGAGATGCAACAAATGGACATCGACGATGTACGAAACATGGATATCGACGATGTACGAAACATGGATACTTTAGACACTAATTCCGAGGTCTTAAAATGCAGCCTAAGTTTAGCTGGAAAATTAGCTGAAGCTACACAACCATTTGTTCCTCTAATTAGTTCTGTATTTGTAATTGTAGCTGAAGCATTAAAGATCTATGAAAATGCTAAGCATAATAAAAATATATGTGCTTCACTATTGGTTAGAGTTAATATTGCAAAGGTCAATGTTGAAATCTTACAACTTCAACCTAGAATTTGTGATTATAAAGCATTCTACCGATTTGTAGAAATATTAAAAAAAATAAAAAATTTCATGAATGATGTTTCAAATTTGACAAGCTGGAAGAGATATGCATTTGCAAATTCGGTTAAAGAAACGTTTGAAAAATTGATTTCTGAGTTTGATCGAAGTATGGATGATTTACATTTCACGATGTCTATTTTTAATGAACAACAAAGAAAATTAGATCAAGAATACCTTAATAGTGACATTGAAGAGATGAAACAGGTAAAAATTTATGAATACCTTAAAAATGTTTTCTATATAAGTAATAATGTTTTTTTTTATTCTTAGTTTTTGGAAATAATTGCTGGAGGTGTTACAGACGTGGAGTCGAAAATCAACACAGTTATTGACGAAGTGCAGATTATCAATAAAAAAGTAAATCATTTAATCCATGATCCTAATAATACGATAAACTTGAAAGCAGTTAAAATTAATCCAAAAGAATTAGATGATCTTCCCGACATGGGAACAAACCTTACCAAGAAATCTATTGTTAAAAAGATATACCGAGGAAATGATGTTGCGTGCAAATTTACAAATGTCATAGACAACGGGTCATCAGGGAGTCAAAGGATTCAAGCACAACTTGTAATTTTAGGAAAATTAAAAGAGTGTCCAAATATTTTAAAATTCTATGGTCTCTCTAATGTGAATGATGACCAAGTGATGGTGTTTGAATGGGCGGATAAAGGAAATCTCAAAGAATTATATGAAAAAAATGACATCAGTTGGGAAGAAAAAATTCACATCTCTTTAGATATTTGTCGAGGTTTGATATTTTTGCAAAGTTGTGATATCCTTCATCATGACATTAGGTGCAAAAACATTATGGTAGATATTTTTATATTTTCAAAAAGCTTATTTTAGGCTTGTATTTTTTGAGTATAATTTTGTGTTCTTATTCATTAATTGTTAGATGACCATGCGACATCAACCAAAAATTGCGAATTTCCGATATTCTCGTGAAACAGACCAAAATACTACATACATTGAAAATGTAAAGGATATAGTGAATTGGATGGCACCTGAAAAAATGTCTGGGAATCGATATAACTTTAAATGTGAAATTTTCAGGTCAATATTTAATTTACTTGATATTTTGCCCACTGTATATAATAATAGTTATCGTGCAAACATTTTATGATCATGATTTTATTTCTCGTTATTCCACGTCTCATTATGATCGCATGACGGGGATTTACGTATTATTAATCATAATATTTTTATAATTTTTATCATAAATTTTTTTCTTTTTTTCTTCTTATTTGTTATTTCCACGGGGTGATAACAAATAAAGTCGGGTTGATAAAGTGGGGTGTGCGGCGCACTATGTAAAACAAAATTATGTATGGTATCATATAAAAAAAAATCTATTATCAAAGATTTTTTTAAGTTTTTGTGCAACCATGATGATCACCTATTAATTTATTAATTACAATGCCGCTACAACTAATGCTACGCTAATACAGTTAAAAATAATTAATTAATATTGATGTAAATAATTAATTAATATTGATGTAAAAAATGACATTTTAATTTAATAAATTATTGAAAATATTTGCTGTAAATTTAGTTTTTGAAGTGGTGTTTTTTGCCGATTCGCTTGCATTTTTTTTGATGTTTTTTAAAACCTGCATTTTTTAAGTGAAATCGCTGTTTATTTGACCTATATATACCCATGTTTCTGGATTTAATTAGATGCCCAGCTTTAACGGCACATAATTCCAATATGAAATTTTGAGAAAATTAATAGCAAGTTTTAAAGAACTGGACAATAGAACGAAATTTGCATTTTAATAAAGGAAAAATTTACCAATTCATTTAAAAATTCGCTCAGCAAACCAAATAAAGTATAAAATTAAAATCGTTTTGAGAAAAAAAAAATTTTTCCATAAATATTTTTTAAAAAAAGATTCTATTACTTTATAGTCGTAATAAGAAAGAGTCGATTTATATTGAAATTTCCGGCAGAAAAGAAAAATTGCAGTCGGTGCATCTAAAAAAGTGTGACCTAGCTTTATATATAAGTTTTATATATAAAAATACTTATCGATCATTGCGTATATTAGTTTATAGTTTATCAATCGACAATCACTTAAAAATCTGTCATAATAGACTTCACTATGATACCATACATAATTTTGATTTACATAGTGCGCCGCACACCCCAGTGATAAAGGCATTGGTTATTTCCCCGAAAAGTTAAAAATGTAAGAAAATGATAAAAATAATTAATAACACGAGTCCCTGTCATGTCGTCATATGAAACGTTGAATAACTCCTTTATTCACTCCGTGTCGGGGAAATAATTAAAATATTCCCCCAGTGGCGCACTTATGGGGCGCAAAGCGTCCCACATATGCCACTGGGGAAATATTTCATTATTCCCACCGTCCCGGGGAATAAATTTTTTTGGCATATTATGGTCATGATTATAAAATATACGATAACATCGATATTGGATCACTAATATTTTATAAGTAATTATTGAAGATTTAATTCTCTTAATAATATCTCTTACGAAATATTATAGTTTTGGAATGTTACTTTGGGAATTGACATTCGAAAAAATTCCATATAAAGATTTGGATATGTTTAAAATAATGGAAATTGTTAAAAATGACGACCGCGAAAAGATCACTTTTGGACAAGCAACTTTAGAACATCAAAGAATTCAGAAGGGATTAAAGGAAATCATCATTGCAGGTAAAAATATTTTATTTAGAGAAATTACAAATAGCCATTATTATATTTTTAATAAAAATTTTATTTTATACTGTAATGCATTATTAAGCCTGGAAAGGAAATCCAAAAGAAAGAATTTTACTTGCTGATATGTTTAAAAAACTTCATAACTTATCATTAACGTGTGATCAACCACACTATCAGACTTCACTTTATCCGGATGGTTATTTCGACCTAGATGGATCAAAGTCACCTGAAGTATCCTTAATAAAATCACTTGAAGATGGCATTGTTTATCACAAAAATAAAGCTTATGAAACCGCCTGGAATATTTTCAAATATCATGCCGAGTTAGGAAGTAGCATTGCAAAATTTTGGAAGGGACGTTATCTAGCTGATGGAATATTTGTAACAAAAGATATAGTACAAGCTGCAGAATTATTTAAAGAAGCCGCAGAAGATAATAATACAGATGCTTGCTTCCGATATGCACTTTTGATGACAGATAAGAATTCAGGCGTGAAACTTGACCGTGAAAGGTTCATTGGATATATGACAAAAGCAGCTGATGCCGGAAATGCTATGGCTCAATATAATTTGGGTTTTATGCATTTAAATGGGAAATTATCGTCTTATTCAAATGCAGAATTGGGCATTAAATATTTAAAATTGGCCGCATTAAATGGTCATTCAGAAGCTGAAGCGGTCTTGAAAGAGAAGCATATAGAAATTAATGAATAATTAAAACTTTATTAATCTGTGATAATTATAACAATAGGTTTGTTTTAGATTAAATATAACATATTAGTAAGGAAATGTCCACTAGCTGAGTAAACCTCATTACACAATTTCCTTACTTTTAGCAACAGACTTAGATTTATGAAACGTCTTTAAGTTTGATAAATGATTATATATCGCACTTTTACACTTAAAATCACTGTGTCTATTTTTTATTTGAATTTTTATAAGAAAAATATGTTCACAATTTATCGTTACTTAGTTCGTTTTAGAGTAAATTTATTCATCGCATCATGCGATGTGCCTTATATGTCGCTCTCCCAATCAAATTTCAAGATCAGGTGTAACGTTACATGATCAAAAAAATTCAAATCAAACGTTCGTTTTGTCAAAAATCGTCTATAACTTTAAAATTGAGCATGCGGAAACCGCTTTACTTATTTGTGCGAGTGGTACAAACCTAAAAAGGAAATTCAACAAATAAACTAAATTCGTGAAATTAAAAATTTAGGGTTAGGGTAGGGTTAGGGTCTTAACGTTAGAAGCTATTGGGTTAGAGTGATGCCTATTATAAGTAAAATTTCATTCCCGTCATTTTTAATTAGTGCACCAAGACAGGTTTATACACTCGTTTTCTTGTATTTTCTCTTTTTACGGTTTTTTTTTGGTTTTCTTCGCTTTGCTCACGTGTCGGGCTGATCCGGGATCATCACATTTACGTTCTCCGATTGGCTAATTTCCCTTTTTGGATTTGTATCACTCGCACAAATAAGTGCACGCATATGAAACTACCTTTAGGATTCTAACAAAAAAAATTCCTTGCAAAATTTTACTATAACCAATAAAAAAAAACAGATTATTTTAATTGTTTTGATTTTACATTACACCTGATTTTATGATCTGTGGCAGGTGTGACAACATCGCATATGCGATGTATAATTTTTTTTTTTTTTTTTGAACTTGACGATCATGTCACGCTTCAATGCTTTATTGATGATAATTTCCAAAAGAAAAATTTTTACATCCACTATTTGGTGTTTGAATCGAAGAGTGGCTCACCCAGTTACTATAAAGTACCTAAATACTTGAGCACCTATGTGCGACCTGCCAAGGGTAATTTAGCCTCATCAGTTTGCATCGATCTACCTTAGACCGATCTGCCCCGAATCACTGACCTGACTTACCAGCCCGTCATGACCGTCTTCTTTCCCAACCTTCTTCTCCTAGCCTCCTAGGTAGAAGAACTACCAACAAAATAGAAAGAAAAGTAAAAAGGATAAAAAAAAATAGGAAGTGCTAAACTAACGAAATGAAAAAAACATGACAAGAAATAAAAGGGAAGGGGATAAACGAAAAAATATAAAAACAGAGAAAAGGAGAAAAAGGCCGAAAAAAAGACGGCCATGACGACACTATTTTTGCCTGTGCTAGGCTTTAAAAATTATATAGTGTTGTATAGAAGAAATCTAATCTAATACTATATGTATTCTAGAAAGAGGAAAAGAAAAAAAACGTCTAACATCTAGAAATTTCTACACGTGATTCCTCCGATCTCTATTATACTAGTCATTGTTTATTTGGTAAGCATTAACCCAAATATCCTCGTGGGAGATTCCATTTCGGTAGACGCATCCGGATTTGGAAGGAGTAAACACTGCTGATCTTTTGGAGGGGGTACGTCGAATTGCCCACTTTTTGTAAAATTTCGAAACGTCCAAAGCGGTCCAGGAAAAGAGTACTAAAATAAAGGAGTTGTAAGAGTTACGCTGTACAGAATAACATATCTAACCAAATAACTACTTCTATTTTCATATCCATAGATCTTGACAAAGCTCCAGAGTTTCTCTGCTACATCTTTGCTCAATAGCACCAAAGCTCGCCAAGGTGCCTTGCTTATAAGCCTACTGTTCTTTTTCATCTCTACTTCAGTCGTAGAACATACAGTGAATGGACTTTGTACCCGACAGCAGCTTTGGTGAAGTTTTGTTGTATGTAAATATATTAACTGCATAGTTTTCGTAGGTCTGGGTTCATGGAAAATTTGTTACGAGGGATCGTCGGAAAGAGTTGCTCTTTATTTTTGTATGCGATGTATAAATTATCTCTATTTTTTATTATTATTATATATAATATGTTACAAATACATGTATATATTGAGAATTTTTTAAAATTAATACCTAAATAAGTAAATATAATAATAATTTCAAAATTATCAAACAATCGCAGAACTTTAAAAAAAAATTTACAAAAATCTAAATTTTAAAGATCTTACAGTATTTATAATAAAAATAAAATCTGCATCTTCGAAAATTATGGTTTATAAAGAAAATAATAATATGTTAGAGTGAAACCCACGCAGCTAGTTAGTAAAACCTGCTTTGATCATTGTTAGCATAGGTTTTAATGTGGATTTCACCCTCATGTGATCTGTGCAGGTTTTACTTATAGATGCTGGTGAAATTAAATCAGAGTGGTGAAATTATTTTACCATTTTGCCAATTACCAATCGGTAATGATGAAACTGGTATAACTGGTAAATTGGTGTAATTGATGTAATTGGTGAATTAGTAAATTGGTGAAATAGTGAATTGGTGAAATGGTGAATTTCTAGAGTCTGAAATTATTTCAGCCTGAAATTCAGTTAGGTTTTTGTTCAAGTTTTTACATTTTATGTTTTTACAGGCACACTTTGAGAGCAGAACTATTAACCGTTTATAGGACTGACCAATTTACCATTTCACCAATTCACTGTTTCACCAATTCACCAATTCATCTTCACCAATTCAATTCACTGTTTCACCAATTCAGCAATTCACCAATTCACTAAGGGTTGGACCCGCAGATACAACGGATATCCGGTTAAGATATTAGTTACCCGGGTAAACTTATCCGGGTAGATCAACCGGGTAATTACCCGGTAAACCTTATCCTAGTAGATCAACCGGATAATTACCCGGATAAGATATAAAGTTGACCAAATGAAATCGCTAAACTTGCTTTGTGAGTATTAATAAGTATACTTATAATAATTCATTTTTACAGGTTTCGCATACCAAGCTCATACAAACTGACAATCAAATTCGTACATACATGTACGAATTTGATTGTCAGTTTGTACGAACTTGGTATGTGAAATCCGTATAAAAAATCATAAAGAAAAAGTGGTTAAAGATTGTTTTAGCATAAAATAACATATTTCAAGGCATTTAGAGAGCATTTGGTCTTAGGATGGTTGTGGCGAAATGGTAATCTAAGATATATTCTGATCCAAGTGTTTTTTTAAAGAAAAAATAGGTTTGATTGGATGCTCGTAATTCCGATTCAAATTCCCCGAAAACCTTTAGAGTATCGTTAGGAGAAACATTGAGAAGTGCGTATCAAAAAATTTTTACTAAAGCGGCATATGATTGAAAAATAATAAAAGTTCTAACTTATTCTAATGAAGTTACCACATTCAATAGGAGACATTGTGAATTTATAAGTGACAATGATAATGAGCAATTACCATATTGATTTTTTTAATGAACAAACTTCCGATTAAGTGCTACAAATAATATAAGTTTCATTTAAATGATCTTTACTGCAGATAAATTCTAATTTTTTTTTTTTGAAACACAGTGTATAAAAGGAACACCGTATAATCATAATATATATACTGGTTTAAATAGTAAGCAAGAAAAAAAAAATGAATTCAAAACATTTCAATAAAAGATAAAATGCATAGGTAAAATATCGATAACGAAAATACACAAGACACCACTTTTTGTCTGTAATAAAGTTTCTTAGAATTTAATTTGACCTCTAAATAAGAAAAATATTTATATGATTAAAATATATGATCCAATGCTATGATTAACCTATAAATTTACTTCTTACTATTGTAAAATAAATTATAAGTCTGCCTTAAGGCCGCATTTTATGTGATAATGATCACGTATTATCAAAATGTATTACTATCATGTGATGCCGTCGAACCCTTTGCTCTACATTTATAAAGAATTATAGCCCACATATTTTTTTTTTTTTTTTTTGTTTATTAATTTGTTTATTTGTTTATTGTTGCATACTATGTACACGACTACCTGCTCATAGTACTGCTGTTATGCATAAGATCGTTATGCATAGAGTCGTTATGCATAAAATCGTTATGCATAAGTTTTTATGAAACATGTATCATAAGAGGGATCTAATAAATAGTTTCGTAGAATAGAGATTTAGAAAATAGGTAGTTAGGATGTTAGTAGCTAAAAATTTATATAAAAAGCATGTAAAAAGAATTTGTAAAGACAGATTTGTATGCCTTATATACTTATTCTTTAATAAAACCAATTTTTTTAAAACTCGTAACTCAACACAATAGATAATTATTTAACCTTTTACATACATATATTTTTAAATATTTGAAATAACTACTTATACAAGATAAATAACTGCAACATGTTTTCGGACAATGAAGATTTACTAGATTATCAAGACGATGAGAATAGTTTAACTAGTTCTAGTACTAAGCGAAGTCCAAAATCCTCAACTCCTACAAATGTGGAATCAAAAAGAATAAAAGTAAATATGGATCCTAAAACTAATCAAGAGAAGGATAGCTGGGTTTGGGGCTATTTCAAGCTTGAAAACGATGCAGTTATTTGTAAAATTATGGTACCATACAAAGGATCTGAAAAAGAATGTGGCCATAGATACAAATACGATGGTGGAACAGGAAATATGAGTTATCATTTGCGCACTAAACATAAACTGATTGAGAAGAATGAATCAACATCTAAATCTCAGCAATTACAAATTGATAATATGCTTAGTAAAGTTATTCCTCACAAACCTGAAAAACAAAATAAATTACGGCATTCAATATCTGAATGGCTAGTAACTGATTCGCTTCCTTTTAATACTATTGAAAAAAAAGGTTTTAGAAAAATGATTAATCGGTTTGATCCAGCCTTTGTTTTTTCAAGCAATAAAAGTGTTAAAGCAGACATTAGTATTGCCTATAATACTGGCTTGTGTTTACTTAAAACACTTATTGCAGAAACATGTGAAACGGCTTCATTAACTACTGATCTTTGGACAGCCCGTAGCCAAGATGGATATATTGGTATTACCTTACATTGGCTTACCTCTAATTTTGAAATACGTGATGTTATTTTATCTGTTGAAAAGATAGAGTACCCCCATACTAGTGAACGAATTAAGAATTATCTTCATCAAAAAGTAGAAGAGTTTGAATTGTTAGATAAAATTACTTGCATTATTACTGATAATGGTGCTAATATGAAAAAAGCGATTAATGATTGGGATGGTGTTACTCAATTACCTTGTTCTGCCCATACTCTACAGTTAACAGTTAATTGTGCATTAACTGCAATTAAACAGTACACATTTCGTATTCGTAGATTAGTAAAATTCTTTAACTCTCCAAAACAAAATCAACGGCTTGAACATGCTCAATATGAATTAGCACAACGTAATAAAATGAAACAAGTTTATACTGATAATGAATTAAGTAATCAGTCAGTCACTAATAGTAAAAAAAATGAAAATTTAGAGAATATTAATGAAATTGAAGAAGAAATACAAATTTTACGTCCAATTAGTGATATAAGGACTCGTTGGAACTCAAGTTATCAGGCATGGAAACGGTTATTAACTCTTAAACCAGCTATTGATCGATTAAACCGTACATTAGATCTTCTTGATGATCCAGGTGCAAAAGAAGATGCACGAAAATTAAATAAATGTATATTATATGATTATGAATGGGAGTTTCTGCGCAAATTAGTTGATGTATTACAACCTTTTGACCAATTAACAACATATTTTAGTGGAATACAATATACCACACTTTCAGTAATTAATCCGAGTATAGAGGCTTTAAAATATGAATATGCTGACGGAGCAGGAATGTCTTCTGAAGAGCTAAATCAGATTTGGAATAATCAGGAAGAATTAGATGATGAAAGTGGTTTGCATTATTTTTTTAATTTAAATTTTAAAAATTTATTAATGTCTATACTATAATTAATATTAAATTATACATAGATTCGGATTTGTTTCTTAGTGAAAATGATAATGAGAGTGAATTAGATGAAGAAAGTATTAAAAGTTCGCATAAATATAATATTCAAGATAAAAAAAATATTAATATAATAATTGCAAAACTGCGTAATATTATTTATGATTCTCTCTGGCATTATTGGCCAGATTCTAATAGGATTGGACTTATAGCAACACTTTTAGACCCAAGATTAAAAGGAATGGAGGCATGGTCAAGTGAAATTCGCAAGCAAACAATTTCTGAGTTGCATGAAGAGTTTCAAGAAATTCTAAAAACTACAACTGGTGAAGAGTCTAGTTATCACCAATTAGACCAACATACTACTTCAACACCAGATTTTATGAAAAAGGTTTTTGGTTCTCATCATCAATCTCGTATAAACCACGAGATAGAAATTGAAAATTATTTAGATCTTCGAATTACACCTATTGAGCCACAGAATACAGATGTATATCTTTGGTGGCGCAAGAATCAAGGAAAATTTCAAATATTAAGTAAAATAGCACGAAAATATCTCTCAATTCCCGCGACCTCAGTTCCCAGTGAGAGACTATTTTCTGACGCTGGGAATCAAATAACTTCTCAAAGAACTAGTCTTGCACCGCATATTGTAAATCAATTGCTGTTTGTTAAAAGAAATAGTTTATACTGCGATATGTGGCAGTAATATCATAATTTAGCAATATGTGTAACTATGATAACGATAGATTTTAATGCTTTAAATTTCTTTTATATATATATATATTATTTCTTTATATAGTATTACAGGAGTAATTTGAAGGGATGTGATTTAGCAGCTTATATTATTTATTTGCTATTTTCGTATTGTATATTTTAATGTGAAAAGATATAATAGTAATGCTTTTCCTAAACTAACCATCAAAAAGAAGCTCATATTTAAAAGCTAAATAAACTTTTTAACTATACATCCTTTCAAACTACCATAGCAATATCCGTGTATACTCTATTTGCAAAGTGTTACATATTCTTTTATATTTCAAATTACAAATTAAAAAAAGATGGAAAACCTTACAAGGTAAAAGATGGTTTGCGAAATGCAAAATGTTTATTCAAAATGTGATTCTACAAACATTGTAAAAGTGTAACCTACTAAGATCGAAACTCCAAAATGAAGATATTAATCGAGATGTAGAAAATTTGGTCCGAGTTTTAGGGCTTGGGCCCTTATAGTGACAATGTTGGAGCTTCAGCAGATAAGTATTATTATACTCTTGGTTTTGCTTTACTTGAAAATATTAAATCAATTCAATACTAATACTATTACAAGAATTATGATATTTGCCCATGGGCGTTCCGAATTAACGCACAGTAGATTGTTGGAAAAATGATATACAGTGACCTTCCATAAGTGCATCCTTTATATAGTAAGTTCACTTTCGTTCTATAAGTGCATTTCACATACAATTTCTTTCTATAAGTGCATTTCACGCGCAGGTCAATCAATTAACGCGCAGATGAACATTATTTAGCACTTATGTGGTAAAATATTTGCAACGTTGAATGACATGATTCGAATGCCACTCAAACTGCCATCCGAACTGCCATTCAATACTATTGCATGATTTCACGGACATTCATGTCCGCGAAGTCATGTGATAGTGTTGAATGGCAGTTCGAATGGCGGTTTGAGTAGCATTCGAATCGTGCCATTCAATATGCAATGCTTTTAAATTTTGTCGATGGAAATATAAATAATCGAATCAAAGTTAATAACAATACAATAGTGTAGTAGAGCAATTATAGTTATTGAGAAATCAATTTTTATACTAATAATAAGCGGTGGCATTTCGTAGGGCTGGAGCTTATGTATTAGGTTCTGAATTTTTTTTTAAAAAAAAAATTATAAAGTTAGAGCTGCAAATTATATTATCAATTCAATTTATAATATATATTTTTATAAATTTACATAATTTAATAATTCATAAAGTTATAAAAACAGCAATCTTTGCCTATAAGGTAATCTTTTTTATATACATGGACTTTTTTTCGGTTCCTATGAAAATTTTAATATAAAATAGGGTCTGAATTTTAACCCTAAGGAGCTGTTGAATGGATAATTAATGCACCACCAACTTTGCACATATTTAAAAGATGCGATTAATTGTATAATGATCACAGATTAAATTAATCACATGCATAAGTCACATGTTATCTGCGATCAATTATTAGTTTACCCGGATAACCTGAATAACCTGGGTATATCCGGATAACCAAGAAGTCTAACTGTCGGTTAACCCGGGTAAGGTTTTTTTGAACGGTCCAACCCCTACAATTCACCAATTTCACCAATTTCACCAATTCACCAATTTCATCAATTTCACCAATTTACCAAAATAAAATTTTGGTGTAATTCTAGTGAAACTATTTCACCATTTCACCTAGTGAAATGGTTTAATTTCACTAGCATCTATAGTTTTACTCATTTTACTTATTTGCGTATGTAATACAAACCAAAAAAGGGAATCCAATTTTGTAAATAAACTAAGTGCGCGAGATAAAATTTAGGATTAGGGCCTTAATGTTAGAGGCTATAAGGTTAGAGTGATGCTTGATATAAATAAAATTTCATTTCCGTCATTTTTAATTAGTGCACCAAGATTGATTTAAACATTAGTTTTTGTGTATTTTCGCTTTTTCTTCTTTTACATGTGTTCGAATTCTTCATCGGCTGATCCAGAATAGTTAAAATTTGCACTCTCTGATTGGCTATTTCCTCTCCAGGAGCTTGTATTACCCACGCAAATAAGTGGATGCGGTTTTACTAGCTAGCTGCATGGGTTTCACCATTTTACTTATTGCGCGCGTAATACAAACCAAAAAAAGGAAATCTAATTTTGTAAATAAACTAAGTGTGTGAGATAAAAATTTAGGGTTAGTGCCTTAACGATAAAGGCTATAGGGTTAGAATGATGGTTAATATAAGTAAAATTTCATTCCTATTATTTTTATTAAACATTAGTTTTTGCATATTTTTGCTTTTTTTTTTCTTTTACGCATGTTTGAATTTCTTCATTGGGCTGATCTGGAATAGTCCAAATTTGCACTCTCCAATTGGCTATTTTCTCTCCAGAAGCTTGTATTATCCACGCAAATAAGTGGATGCGGGTTTCACCCTATCGTATAATAATCTGTAAAATCTTTAAAATTATAACGAATAAAACAAAGATCTGTGTAATATTTGAAAAATAATAATCTTTGCAGATTGTGGTACAGTGCATGACACTTATAGACTAAAATTATGTGACTTTGTCCTATTTTGAAAATTTTTATAGTAAATTATAATGTCTTGCTGATTTCCTACATTTTGATTGGCTGAAATTTGATTTTTATATTTTTATTTGCTAAAATCTAATTGGCTAAAATTTTTTAAAATTGACCAATCATAGAAGACTAAGTCACATGATTTGTCACATTTTTGGCAATTTTTTTACGTATCATATAAAAATTAAGCATCTTTAAAATATTATAACTTAAAAACTAATAATAATTTTTTAAAAAACAAAGCCGCTAAGTTTTAGTAAATTAACTAAACTACAATATAGCAGCTTTTTTTTTTGATATCTTTTCTGTATCAAGAGCTATTAGATTTTAAAATTATTTTAGTCTTTAAGTGTCATGCATTGTAGTAAAATGATAGATAGTAAGAATTACTATTGGCGAACATTTGTCTCATTGCAATTGAAAAGAATGAAAAAATATACAGCACAACTAGTAAATATAGATAAATAACTTAAACGACCTCAGTATATAAGTGCACAAGGACATTTTTTGATAAAACTGGATCAAATAAGTATTAGTTTTCATTCATTATTCCGTATTCTTTCTGTTTTTTTTTTTACTCAAATCAAAACTAATACCTTAATTTGTAGGCTCTTATTTTGTTGAAATGAATAGAATATGAAACAGGTGCTTAAAAACTTGGGTTTGGACAATCTGTATAAGAAACTATAGAACTAGAATAAATGGAAATACTAGCTTTTATTATATTCTGAGGTTGAAATTCTTGTTTTAAAACAAGAACTAACTAAGACCCCGAAATATACATAGATAGGTCAGGTATGAGTTTGTTTATTTTTGAGGTTTTTTATGCAGATCTTTTTATTTATAGTAATTTTTTTGCTTATTTTTGAAGTTCTTTCTGCAGATATTTTCTTTTTTTAGTAACCCTATAATTAACCTGACCTATCTATATATATTTCGGGGTCCTAACTAACTGCTAATAAAATTTTCTTATTACAAGTTTGTGTTTTATTGAAAACATTTTGGGCACGAAAAGTAGGTATTTAAAGATTTGACTTTGGGCGATCCAGAAAAGAAACTAAGAATTGGATAAACAATAAGTAGTTTTGATTCTTTTCTGGATTCATTTTCTTTTTTTTCAAGCAAGAGCTAATAGTTTCTTCTTTTTTTAGGTCTTTACTTCATTTGAACAATCAGAACACGAAATAAATGCCTAATTTGAATGAGTGGTCCAGGCAAGAAGACATGAATATTTTTTAAATTAACTGTGTAAACCTTTTAATTTTTATTTTTTTTATATTAAGATGACCACTTAGGTACCCTAGCACTTTATTGGTACAAGCGGGTTGGCCTGGTCAGTATGACTGTGCCACATATTACATTTGTATAATAAGAGTACAACTAGCCACACGTACAACTTTTGGTTGTCTAATTTAAGTAGTCCGCCCGAAGGTTCTACACTAGATGCCATACCTGCAACCCAACTAGGGGATTGCCTATTTAAACTCTCTGGCTTCTACCATGTTCAATGTTCCTTCCAATATACCCTTTCACGAGTAATTTGCTGTTAAAAGTACCTGAGGCTTTAGCCAAACACCTATTGGAGGGCATTTGCCCCTGCGGTAAACCTGGTAGAGCGATACCTGTCCCTCACAGGTATTCACCTACACTTTCGGTAACTTACGCATTCACCGAAGCAAACAACTTGCAGTCAGGGGGTACCCTGCAACTACTACCTACTACTGCCCTTGTAAGGTTCACTCCAACCCCGGCACCCACTATCATTTTCCTCCGGTCCTTCACCAGTATATCCCAGACTTCCAATCCANCCGGATGCTACCTACATCCCCTTAGAACTAATTTATCCTCGCGGGTAAACTTGGTAGAGCAGTTCCTGTCCCACACAAGTATTACCTACACTTCGGTAACTTACACACTCACCGAGGCAAGCAACTTGCAGTCAGGGGATACCCAACCGCTACCATTACCTACTTCTGCCCTTATAAGGTTCGCTCCAACCCCAGTACCTACCATCACTTTCCTACTGGTCCTTTACCGTTTTCCCAGACTTCCAATCTAGTTGGCCCGGAAGGGTTGATCTACCCAGTATTAGGTGCCATTATGGTTTTTCTCCCCTTGGTCCCCAATTTCTCAACATGGGTTCTTTTCCTCCGGTGCGACTCCGGCGACCAGGTTGGTAGACCTTGTCTCCAAGGACAACGTCCGGTTCTTCGGTTTTGGTCCAAATTCCAATTTTGGTAGCACCGTCAAAGATCAGAGCTACCTCCTTACTCGGGACTTGCCAAATGGGTTTCTGTTTCTCCGATTCCTTGGATTTGTCTGTGTAATGAGACACAACTTTGCCTGAAAGCTCCCATTCAAGATGGTAACCAAGGACTACAGGTGATATACCCAACCGATCGACAAGAAACAGTTACCGGAACACAGGTCTATTTTTTCAAAAGCGTCGCCAGTGGGATTTGAACTCAAGACCTGCCACTTGGGGTGACAACTTACCAACTTCTCTAAGTTGCCACACCCTGTGTAAACCTTTTAATTCAGCACCGTTATTACAATAATTTGAACTGAGATCAATATAAATTGACCAGGAATTATGAACCAATTTTAATGCGACTAAATGGTTCCAATCCTTTGGTATAAAATGGTAAGTTTTCGTTCTCTTGATCTGGCTTTGATTTTTTTTTCAAATAAGAACTAATAATTTCTTCTTATAGATTTTATTTTCACTGGAGCACAAGTTTGGTAGTGGTAATTTGGATACAAATAGGTGCTGATCTCAGGAATGTTTTTTTTATCATGACTTGTTGTCAGATTTTCATTAACATGTAGATTGGAAACATTTCTTCCATAGGTTACTTTTACTTGAATGACGATTAAGTCAATACTGATATTGGTATGTACTTTTTTTTCTATAGTGTTATTAATATAATTACTATCATTTTTCTTATAAGGTAAAATTTTTCCATAAGATATTCTGGATGGTTATCTTAGTTCTAGATTTTTTTTTTTTTACTAAACATTTTTCTTTTTAGATCTTTTTGATATAGACAGTTCTTGAAATGGCAATTAGAATTTTGAAACAGCATAAGTTATAATTTTTAATTTTTAATAGTGTGAATTTTTTAATATAATAAATAAGTAATTATAAAAGGAATGAGGGTCTGTCTTATGAAACTATTATAAAAGAAATATTTATATAATATAGCAAGATTCTCTTTTTTTTTTTTTTAAATAAATAACTTCGATATTATAATAAATAATGAATTTATATATGGTGGTACAGTGCTTATTGTATTAGTTTTTTATATGACTATATTTTGGTATATTTGCATTTTTATCCTTATTTTTTTCATTAAAATAAAAAATTCTATACTATATATAGTAAATTTAGCACCTCATATAAATAATGTTAAAATCATAATGACTACATTATAATCTCAAACTATACATCTTAAAGAGATAAATTGAGTACCCTTGTGTTTAAACGAAATATTTCACAAAAAGAAGAAAGTGTTTCTATTTAAAAAAAAACAACTCAGAATGAGAGTAGAAACTTGACTATTTCAAATTTTTTGTTCTTACCTGATCTAAAATTTCAAGTGCCCATTTCGTGTAAACAAAACAAAACTATAGAAGCATATTATTTCTATTTAAATTGATCTAGAAAAAGGGTTTATTCTCATACAGTCAAATCTCTCTAAATGTATAGCATCAGGACCATAGTAAAAATTTTCAAAAACATGCATTTAGAGAGGTTATGCATTTAAAGAGGTAAAAATCTATAAGTGTTATATTAAGTTGGCTGAAAAAAGCTATGCATTTAGGGAAATTTTACTTATATATGCATTTAGAGAAGTTGTATTTAGGAAGGTCTGACTGTATCATAGTTTTTTGCTCAAATTCATATTCCATTTTGTATTCTAATCATTTTAATTAAGTAAAAGCCTACAAAAAAATGTAGTTTCTAATTCAAAAAAGAAAAATCAAGAATGAAATCTTATAGTATCATTTACTCTATTTCACAGCTTCTCACATCATACAGGTCCAAATTTTCAAATATACACTCCACGTTTCAGTATAGCAAATCCCATAGAGAGAAGGAAATTGTTAGTACTTGTTTCTAAAAGAAAAAAACCAAAATCCAGAACAAGAAAATGCCATCTGGTATTTATTCGATTTTTCTCATTCAGTTTACCCAAATCTGAATATTCAGGTGTCCATTCCATATTCCAATAGTTTCACAAAGTAAAGAAAAAAATTCTAATCTCAAAACAAAAAAAACTAGTGCTTATTCAGTTCCTTACAGATCTGAGCTTTCAGTACTTACCGGTATTTTCATGTTCTAGCTATTTCACAAAATGAGACTACAAAAAATAAAAAGTTCTTTATTGTTAGTTCCTAGTTCACATTCCAAAGAAACAAAGCTCTAGAAAAAAAAAATTAGTTCTAAAAAAAAAAAATCCAAAATATTAAATTCAGAATTAAAAAAATAAAAACTGATACATATTATTTAATTATTTCTAATTTTTAATAAAGGCTCAAGACTTGGTAGTTTTATGTATTAAACTATGAGCCCAGATTTAAGCTACTTTGATTGTATTATTACTTGGGGTGAGTCAATAGAAATTAAGAAAATTTTTTATAATAAAATTTTTTGAAACTTTGAACAGAAATAACCTAACAAAATTCTAATTAAATTTGATAAAATTTTTTTAAATTAATTTTATAAACTTAAAGAATTAATTTAAAAAAAAAAAGAAGTTTAATATGCTTCACATGGGTGTGATGTGCTTGTAAATCTCACCCTAATTTGATTGGCTAAATTTGCAGATCATTATTTTAAAAAAATAAACAATTTTTGTTAAAATTCTTTAGACTAAGAATTAGTTTAAAAAAATTTTAAAAAAAGTTTTAAAATTTTTTGTACCTATATGCAAAATTTAGCACTGAACAAGTTTACTTAGTCGAATTAAAAAGGTTGTCTTAATAAAATTTAGAGAAATTATCAAAAAATGAGTTAAAAAAAAGGAAAATCATGAATATCTCTAAATTTTGATAAGACAACCTTTCTAATTCAACTAAGTAAACTTGTTCAGCCCAAAATTTTGCATATATATACAAAGAAATTTAAGAATTTTTTAGTAAACCTTCTAACCTAACCCTAACCTAAAAGTTTTTACAATAATTTGTTTATTTTGTTTAAAATAATGATCTACAAATTTAGCCAATCAAATTAGAGTATGATATATAAGCACATCGCAGGGTGCAAGATATGCATTTATTCTAAAAAAAAATTTATCAAATTTGATTAAATTTTTGTTAAATTATTTTGATTTAAACTTTTAATTAAAAAAAATTTGTTTGATTTTTATTGACTCACCCCTACTTGTAAAAATAGAGTGATTACTAGTAACAGAAAAAAACAAAATTTAGTGTTTTTAACGAGTGCTTAAAAGCCACAGTTAATGTTCCTTTATACTATTAAGATATTATATAGAGCTTTATTTCTGATTTGAGATTGAAATTATCAATCAAGCTGAAATATTTTGATATTAAAGAACAAATTTTATTTAAATAATTGATCTTACAGGTAACATTCTATTGAATTTTAAGAATTAAAAGTTGTTTTTTCTTTAAACGTAAAATAGTTTGTTAAAGTAAAAATGATGTTTCAGTTACTGCTATAACAGATAATTGATCGCTGCTGTACAACTATAATGTATGCCTTGATCTGTGATCTACCCTTTAAACGAATTGATCCTGAATATCAATTGTATATCTCATAGCCACAATACTAAGTGGGTTATCAGAACTATGATCAGAGTATTTATTTGAGAAAGCCTTAATTTAAAGTGTAAAATTCTTATACATAAAAACTATAGACAATAGGTTTTTTAAAAGTACGTATATACATTATTCGAGATCTGTTACTTTACCTTTTACAACTTTTTTTATATACAGTTTGTTCACTACAGTCTGACCCCTCTATAATCACAGTCTATATAGTCACACCTCTATATAAGCACCCAATATTGTGCAACGGACTTAAATATAGCCTTTCCCTTGTGTGTGATAATAGTTCTAACAAGAACATGCTAAACTTACTATAAAAAAACCTCAATATAGTCACAAATCACTCATAATCACTATTACCAAAAAATTTTGCTTTTTTTATCAATTTTATTAAGAATATACCTCTTTATAATCACCAATTTTTTTAAATCATATAATTTATTAGGAGGAGGAGGGGTCCCACTTTATCACGTCCTATATATATATAGTAAAATAGCTAAGTATTTATTATAATTAAAATTCGTAGAAAGTTGCTACATAGTAAAGTCTAAATTTTACTATATTAATCGATAAATATCGATTAAGTAAATTTGTTTGGAACATCAAAATACACATATCCTGAAATTTCTATTAAATTGATAAAGTTTTTATTATTTAACTTTTAATTTTTACGTTCATAGAATATATTTTTTTAAAAAATTTTAATTTTTTCGTTAAACGTAAAATCAAAATGTCAAATAATAAAAAGTTCTTTAATATTGATGAAAATTTTAGGGTAAGTGTGTTTTGATCACCTGAACATGTTTACTTAAGCGACTTTAATCGATTCACATAGTAAACTTTAGACTTTACTATGTAGCAACTGTAATCGATCATAGGGTTAAAGAAATTTTTGAGTTTTTTTAATATTATAAAAGATAAATTTTGATTGGTCAATAGTCCTATCTAATTACGTAATTTACTGCATTTCCCTTAGTATTATTAATTTAAGTCTTATTGGTAAAAAATAATAAAATAATATTTGCATTATGGTATATTTTGGTTAATAAATATTCTATTTAATGATTTGTAATAGTTTTTTTATTATAAATTTTTATAATCACTTTATAAAAATTTTAATATAACTGTGACTATATAGAGGTTTAAAGTTATAATCACATTTAAATATAATCACCATATTGATGTGTAACCAACTTGGTGATTATAGAGGGGTTTGACTGTAATATTGTTTATTTTGTTAGAAATTTGATTGCTATTTTGATAAATTTAGTTAAACTTACTTTTTTAGAAATAATTATAACAATTGATTCATATAAAGATAATAATCTTTAATCGTGGTGGCAAGAAAAAAAGATCAAAAAAATCATCAAAAAAGGAATCTAAAACAAAATCAACAAAACCAACAAAAACAACAAAAATAAAAAAAACAACCAAAAAAACAACTTTAAGAACTACCAGAAAAATCAAATCCAATTTCAGTAGTTGCTGTAGAAAATAATATTATGAGCATGGTTTCAAAAAAAAGAAAAAGAACAAATGGACTTTGTAGTGTTAAACACTTGTTAAACCATGTATAGGAGATGAAAAAACGTACAATGCATGTAAAATGGCAAGACAAGAAGGTGTTAAAGTTGATAAAATTTTACATGAAAAGCAGCTTGGTATCAATAAAAAGGATTTGAGTCCTAATAAGATAAGCGCTACTTTTTCTTTGTTTTTTTTGAAAAACTACCTAGTTTATTTTTTTGTAGATCAGACTTCATAATAAATGAATTAGACAAACTTGGAATTAGAATATTTAGAAACATGAGTACTTTTGTAGTTTTTTCTTTTTTTTTTTTTGAAAAACCAACTAGTTTTTTTTTTGTAGAGCAGGTTTCGTAATGGATGCCTTTGTACTGGAATAATTGGAATACTAATAGATGAACTTGGTAAAGATTGAATATAAGTTTGATACTTAAACCGGTTTAAATAAAGCCTAAGTTTTATAAAAAGCGGCTTGGTACTAGTAAAGCTTGGTCTAATAAGATAAGTACTACTTTTTTTTTTGTAATTTTTTTTCTTTTGTTTTTAAGAAGCTATTTAGTTTTATTTTTTGGTAGATCAGATTTTGTGATAGACGAATTGGTACTAGAATAATTGATAAACAAGCTTGGTATTAAAATGATCTAAAACTTGGGTGCACTAGAACTGGTTTGGGTAAGTACAAGCTTTTTTTTTTTTTTTTTTTATCCTTTTTTAGAAGATAATCATTTTTTTTTACTAGTTTTGGTTTTGTAAAAAGCAACAGCAAATTGGTACTAGTAAAGAAGATTTGGCTTGTTTTACAAAATAAGTATTACTTTTTTCTTTTGTAGTTGTTCTTTTCTTTTTTTTTCAAAAAGCCAAATAGCTTTCTTTTTTTGTAAATCAGGCTTCGTGACAGATAATTTGGCACTAGAACAATTCAAATAGATGCCTTATAGGTTTTGGTTTTGTAATAAGTACTAGTTGGATATACTTTTGGATAAGTTGTTTAATTTTTTTTGTAAAATTTTTTTTTTTATCTTGCCACTAATGTTGTTCTTCAGATTTTCAAACTTTATTGTGTGTGAGTTAATGCCGGCAAGTATTTTGAATAGGAATTTTTTTTGTTGTTCATCTATTTTTTTTTTATCTTGTTACTAATATTCTTTTTCAGGTTTTTAGGCTTTGTTGTATATAAATTAGCACTAGCAAGCATATTGGGTAAGAATTTTTTCTTGTAATTGTTTTGTTGTTCATCTGTTTTTTTTACTTTACTTTTTTTTAGACTTTGTATAATATGAAATAAACATCAGAAAATATTTAAGTAGCAAGTACTAATTTTAATTGATTTTTAATTTTTTCTTTTTTTTTTAAAATTTTTTTATATTTTGTTGAAAATGAATTAGCACAGGATTTTTTTTTGTATTGGGTATTTTAATAGTGTCAAGAATATTGAATATATGAGTTTGAGCATATGATATAATAATGTTATAATACAGTAAGGGTAGTGACAAATATTACATAATATTCTGAGAGGGGAGGGGTCACTGATTGTCTTACGTTAGATATATAAATTTATAACAGCCAATCAAATTTATCTTACGTAGGGGGAGAGTGGTAGAGGGTATAGTAATAGTATAGTAAAAAAATATTACGTAATATTTGTCACTACCCTAATAGGAATATAATTAAAATTTTAATAAATTAAATATTATAATATTTGTTTTTTTTTTTTTTATATGTTAAAGTTTCAGCTCTGGGTGAGAGTTTATTTAATCAAGCCTGTGGATTAAGGGCGCCTCTTTGGGCACCCCACAATTGTTACTTTGAATGAGAGTACAACTAGCCACACATATACACCCCACAATTGTTACATTGAATGAGAGTACAACTAGCCACACGTACAACTTTTGGTTGTCTAATTGAAGTAGTTCACCCGAAGGTTCTACACTAGTTGCTATACCTACAACCCAACTAGGTGATTGCCTATTTAAACCCTCTGGTCCAAGCTTTGTATGTCAATCCTACTTGTGATCACTGGTACAGCCCTCCGATACATTAGTCAGTCAAAGACAGTCCCAGATACTAACTACATCCCCTTAGGACTAATTTATCCTCGTAGTACACTTGGTAAATCAGTCCCTGTCCCACACAGGTATTACTTACACTTCTGTAACTTACGTACTCACCGAGGCAAGCAACTTGCAGTCAGGGGACACCTAACCACTACTATTACCTACTTCTGCCCTTGTAAGGTTCACTCCAACCCCAGTACCAACCATCACTTTCCTATCGGTCTTTTACTGATACATCCCAGACTTCCAATCCAGTTGGCCCAAAAGGGTTGATCTATCCGGCATTAGGTGCCATTATAGCTTTTCTCTCTCTGGTACCTACTTCTATAACATAGGTCCATTTCCTCTGGTACCCGATCCGGCAGCCAGGTTGGTAGACCTTGTCCCTGAGGTCGACGTCTAGTTTTTCGGCTCCAGTTTAATATTCCAGTTTTGGTAGTACCATCAAAGATCTTTGCTACTTCCTTACTCGGGCCTTGCCAAATAGGTTTCCGTTTCTCTGGTTCCTTGGATTTATCTGTATCACGAGTAGGGTTGTGGGCACGGTGACTCAGGGCATGCCTTAGGGGCATGCCCTCTAGGCATGCCTAGGTGCATGCCCTTAAACCAAAAGGCATGCCCTTATCATGTAATAATAAATAAATTAGAGTGCGCTGATTGGCTATCTATTTTACTTACTAGCGGATATTTTATCAGTTATAATAATAAAACAGTAATAGCATAGTATATGAGTGTGAGTAAAAAGTCCTTGATATGATCTTTTTATTATCTCTGCTAATGTTATAAATTTTTATACTTGTATATATTTTTGGAATCTATTGGCATAATTAAATAACAACTAAGATACATTATTTAGTGATTAGCAAAAAGGTTCTCTAGAGACTTTTCATCTACCCGGTATATGTATAGGGGCATGCCCTGGGCACAATAAGAAAGGCATGCCTCAGCCTAAGGCATGCCTCCTGGGGCATGCCTAAAAAATTTTCCGTGCCCACAACCCTAATCACGAGGCACAACTTCGCCCAAAAGCTCCAATTCAAGATGGTTACCACTGGAACACAGGTCTTATTTTTCAAAAGCGTCACTAATGGGATTTGAACCCTAGACCTGCTACTTGGAGGTGACAACTTACCAACTTCTCTAAGTCGCCACACCCTTATTATATAATATTTGTATAATAACTTATATTTGTTTTTTGTTAAAGATTAAAATAATTTATTATAAGTTCAATTTTAATTGGGTAATAAAAACTATCTTGATTGGCACGTAATATGGTCTGTTGGATGAAATCAGATTTTAGAGTCTATGAACATATTTGATTCATTGGGCTGATCATGTGATTGTTCAATCATTAAAAATAATGGTCACATGACTTTCTTGCATTTTAATTGGCCAATAGGTCAGAGAATAATTTATATGAGGTTATATTTGAGCATTATAATAAAAATTTTTTTGGTTAGCACTTTTGGTTTGGTATGTATAAACTATATTTCAAACATTAAATCAAACTTTTATCTACATTAGCGAAATATAATAACGTAAACTTGCGTAAGTTATTATAGCCCGAAATATTGCGCAATAATTACGGTCTAGACGAAAATATTGCGCAAATAATTGCGAAATATTGCGCAATAAATAACGTAATATTATGAAATATATTACGCAAAATTACGAAAATTATAGCGTAATATTACGTTATATATTGCACAATATTTCGAATTAATTCGAAACAATTCGAATAGACGTAAATGGTTCAAACAGCAAAATATTTAAAACTAAAAGATAGCTACTAATAAGTAAGTAAAGATAATCAATTCAAATTTATCAAATTCAATTCGAAATATTTCGGTGAATTNATATACTCTTGCCACTACTCTACCAGCAGATTTTCTAGCAAATATCTTTGACCATCATATTGAAGGCCTCACTACTTCTACTCCTCCACTTGGCTGCTTTATTGATACACTTGATCACTTTTCACCTATAATCCAAACTACTAACGATCTTGAATTTAATCTTACACCTACCTCTCGACCTGTACATACCTTACAACCAGAAGATTTAGATAAACAAGCAGGACCTTCCTGTTCCACTCACACTACTACCTTAGCACCTTACAACGAAGATACTACCCAAATATCTTTTTGTCTACACTTGCACTTCCAACTTCTCCTCTTAGTGAAATTCCCCTTGACAATCCTCTTCTTATCCAACATACTCCCTCTACAAACCGAGTTGCTCGATTCATCCAAAATCTTAACCCAGCCATATATTTTCAACATACACCCCGAACAACAGCAACCCCACCTCTACATATAGTTACTGAAGTTTATCCTGAAACCCGTTTTTCACCTCATAATACTCCTCTACATACTTCTCCTTTACAACGCCAACGACAAATCTTTAATCCTCAACTAGATATTGTTCAGCCCCCGATAATTAGAGCTTATCCTGACCAAGAAATTGTTGAACCAGAAATTCATCAAGAAATAAATTTTACAGAAGAAAATTTAGAAGAAATAAATTTAGACGGAATTTTAGATGTACTAACAGAAGTACAAGAAGAAGTAAATTTTCAAGAAGGATTAGAAGAAGAAAAAGTATACTCAGAACCAGAATCAGAAGGAACTATAGAAAACGAAGAATCAGAACCAGAATTAAACATGGGAGATCAAGCTTTACAAGATGCTGCACAAGCTATAAATGCTCTTGCTGCTGCCCTTGGACAAGGTGGTGAAAATCCCTAATCAAAATCGATTTTTATCATGGTGATGGAACTCAGGACCCAGTTACCTGGGTTGAGTAATTTGAACGAGCTGCCAAGGCCAACCATTGGAGCCCTGCTCGCCATTTGGAGTTAGCTGCTGCTTATATGAAGGACAATGCCCAGGAATGGTTCTCTAGCCTTGCTAATGCCCCAACCCATTTCCATCATAACCGGCATGGCCAGAATGTAAATTTTTTTAATATCTATAGCTTTACTCACCTGTTCAAAGAAAAATTTAGCACTACCAAGCAAAAGGCTGCTTGGCAGAAACAACTTTTTGAAATCAAACAAGGCACAGACACTGTTGATACTTACGTTAGCTACGTTAAACAACTAAAAGGAGTGTAGACCCTCTTAATAACTTCCCAGCTGCTGTTATGAACCAGTTCTTTATCCAAGGATTACGACCCGAATATGCTATGAATGTCCAAGCCTCTGAACCTGCTAACTTGGGTGCTGCTATTACTGAGGCACGTAAATGGGAAACAGGACAAATGATGGCCTCTGAACATAATGCCAATGATACCAACCAAACCATTGAGTGCCTTACTGAACAAATTGCCAAGCTCAGTATAAATCTCGCTGAAAAACAAGCTGCTCCTCCTACCACTACTTCTGTCTACTACGCTGACCAAAACAAGGACTGACCTCAATCCAATGCTGGAAATGCCACATGCTATTATTGTGAACAAAAGGGACATTTCATCCGGAATTGTCATACTCGATACCAGGACAACAGGAAGGACTACCAGGGATACCAATCCCGAGACAGAAGCAGTAATTATTCCTCTAGGAATAACCGATCTTATGATAGATCCAGATCCAGAAACAGAAGCCAATCTAGGGATAGAAATTATAATCGTTCTGGATATGATCGATCTAGGAGCCGAAGCCAGTCTTGTAATAGATACAAAAATAACCGAAACCACCGCTCTTCTGATCGATCCAGATCATGCAATCGATCATCTACTCCTTATCCTCGTGATGTTTACACTCTTGACACTGCCAATAATTATACCTATGAACAATTTGAAGCCTTTCTAGTTAATGCCTCTATTAGAACTGCTGTTGCTAATTATTTAGTTGAAAATCCCAAAACCACACAGATTCAGGCACCTACCTATACCACTCCTGTCAAATGCAATATTAAACTTAATGGACAGCCCTACCACACTGTAATCGACAGTGGTGCTGCTGTCAGTATGATTTCTAGCCAAGTTGTAAAAGAACTTGGATTGAAAATAGAAGCACCTTCTTCCAGCCTTATTGTCTCAGCCACCGGACCCTCTGTCCGACCCCTAGGCATAATTAAAAACTTATCAATTGAAATTGAAGGAACCACCATTCCCATGGATGTTGAAGTAATGAATGCTACCTCTTATTCATTACTCTTAGGAAATGACTGGTCACAAAAGGTAGATGCCACCTACAGTTGNCACCTACCTATACCACTCCTGTCAAATGCAATATTAAACTTAATGGACAGCCCTACCACACTGTAATCGACAGTGGTGCTGCTGTCAGTATGATTTCTAGCCAAGTTGTAAAAGAACTTGGATTGAAAATAGAAGCACCTTCTTCCAGCCTTATTGTCTCAGCCACCGGACCCTCTGTCCGACCCCTAGGCATAATTAAAAACTTATCAATTGAAATTGAAGGAACCACCATTCCCATGGATGTTGAAGTAATGAATGCTACCTCTTATTCATTACTCTTAGGAAATGACTGGTCACAAAAGGTAGATGCCACCTACAGTTGTAAAAATAAGGCTTATACTCTTAGATGTAACAAAAAGAAAATTCATGTGCCCACTACTTATGAACACGACCAACCTTTACCTGCCCAACCAACTATTACTGATGAAAAGGAACTAGAAAAGTTCGAACAGGAATACCTCTGTCCAAAGGAAGCCTATATGGAGGAAATTGAACCTGATAATTGGACAACCGTTACTCACAGATTCAGACCCAGCATCTCATTCACTAAACAAAAATGTGGACGCTGTTACTCTTATAACCACCTTTATGCTGACTGTCCTAACAATGAATGTTATCGTTGTTGCCGTTACGGACACCTAGCTGCACATTGTCCTAAACAAGCTCCAAACGAAATGTTTGCAAGACCTGCTCTCAACCTGGATATCTGTATAAGGACTGTCCTGATAACCTCTGTTACCAATGCAAACAGTATGGGCATATCAGTGCCAACTGCCCCCTGATGACCCAGATTCTTGAAAACCAACAATATCAATGTGGTTGCCAACCTCAAGAAGTAAATGCCAATTGGCTACCCCACTTTTCTCCTTTTAGAGTTAACCATTGCTGTAAATGCAAGGTACCCAAAAGACCAGAAGAAATTAGGCCTTTTGAGCAAACCTTAATTTGCAAAGGATGTTGGATTGACTTCCACTGAGACCTAGATCCAGAAGACCCATGAAGTATAGAGTTCTTCACTAATAGCGAAGGCCGAGGAACACTAACGGAATGTAAGCTCTGTAGAGAGCAAGGAATTAGATCTAAGATGATTAAACTAGACTCTATTTGAGAAGATACTCAGTTTTGCAACCTCGAATGCTTGTATGCATATAAAGCTGCTAAGGATGTAGAATGGAATTCAAACTACAACCTATGGACTCGAGTACGCCATTATACCAAATCCACCAGAAATGCAGGACATGCATATGATCTTAACCAAAGTCGGATCTATCGACTTGCCCAGATACAGATTGGAGAAAGTGATGAAGACCTCGCTCATGCTCTGGAGCCCCAGGCTGCTGACCTGTCTAACCAAGACTATACCTATAATGAAGTCAATGTTATCATGAGAGCCTCCCAAGTACAATTAAGTAAAACTGAAAAGGACACTCTACAAAGAATTCTAGAAGAGTCTTTTGATACTAGTCATCCAGACTTTGATCAAAGGAAAGCCATGGAAAACTTACAAAGGAATTTCCAAGGAACTGTTGGACTCTGTAAGGAATGTATTATGGCCAAAAAGAACACTGAGTTAGAACAATTTAGCTCCTATTGTGAGGAATGTTATAAAGCACTTCACCCTCCTCCAGATCCAGAAGTTCTGTCTCCTCCAACCTCTCCAACACCGGAATTACCTATCGTTGCACCAATAAAAACTGTGTCAACAACTTTAGAACCCACAGACCTAGTCCCTCTCCTTCAGGAACAGATTAGGCAACAGGCCCAAATCATTGCTCTGCTACAGGAACAAGCTAAAACTTTTGAACACCAGGACCAGACCATAAAGGAATTACAAGCTCGAGTAAATTATTTTGAAAACTTTCACCATCGATTAAGAGATTTGTATAATGAATCCTCTTCTTCTGCCGCCTTTGATGATAGTGATGCTCAAAATTTTTGAGTCATCCTGAGCAAGATCAAAAACTACTCGAAGATACAGACAATTCTAGACCCAGAATTATTCGAGAAATTTATACTGTGACTCAGGAAATAAAACCAAAAGTAGGACCCTTAACTACTCACCAAGGAGCTCAATTTCGACAATTGCTTCTTGAATTTGCTGACCTCTTTGCAAAGGATATGACCCAACTAGGTAAAACTGACCTAGTAACCCATAGAATCTTTACTGACAATGTACCTCCTGTCAGCTCTCGACCCTATATGGTACCTCTAACTGAACAAACATTTATTAATGAAGAGGTACAACGAATGTTGGATAATAAGTTAATAAAAGAGTCCTCTAGCCCTTGGGCCTCTCCCGTTGTATTAGTAACAAAGAAAAATGGAAAGAAAAGATTTTGTGTAGACTATAGAAAACTTAATGCCGTTACCAAGAAGGATCAATATCCTCTACCCCGAATAGATGAAATGCTTGACTCACTTGCTGGAGCTACTTATTTTTCCACCCTCGATCTTATGAGTGGATACTGGCAAGTAAAAGTACACCCAGAAGATAGAGAGAAAACTGCTTTCATTACCAGATACGGAACCTATGAGTTCAATGTCATGCCTTTTGGATTGTGTAATGCCCCTGCTACCTTCCAACGCCTTATGAATAAAGTTTACAAAGGCATAGCTTACAAATATGTAGTAGTATACCTGGATGATACCAATGTCTTTTCACGAACATTCGATGACCATATTAAACACCTAAGAGAAGTATTCACCAGGATACGTGAAGCAGGATTGAAGTTAAACATAGAAAAATGTAATTTTTGGATGAAACGTCTACCTTTCCTAGGACATATAATAGAAGAAAAAGGAATCTCTCCAGATCCAGACAAGATTATTGCTGTTCAGAAAATTCAACCTCCAAAAAGTGTTACCCAGCTACGCTCATTCTTAGGCCTTGCTGGATACTACCGACGATTTATTAAACACTTCTCCTCCATTGCCCATCCTCTTAATCAATTGCTACATAAGGACAATACTTATGAATGGAATGACCAATGTCAAAAAGCTTTTGATGAACTGAAAAACCGGTTGACTACTGCCCCTATCCTTATCTATCCTGACTATAAACAAGAATTTATTCTAGCCACTGACGCCTCTTATACCGGATTCGGAGCCACCTTGAGCCAGATATCTGAAGATAAAAAGGAACACCCAATTGCCTATGCAAGCAAAAGCCTGAAAAAGGAAGAAATGAACTATGGAGCAACTGAATTGGAATGTGCTGCCATAGTATGGGCTATTGAACATTTTCACAAATATTTTGGTACAAGCCATTTTACGCTAGTTACAGACCACTCTGCTCTCAAATGGTTAAAGTCTTCTCAACCAAAAGGACGTCTAGGACGCTGGATGATGAAACTCCAACCCTACCATTTTACTATTGTACATAAACCTGGAAGAATCCATTCGAATGTTGATGCCCTTTCTCGATTACCGACCCAGACACACTCCTCTACTACTGCTGTTACATGAATTTGGATCAATACCAAAATTTAATAGGATACCTAGAAACAGACACACTCCCCTCTAATTTAACGGACAATGAAAAACGGACAATTATTAATCAATCTAGACATTATAAAGTAAAGGACAAATTATTATATAAAAAGAATCGAAAAGACCCAGACAAACCTATTAGAGTAATCAAATGGACTGAAGTTGAACCTATCCTGTATATGATGCATAGTCACCCTACCGCTGGACATTTAGGAACAGATGCTATGTATTATAAAATATCTGAACGATATTATTGGGACCAAATGTACAAAGATGTCCAAAATTATGTTCGCTCATGTGAAGTTTGCCAAAAACGAGGCAAAAGTAAAAGAAAAGAACCTCTCCACCCCATTCAAGTTGGAAGAGCCTTTGAACGAATAGGCATAGATCTAGTAGGACCCCTACCCATAACTAACCGCAACAATCGGTATATTATTGTTGCCACTGACTACCTTACCCGCTGGCCTGAAGCTAAAGCTGTACCAGATGCAGGTGCAGAAACTCTAGCAAAATTCATTTTTGAAGAAATTGTTTGTAGACATGGAGTCCCCAAGATTATTCTTTCTGATAATGGAAAGAATTTCACTAGTGAAGTTGTTAGAATATTGTGTGAAAAGTTTTTGATAAAACACATATTCTCCTCACCTTATCACCCCCAGACCAATGGAATGGTTGAAAGATTAAATAGAACACTTTGCAATTCTCTTGCAAAAGTTACAGAAAATATTGAAGATTGGGACCTGAACATATCTGCTGTACTGTTGGCATATAGAACCAAAAGACATACAACCACTGGATATACCCCTTTCCACTTAGTATATGGTAGACAAGCTATTCTACCCATTGAAACTGTTATCCCCATAGACCCAGTTGACTCAGATGAAGAAATATCACTAGAAAACAGCATATTACAAAGAGCCTTTGAATTAATAGATGAATTACCATACCAACATAATGCTGCCAGAGAGAATACAATTAAATCCCAAAAGAAACAGAAAGTTAGATTTGACTCCAGAATACAAAAAGAAGAATTTGAAATTGGTGACAAAGTTTGGGTACAAAGAAAAGACATAGAAGCCTCTCGCTCTGCAAAATTTGAAGAGAAAAGAATAGGACCATTTATTATTAAGGAAAAATTAAATAATGGCGCCTATAAACTGTGTACAATGGATGGAAAAACATTAAAGCAGTATTACAATAGTGATCGTCTTGTTAAGTACTACGAGAAACAAGATTGGCAACCTATGATTGTCATTTAGAATTTCCAGGGAGAAATTCTTAAAACGGATGGAAACACAGTGTTACCCCCTTAATTTATTGTGTATGGCGAACATTTTTTTTTAGAATCTAAGTTTACCCCACTTTTGCCCAAAATTAGAACCCTTTTTGTTTAAAAATAGAAACTTTAGGATATATAGAAAATCGAATTTTGAATTCGTAGAACGTTTGCTACTAAGTAATGTCAATCAATATCGCTCCGTTTGAGCTGAAATTTTGACTGTATACCAATCAGAAGATTCCGCATCTTTTCTACTAAGCTTATCTTAGTACGAAAGCGTCACTAGAAAGCGCAAATCGACTTGACGGCATTTTTGATATGCAAGAAAATTTTCGGTCATGTGATCATCGTTACGAATTTTTGAGTCACATGATTAACGCCGCGAAACAATCACACAGCCCTATTCATTTAAATTAGCATGTACAACAATATTTTTTTATTAGATTAGTCACCTTTATTCCACCATTGAAACTTCTAAAAACATTCTCCTTTTCCTTTTTCTCTCAAATAACAAAACTTTAATCCTCAAAATGGAAACTATTAACCTTCAACCTCAAACTCTAATTAGTCTGACTGCATTAATTAAAGATTGGAATCAAGACCCTTTGGCCTTTAGTAATAGTCTTCTTATTACAAGAAATCAAGTTCTAGTAACAGATGGAAATACTATTCTACTTTCCCTACAATTTCCCACAGAAGATCCAGACTACTCACAAAATGACTTCCTCAATGACTACACTGAACCAATTACTGAACTACCTAATGAAGAATTAATGCTATTACCAGAAGTTAATGAACCGGATAACATCGAAGAACATGAGCCAAACTTAGTACCAGTTTCTGGCCTGACAAGAATCAAAGAAGATTTGACGAGTACGGAAACTGCCTCTGTTGTTAGAGCTGAACCTCTTCTAACATTCACTTGGAAGGATCAAGCAAATGAAATAATTTCTCGACTGAACCAAGAGACTCATGGAAGCCAAAGAGAAAGACAAATACAAACCTTAGAAGCTTGCTATTACTTGGGAAAACTTAGACAAGATTTCAAGAATAATTACGAGGTAACAAAAGAAATAAGAAGGCTAATGAAAGCTACATTGGGATCATATAGAAATTTTAGCACTTGGAGATGTGCTAAAAGAGCTTATCAAGTGTTCAACTGTTGGGAATTATCGAAATTATACCAGACACATTATATTTCCCTCAATAGCTTGAATAAGCTATCAGATGAAGAATTCGCCAAATTAATAGAATTAGGAACTTACAGAGTTCGTTCTTAAAGGGGACGGAAATGTTATAGAACAACTTTCTTGTTCTATTTTCAGAACATTCTAGAGCACAACAATTGTAAACCAAATAAATGTAAAAATACAAGACACAATTGCGCAACAGGAGTTTTATTAGTTTTATTAGTTTTATTAGTTTTATTAGTTTTATTAGTTTTATTAGTTTTATTAGTTTTATTAGTTTTATTAGTTTTATGAGTTTTACAAAAAGATATATAAACCCTCACTTTCTGACTTTCTACCCACAAGCTTTCTAGCTTAGATTCAGACTTCCCTTTCTCCTCCCTCCAATACTTAAATAATTGTATCTCTTGAATATTATTATCTAAATCAATAAAATATATCTTTGCTAAATAAATAATACTCTTGTTAATTAATAAATATAAACTGAACCGCTCTAGTGAAGTAATATTCCACTTCCGCACTGCTTCATATCTTCTCTGACCCTTACAAGATCCCTGTCGCTGTGTGCTGTGTTGCAAGTACTATATAGAAGGCTATAGTCGCTTGTAACAATGGTAATCAAAAATAGCGTTAGCATTGGCACTAGAGTTCCGAAGTTCAGTTCAGTTCAATAGAGGTTCAGGTTCAGGTTCAATGAACCTAAACCTGAACCTGCTCTAAAAGTTCAATAATGAACTGAACCTAAACTTAAAATTATTGAATATGAACCTGGACCTGAACTTAAAAAAAGTTCAGTTTAGGTTTAGTTCAAGGTTCATAAGGTTCATAATATATACACATGTTTACCTAAATCACAATTAGTAATATTTAGAGAATCATAGCATTTTGTATAATTTTATTAATAAAATTATTAATAATATTGTTCTACATGAAATTTTACTAATTGTTCATAACTTCTTACACTAAATAAACTTGTTCAGCACCAAATAATATATCAAATCAGTATATTTTATTTACTTTTTTTAAAATTTGAAGAAAAGATGCTTAATTTTGGAAATTTTCATCAAAAATTTAAAATTAAGCATCTTTGATACAAATTTTAAAAAAAATAAAATATACTAATATGATGTATTTTTTGGTGCTAAACAAGTTTACTTATAGCAAGAAGTTATAATCAATTAGTAAAATTTAGAGAATTATAGAAATTTGTATAATTTATTGTCGGGGATGATGCTGAAATCAAATGATTCTGAAATTTCGATTTATTTTGATATGAAAATTTAAGATTTTTTTAAGATGTTTTTTTCGTCTTTGTCTTATAAGGTTAGGGTAAGGTTTGGGTGTAGATTTGATATTTAAAGAGTATTTGTGGATTTTAGAGGGCTTATAGTTTCAAATTGAGACCCCAAATTTTAGCATCATTCCCAATATTTATTAATAAAATTATACAAATTTCTATGATTCTCTAAATTTTACTAATTGAT
>QKWP01000516.1:39991-67260 GCA_003550325.1 Gigaspora rosea | reverse complement strand
TCTAAAATTGCTTGTAGCGGGTCAATATCATTTTCTGATAATAGGTCTGATTCAGCTTGCAAAATAAGTTGCATTTCCTCATAGCTCCAAGGTTGAGTTATGCGGTCAGAGGTTAGAGGTTCTAAAGCCTGGGCGATAGTCTGGTCATTTTCATCCAAGAGAATCTTTGCAAGTCGGTAAATTCTGGTCTGGTTCATTTCATATTGGTGTCCGGCATTCTTTGTTGATTCAGTATAACGTTTGATTCAAGTCCAGAGGTTATAATTAGGATTATACTGGACATCTTGGCTAGCTTTGTACGCATAAAGGTGTTCCAATTCACAAAACCATAATTCTTCTCAGAGACTGTCTAATTGACACATTCTAGGTCTTGTATCTGCTTTATTACATACTTTGCAATTAACAAGCATTCCACGTCCTTCACCTTGGGTGAAGAAATGGATACTTCTAGGGTCTTCTCGGTCTAAAGCACAGTGAAAGTCAGAATAGCATCCAGGGCAAACAAGTTTCTCTTCAAGAAGTCTAAGGACTTCAGGTCTGTTAGGAACTTTACATTGACAACAATAGTGGGTACGGCGAGTGCTATGGTTAGGTAGACGATTACTATCAACTTGATCAAGAGTACATCCACACTGATAAACCAAATTTTGTCTTTTCCAGGTAGCATGAGGACAATAAGCTTCAATATGGCCTAATGCACTGCATCCTCTGCAGACATTATTAGGGCATTCCCTGTATAAGTGGTTGAAATCATAGCAAGTAGGGCAGGTGGTTCGTCTTGGGGCTTGTTTAGGGCATTTAATAGCGATATGGCCAAATTCCTGGCATCAGTTACATTGATTGGTAGGACAATTGGCAAAGAGGTGGTCAGGAGAACCACAATTCCCACAAACACGCTGTTTAGGGGCTTTTCTATTTTTACAGCGAGAATAATAAGTAGTCATTCATTTTCTTCTAGTGAAGGAGATTGGTCTGAGTCTTCTCGATCAAAAGTATAAGCTTCTCGAGGATATAAGTATTCTGGTTTATAAAGGTCTAATTTATCTGGTGCGGTAACAGTAGGTTGACTGGGTAGAGGTTGGTTACTTTCATAAGTAGTAGGGATAGTATGCTTCTTGTTTCCCCATTTAAAAGTATAGCAGCCATTTTTCCAGTTATAGTTTGCTTCCACTTTTTGATTCCAGTCATTTCCTAAGAGAAGGGAGTAAAAAGTAGTGTCTACTACTTCCACAGTAAGAGGGATGGTAATAGAACAATTTTAACTGGTAGGTCTTTTATAATTCCCAAAGGTCGAGTAGAAGTTCCAACTGCCGGAACGATAAGGCTACTAGAGGCCTTTTCAATAGTCAATCCAAGTTCCTTGCAATCATGCTGATTGAAGCACCACTATCAATAATAGCTTGGTAGGGTTTATTCTGAAGAGAGACATTACATTTGACAGGTGTAGTATATGCAGGAGTTTGAACAAGGTTGGCATTTTTGGCTTCCTCATACAGGTGAGTAGCCAAGGCACCTCGGATAGATGGATTATTGAGTAGCGTTTTCCACTTGCTAGCAGTAAGAGAGGGTGTCTGAGTCTGATTTTGTGTAAGATAATTAACACTTCGATGATAAGGCGAAGGAGATCGATTAGAGGAGTTTTGGTAAGAGTGATAGTTATCATTATTTCGGCTTCTATAATTATTATCTCTAGATTGGCTTCTAGGACGAGAATTATTGCGACTGCGAGAACGGTCTCTGTTATTGGAATAGCGATCAGAAGAGCGACCATTTCAGTCCCTATTTTGGTTGTTATTTCTGTTCCGGTTATTGTTATTATTATTACGACGAGAATTGGATCCTTGTCGTTGGTCCTGTTTTCTACTATTGCAATCACGAATAAAATGTCCAGTGCGTCCACAATAATAGCAGATAGGAGGCTCTTTCATTTGAGGGGTTTGGGCACGGTTGTCAGCATAATTAACAGAAGAGGTAGGTGTGGTCTGTGTCTGGGCTAAATTAATACTAAGCTTAGCAATTTGGTCTGTAAGTTGTTGAATAGCTTGGTCGGTATTGGTAGTAGGGGTAGTCATTAATTTTCCAGTTTCCCAACGGAGGGCTACTTCAATAGCATCGGTCAGGGTATTAGGTATAGCAGCTTGAACATTAACTGCATACTCAGAACGTAAGCCTTGGATAAAAAGTTGTTTAACAAAATCAGCGGGAAAAACACCGGTTGGGTCCACTTTCGTTTGCAATGTACGAAATCGGTTGACATATCCATCCACTGTTTCAGTGGGTCCTTGCTTAATTTCGAAAAGTTGTTTTTGCCAAAGGGCCTTTTGCTTAGTAGTATAGAAACGTGTCTTAAAAAGATGCTGGAAACTTCGGTTCTGGTGGTTGTTATCATTAAAAACATTGGGTACCGGGTTTAAAGCAGTATACCAGTCTAGAGCAACACCTTTAAGGTACACAGGAGCAAGCTGAAGTTTCCGTTCAGCACTCCATCGGTTGGCAGTAGCGGCTCTTCGAAATTCCTTCAGCCAGTCAGCAGGGTCTTGGGTTCCGTCACCGTAAAAATCTGCAACAGTAATAAGAGTTTTCTCAGAGCCTTGCCCAAGGGCATTGGCAAGATCAGTTATTGCTTGCGCAGCAGCTTGTAAAGCTTGATCACCTATTAGATTTTCTGGTTGGTTAGGAGGTAAGATAGGGTTTAATTCTTCAACAAGAGGTTGTAAATTTATTTCCTCGAATTGTGGAGGAGAGTCAGCTCTAACAATAGTAGCGTCTTGGTTTTGAATATAATGGTCGAGAGGGTCAATTAAATTTTGGTCATTAAGAGGAGGAGTATTAAGTAATGGAGGTGTATGGCGTGGGGTAACGTTTATATCTAAATTAACAGTTGGGTAATATTCAGTTACAAGAGGAGATGGAGGAACAGTTGTGCGAGCAGGAGAAAAGGTTTGTTGTAAATAGCGAAAGAAGCGATTTCGTGGAGGAGGAGTAGTTTCTCGAGTATAATGATATGGAATTTCTGAGATAGGTGAAGAAGGAAGTGCAAGGCTTGGAGGGATTGGTATATAAGTATTAGTGGAAGAACCAACACCAGTATCAGCTAATTGTTCAGGTCCTAAGGTGAATATAGATCTGGGTGGAGAAACGTCAAAATTTAATTCAGTTCTTCCTAGTTGATTTTGAAAATCGAATAGAAGGTTTTCAGTCCTTGGTCGAGTTGAAGCAGGTGTAGAAGGTAAGAGGTCCTCGATGTGAAGATCAAGTAGGGTAGCTTCAAAATTAAGAGGTAAAATAGGTGCAAGAGTATAGGGGGTGTGTGCAAGGAGTAGACCAGCAATAACTTCTTTTGGGTCTAATAGGTCGTTGTTATAGCGGCAACTAAAAACAATATCTCGAGCAGCAGCTCTAGCAGTATTATAATCAGTAGCAGCAACTAAAATACAGTAAGAGTCGTTTGTCTTTTGTGAGTATTGGGTAGCAAAATAATTGTCTCGATACGTTCCCCAGAATCGGCGAAAGGGACGGTATAAATTAGCAACCGGGTAACAGATAGTACAGGATAAATCAGGATGGTAGGCTTGCAAAACGTCTACCGCAAGTGAGGAAGGATGACTTGTTTCGTGTACTTCAATTTGTTCTAAGTATAGTTCATATGCTCTATTCATATAGAGAAGGCAGTTCCCAAGTCTTAAGGAAACTAATAAAAGAATAATAAAATACCTCCAAAAATAAAAGGTTAGTAGTAAGTTGTTAACAAAATTTTAATCTCCAAAATATAGTAAATAGTTAGTATCCAACAAAAAGAAAATTTCAAGTAAGTTGTAAGAGAATAATAAGAGTGCAATCAACAGCAAGAGGGTTAGTAACAGCCAAAAAAATGATTAAATTTCTGCCAAAAGTAATAATAAGATTTCCAAATTCTTTAATAATATCCAATAATTTAAATAGGCTTTCCGCCAGAAGGCACCAAATGTTACAGTACCGGAAGCCTTCTTTAATTCCGATAAAGTAACAATCACACGGCTCCTGAGATCCCTTACTTTGGGTGTGAAGCGGTGTGCAAGAGGGAAATATAGTTTCCTTTATGTCTGTAAGAAACTATACACTTCTCTAAGGCAGTTCGGTATAAAACAACAAGAGATAATAGACTGTTTATTAATTTAACAAGAGGGCTATTCCAAGGTGTCTGTTCCTTAGAAATTCCAAGAGTTTATTAATAATAAGAGAGGAGGGTAATAAATATAAAGGTAAAGATAAAATACAATGTCTGGATCTGTCTAAAACTAAGGGAAATAAGGTGGGTTTATATATCTATTGAGCTAAGCATCGCTAAGCATCGTTAAGCATCGCTAAGCATCATTAAGCGTCACTAAGCGTCATTAAACGTCGCTAAGCATCGTTAAGCGTTACTAAGCGTCGTTAAGCGTCGCTAAGCGTCATTGAGTGTTATTGAACATCAATTTCGCATATCACTATTACTAAACACATTTATTACAAAATTTCCTTATTTAGTTCTAATTTCTTAACTAATTTCTACCAAAATTAAAACCTATTCTATAACAATGTATTTTTTGGTGCTAAACAAGTTCACTTAGGGCAAGAAGTTAGGATTAATTAGTAAAATTTAGAGAATCATAGAAATTTGTATAATTTTATTAATAAAATTATACAAATTTCTATAATTCTTTAAATTTTACTAACTTATTTATACTTCTTACTCTAAGTAAACTTGTTCAGTATCAAAAAAATACATATATTTTTATTTAGACTCAAACTAGTTTGCAAAATTTGGACTAGCACATTCAAACTTATGATTGAGTTTAAGTTTAGTATAAAGTTTAAATAATAAAATTTAGAGGTTGAGTTTGGTTTAAACCAGACCAAACCTGGACCCAAACCTAGAATCGTTAGTTTATATGAATGCTAGACTAAATCTGAACATGCTCATGAACTTATGAACTGAACCTAAACTGAACCTGAACCAGCTCTAAAAGTTCAATACTGAACCTGAACCTGAACATGTTTTAAAAAATGTTCAGTTTTAGGCTCAATACTTAACCTGAACCTGAACCTGATTTAAGTTCAGTTCAGTTCAGGTTCATAGGAACACTAATTGGTACTAGTGAGCCAAGTCGACCTTAAAAAATCGACTTGACTAAGTTGACTTAAGTCGATTATAAAATTCGGTTATTAACTGAAAGTCGATTTCTTTATTTGCTCATATCATGTGACATGCAACGACCAATCACATCACAGTCTGAGTTACACTTAGATTAACAAGTTACACTTAGATTAACAGTTAACACTTGATTTTTGAGTTAACAAGTTACACTTAGATTAACACTTGATTTTTGAGTTAATATAGTTAATATCGATGTGTATAATTAAACGATTTAATTTATTCTACAACGAGTTATGATTACGATTTTTAAAATAATACAATTTGCACAATATCAATTTTTTCCATTTACGGATATTAGATTGTTTTATTTAAACATGCTCTTCAATTTAGTATTAATATTTCTAGAGCATTGTATTAGTTTACTCAATTGCATATATGTAATTTAATATCGATTGAAATTTTTTTGGTAATGATTTTACCCAATCGACTAAGTCGGCTTTGCAAAAATCGGGTTGGTTAAGCCGACTAGTTGACTTAAGTTGATTTTACATATAACAACTTGTATCACTAATTGGTACACTTAAACAGGAATGAAAATAACAAAAAGATCATGAAATTCTAACACTTTGTCTTTACCTCTGTTCCAATACTAAATATTTACAAGACCAATGGTATGCTATTCATAAACTATCACCGTTGGGGAATATTAGGCTGCATGATTACAAAAAAATGATTTGATAAATAGAAAGCCCTTCTTTGAACTAGTAATTGGACCCGATTGAAAAAACATTACCCGGATAACTGACGGGTATACCCGTCAGGTAACCCGGGTGATCAATGGGTATACCCGGGTATAAAAATTAACCCGATGTACCTGGGTGAAGTAATAACGGGTGAAGCAATATTTGTAGATCATTCTGTGATATCGTAAAGATTTTATTGGAATCGAAATTTTGAACGTCACAATAAAATATAAAAATGATTATATCGATAGTTAAATTAATACCAGCAGGAGTCTTATATCGATGGTTAAATTAATACCTGCAGGAGTCTTATATTCATGAATCTAGATAACTTTAAACCCTAAACTATAATCTTGTCGCAAAAAATTATGACAAACCAAAAAAAGGATTCTAATGTATTACGAATCAAAAAAAAACAACGAAACAAAATGAAAAATACAAAAAATAAACGTTTAAACCTATTCTAGAATGCTAATAACTAATAAAAAATTTAAATGCTTCTCTAGTATCTGGCTAGTCTTTGATTATATGGTTAAAGTACCACTACTTCGCTTTAAACTCTTTTAGCCCTCCTCATGAAATCCATAAACCTTATGGCCACAACTTCATATTATTAATCTATAATATAGTCAAGCTTCTTTATTAGTTGGAATTAGAAGAATAAGTTTCGCAAATAAAAGAGTGCATAAATTGCTGAGTTTAATCGATTTATTGCACCTATAGGCTAAACTCAAACATTTAAACATACCTCTGAATTACTTTGTGATTTCTGAATTACTTAACAGTTTATAAGTGCGTTAGATAAAAATTTAAGGTTAAGACCTTAATATTAGAGGCTATAGGGTTAGAGTGATGTTTACTATATGTAAAATTTCATTTCTATCATTTTTAAAGATCGTTTTAAACATTAGTTTTTGCTTTTTTCTTTTGCACATATTGGGATTCTTCGTCGGGCTGACTTGGAATAGTCAAAATTTGTGGATGCAAGTTTGTCACAATTTACTTAACTAATAAGTATTACTTGTATACAACTTGTTGGCTGACCTCTATTAAAAGAATTATGCTTTAAAATAAGAAATAAATTTTAATATCTTACAATAAAATCAGTTAGATGAATAACTTACATATGATTATTAACTACATTTATAGAATGTTATAGAATGTTTCGCTATATTTTAATCTATATTAATCTATTATATGAATTTAGGCTTTCCATTTCTGAATTATTCTCCTTTACTAGCCACCCAGTATGACCGTTCGCAGGTACAATCAAATCTTTTCAAGGTAATTGGATATAAAGTTTTTTTTTTAGAATACAAACAGTTTCATAGACAAACTTACATTAATAATGGTTGTTCAAAAAACACCATACCTGATTCTCTAATGCGATTAACATACCCAGATAATTCTCAAGGTTATATTTAGAGATGGGTGCTTATTGATGCGTATTTTTATCTCATAGAAATTTATTTTTTTTATGTTTATCGTGCATGCATTAATGCGTATGATTTAAAAAATGTGCTGATTCGAAATAACATGCTTTTTATCTCATCTCTAGTTATATCGAAACTTCTAATTCCATTTGAACATTTTTGCAATGTTATTAAAAACTGTTTATTGAGTCTACGCTTACACTGGTTAAGATCACTCTCCAGTATCATGATACAAAATTTTCTCATACCTGTTTCACTCTAATAAATATTTTATTTTACATAAGCTTAATCAAACACAAGTATATTATTAAACTAATATTATTGATATCCCGATTTATGAATAACTTAAAATTGTTAGAAAGTCTGAAGAGCTTGAAGTAAAAATTTTCGTGACTCTTGGCAATGCTTTTAACAAGTTGCTCAAAAATATGTTGATTATGTGAATAGCAATTTTCATTATTGAATTTACTCAAAAATTAGATTAATGTTTCAGAGTTTATGTTTCAGAATTCAAGCATTAAACCATTAAAATATCAAACCGTTAAATAAAAAATAAATATTACTAAACAGACAAATCAAATTATAAATAAAGTATATGAGAATCCTAACTATTTATAGGAATAATATAAATAAGCAGAGCGCCAAAATTATGAAAAAGCAAATTATTACTAAATAGACAAAAAACAAACAAACTATGAATTAATATTAAGTAGATAAGATTCCTATCTGTTTATAGAAATAATCTACAATAAGCAGTGCGCTAAAATTTCGAGTATTAGTTAATATTAAAAAAAAAGAGTTATGAGTTTAATATCATAGCGATAGAATGCATGTTTTAAAAGAAAAAAATTGCTAAAATCCACAGAATCCTGAAAAGAAAGAAAATAAACTAGTAAAATGCATGTATAGAAAATTAAATAATAATAATTGCAGAAATATTTCATTGTAATTACTAATACAATTTATAAAAGAATCTTTATAACCTCAGAATTATATAAAAGGTCATAAATTTATCCTTGTGATATATGGTTCAAATAAATTGATTTCAAGAAATTTTAACTTACAATTAAATATTCAACCAAATTAAAAAGCCTTCTTTGGGCCAATCGTAAAAAAAATATTTGTTAGACTTAAATATATATTTAAATACCAAATAACTAAAAAAAAATCTTAACCCTTTGTGCTAATAATTATGGATTCCAATAACGAGTATGTCGCAGATGATAATTCTTACTCTGAATCTTACCCTGACCCTTATCCTGACCCTTATCCTGACACCTATCCTGACCCTTATTCTGACCCAAACAATGACCTGTATAATATCTCTGATAATGAACCTCAGGATAATGATAGTGAACCTTCTAGTGTTGCAACTAGAAGAAAAACAATTAAAGAGCCTGTTATAAAACAAGATATTAAAAAAATTCGAGTAAATATTACTAATCAGGATGATAGCAGATTAAGTTATGTTTGGAAATATTTTCAAGTTGAGAATGGACGTGCTATTTGTAAGATATTTGTATTCAAAAAAGGTATTGAATTAGAATGTGGAACAAGTTATAAGTATGATAGTGGAACTAGTAATATGAAGCTCCATCTTAGATCAAAACATGGAATTTTGGCACCAAATGAGCTCCAACTCAATCCAAATCAAAAACATCAATTACATATAGATAATATGATGAAAAAAGTAACTCCTCATAAAGAAAAGATCCAAACAGAACTAAGAAGAGTTACAGCAGAATTGTTGGTTATAGACTCCCTACCCTTTAATACGGTTCATAAAGAAGGTTATAAAAAAATGATAACTAGATTTGACCCAGCATTCAAGCTACCAAATAATAAAAGTATTAAAAAAGAACTTAGTATTACTTATGAAAAAACTGTATTAGAACTAAAAAATTTACTTTATACTACCTGTGAAACTGCCTCAATTACTACTGATTTATGGACATCCCGAAATAATAATGGATATATTGGAGTAACTGTTTATTGGCTAACTCCAGATTTTGAGATTCGCGATATTATATTGTCTATTGAAAAAATGGATTATTCACACACCAATGAAAGGATTAAAGAATATCTAGATCAAAAAACTAAAGAATTTGGATTGAGTAGTAAAATAGTTAGTGCTGTTACAGATAATGGTGCTAATATGAAAAAAGCCATTAGAATCTGGGGTGTAGAATGTGTTGCTTGTTCTGCATACACTCTTCAACTCACAGTAATCAAGGCATTAAAAGTCATAAAACCATATACTATAAGAGTCTCTAATCTTATCAAATTTTTTAAATTTCTAAAACAAAGTCAATACCTTGAACAAGCACAGTTTGAATTAGCCCAACGCAGCAAGACTACTTCACAATCTGTTCAATTCTATAGTTTTAATAATTTAGATGAAAATTTAACATCTGAGGATGAAACCAAAATGATGATAATACAGATGTAATTGAAGCAAATTTTAAAATTTTGCATACCCTTAGTGAGGTAAAAACCAGATGGAACTCTATGTACAAGTCTTGGCAAAGACTTTTAGTATTGCGCCCAGCAATTGAATGGCTTTCTGCAACTCTACATTTAGGAGATAAAGTGGGTGTTAGAAAAGATTCTGATAAATTGAACCAACTTATGCTTGAAGATAGTGAGTGGATGTTGTTGCAAGAATTAGTAAATATATTCAAGCCATTTGACAAGTTAACAACTTATCTTAGTGGCATTAAATATGCTACTCTTTCGGTTGTCAATCCAACAATTGAAGCATTAAAATTGGAATTTGAAAATGAATCGAATATTGAAGGTAATAACAAACTAGTTTTTTTTTGTCTCTATTTTTTTTTTTTTGTTTGTTTTATTTTATTTTTCTTTTTTTTCAATATAAATTTTATTAATACTTAAGGTGAAATATCATCTGAAGATGAAGTATTATCCGAAAATGAAAGTGATGAAACTGATGCCCAACAACCTACTATGCATAATCGTCAATTCCAAAATGCAGCTAATCATGACAGGCAACAATCGAATAAAGAAATAATTTTAGAAATTCGAAGTACTATTTATAATTCTCTCAATCATTATTGGCATGATCCAAAATACATTGGATTAGTTGCTACTTTACTAGATCCATGGCTAAAAACAATGGATTTATGGTCAAGAGAAATGCAAAATACTACAATTAATAAGCTGCGTAATGAATTTACAACTTGGCATAGTATGGTTATAGCTGATGAAACAGCTGAAAGTATTGGAGCTGAAATGTCTTCAACGACACCTGCATTTATGAGAAAAATATTTAGTCATAATCAAAATCTGATAAATCATAATATTGAAATAGATAATTACCTGAATGAAGCTATTACGCCAATTCCATCTGAAACAACAGATGTTTATAAGTGGTGGAATACTAACAAGCATACTTTTCCAATTTTAAGTAGAATTGCACAGAAATACTTATCTATTCCTGCCACATCCGTTCCAAGCGAACGACTTTTTTCGGATGCAGGTAATCAAATTACTACTAAAAAAACCCGTTTATCACCCAAGGTAGTTAATGAACTGTTATTTGTCAAACAAAATAGTTTGTATTGTAAAAATGTTTGGGTTTAAAATAATTTTGGTTATATTTGAGTAAAATTGATAATAGCGTAGTAAAGTGCTCATTTAAAATAAATAAAAAAAACACACCTTGTATTGGTAAAACTATTTTATGTTTAATAAAGTTCCGGTTATTGAATTTTATACCCATCAATCACCCAGGGCTTGCGTTCTGATTGGCTGGAATCGGAATGTTACATTGATAATCTTTGTCAACTTTAAACCATTCTTGAAATATATGCTTCGTTTTTACAAAATCAGTTTTTGTATTACCTGTGCAAATAAGTAAATGACCAAACTTCCGGTGCAGTAATGACACAAACTAAATCAACTCTCTCCAATAATCTCTAATAATAAGGGTTTCAACGGGTGTGTATTCAGTTTGCTAAGGAAGTAAAGTTCTTGAACAACTGAGTCTTGCTGCGATGATCTTGTCAGTTAAGTATTTTGTATCTTATCTGGTGCTTACTAGCAATATGATACATCAATTTCTCTATATTACTACTAATATCTATTTTTTTAACTACTAGTTTCGCAATAGAGTTTTAATAATATAAACTCAATAGTAAGATTCTTAATGATTGTGAATTTCAGTTCACGATATCATGGAAAATATGTCACCGGTAATAAATTTGTCCAATATTAATCAATTTATTAATAGCTTACTAATCACGAGTCTTATTTAGATAACACAGGGAATTGATGATACTTAATATATACGGAAGGTCGAATTAGAAGTGTGATCAATTTCCACTCTTCTTTCTTACTTCGATCAATTATAACAAATTATACTGTACACTTTGCACCGGTATAAGATAAGGGCAGTGTCATTAATCACCTGATTATTTTTTATCAGAAGCCTACCCCCCTCCCTCTTCCTTAATATATAAATAGTCAGGTTCTTATATATAATTTTAACTTTTTTTACCCCCCTCCCCCCCTAAAAAATCACCTGATTTTTGTTACTCCCCTAAGTATCAGATAGCTTAAATTTTTAAAGCTAATAAACGTATTATGCATAATTAACTGTAAAATGATTTTCACTCCTAATTCGGTGTTAGTATGGTATGGTTTTCAATGTATGCTGTGCCATATTCTTCTTGCCGCCATTCCATACTGATTTGTCATATTTCTTATTTTAGCAAACTATTAAATAGCCAAAACTTAATTCCGCGATTCTCTCTAGAAATATAGTAAAATTACTACTTCGAATTGATAATTAACTAATTGTATTATGGAATTTAATCATATCTGAAGCTGCAACTTCAGCCGCTGAAACTATACCTGTCTGAAAGTAGCTCTCGACATTAGTCTTATTAGTTAATAATCTTAAGTAAATGAAACTTTGGGCACCTGAAGTTGCAATTTCGGGTAGATATTAGCTCGTTTAATCCAATCAGCTCGTTCTTAATCCAATCAGTGCTCAGCTTACATCAATCGAACTATGATCAATGCTTTAGCTTAATAATTAATAACCATTTAGTATAAAGGACAGATTACTTGATCTTTGAATATATTGTTAATGCAAAAGAAAAGATGGTACTATGCGTCTCTGTATTTTATTCATATTTGATGAAGATCCTATTAAATGGGATAAGATCCCTGTATTTGAATACAAAAACTGAAATAAATTTTAGTCACAAAAAATTATAACAATTTGTTTATTATGAAAACTTAGGCTTTATCAAAGTGTTTTTATTGGTAAGAAATTATTTGTTAATTAGAGATTTTTCACTCTATAGCTTATGTTTTTTTATTTTTTATTGTTATTAAAGATAGGCTGAATTATATATTAATCCATACTACATTATTTAATTGTTGCCAATTAAATATGCACTTCATATTATCCATTAATGCCCAACACTCTATCTTTCGTAGGTTGTAACTTCAGTTTGGGTCTCATTTCAGTACTACGGCCTTGAGTTATGTTTAATAATTACATTTCGTGAACCTGAATAATTATATGTATTATAAAGAAAACCAGTAAAAAAATTTTTTTTACAGAATGTTGGAGATGGAAAAATTAATTAGAATAAAAGAATTAAAATTGCATGCTAGTTAGCTGAGATGTATACAATTGTATGCTTATTAGTCAAATAAATTTATATGCCTAATTGTTCTATATAAATTTGTAAATTTAAAGACCGATTTTTAAACTTAAAGCATAATCTTCAGAATTTAAGAATTTCGTATAAAGGTTTAGTACTAGTTAAATTAAATAATCTTTATCTTAAATTTGAACGATCCTTTACTATGTTCTTCAGTCAAAATAATTACGACTATAAAATTCGTCTAGTGCTTTATATAGATTTAGCGAAACATAGTAAAAAAATCATTCAATTTAGGATCCAAGTTATCATTTTTAACTAGTACTCAAACTTTATATATACACAAATTCTAAGAATAAGTATTTAAACTTTAAATTAATCTTTCATTCAATTTCTAACTTTATCGCGCCTCAGATATCTTACTCGGGTATATCTATCCGAGTATTATTCGGGTATATTACCCAGGTATTATCCGAGTATGCTTATCCGGGTACTATAATTACAACCCGGATATCCGACTATCTGCGGGTAACCAGGTAATACCCGACCCGGGTACAATGTCTACTTTGAACCTACCTTTTTAATTTTTTTGCACAGCTTAAAATAAATCTGATAAGTCATATAAATTCATTCTAAATGATACTTTAAAATCAGTAACAAATATATTAATTTTAAAAAATATAAAATGTACTATAAACCCAAGACTCAAAAGAAACATATGGGGCCTTTGCAATAGAAAGGGCTGATACTGCTCAAAATGAAAATAAGTTTTTTATTATATTCATATAAATTTTGGCATATACTAGATTTTTCAATTATAAGTGAAAATTGATTTGATAATAAAAAATTGAGATATTTAAAAACAAATTTCTTAAAAGTTTTGTACATTACAGGATTACATGATATAATGAACTAATCAAATTACGAAAATGTTGATTAACCTGGATCAGTCTGAACAAAACAAATATGATTTTCTCAAAATTATATATAAACCAGTATTGGTTCTTTCTACTGCAAAGGCCTATATGCGCTATTAGTACTACTTATCTTTCAACATTTCGCTGGACTTAAAAGCAATGAGTTTAATATATAATATCACTATTGACGTGGTAAAGGCATTTTTAAGGCTGTTTATGTTTATACCAACTTATTATAGTAGTATACAATAGTTTTACAATATTTGTAATATGAATATTTTTTTCTACCCCTTATTGCTTTCTCACTGCCGTAAAAAAAAAAAACAAAGTTTCCTGTACCAGGCTTTAAATATAGCAGATCCACATTATATGTTACCTTTCTTAGTTTAGCAACTTTTATAGCAATAATGGAGGTATTAGTGATATAGAGTTAAACATTATATAAATCTATTATATTAGAATACAAATGTATATAACTGTTGACTTTTTCCGGATCAGTCTGAATAGCAAAAAATTCATAGAATGTGATTTGCTTTTTTTTAAAACACAGAACGTGATCTGATTTTTTTCTAAAATACAAATGTATATAACTATTTGCTTTTTTTCAAACAGTGAAACATTCACAGAATGCAATTTGCTTCTTTTTTAAACTCATGAAACATGATTTGGTTTTTTTTTAAAACTTACAAAATGCATATCAAAAACTTTTTTATATAGCTTTTTTTTTTAACTTACAGAATGTATATCAAAAAACTTTTTTATGTGGTTTACAATATTATTTTAAAAAACATGTATACTAAGTAAAATCAAAGGTTTTATAGTATATTTTAATAAGTTAAATTACCAATTTTTATATGACAACGAAAATATATTGGATATTTATTGCAATAAGGGATTTCAGAATTAAAATTCATAAATCTTTATTTTGATAACTAATAAATAAAAAGACATATTGATTATCATTTATTTTTTAATTAAAAGTCGAATATACTTAAGGCATTAACATTTATTATCTAATATCTATTTACTATAGAGGCTTACTCCTCTACACCCAAATAATATTTTCATCAAATTTAATTGGCTAAAATGTTTATATGAGATAAGATTTTGCTAGACCTCCCCACCCTTTAAAATATTATCCAATAAATGTCAGCGCCTTTATTTATATGATCTTAATTATTATAAATTATTTTATTGTTGTTTTAATTAGTCCATTATAATGCTAAATATTATATACAGAAAGATAATTATTATTTGAACAGAATTTTGACCTTTTTATAGAAAAATTCTTAAGCAATGTTAGCATCCTAAGCCAGTTTTTAAATAACACAAAAGAAATTTTTATTTATTTCATTTACAATGCATACTAAAGTTATAGTACAGAACAATTAGATCTAAACTATACATAATTACTAATTAAAATCTAGTGTTGCATCGGTTCTAAAAAGACCGGTCCTGGACCGGTTCTGAACCAGAACTGATAAGAACCATGGTACCATTAAAGGGCTGGTCCTTGGACCAGTTCTTGTAAACATAATATGATGTTCGTATTATCTAATCAAATTTTTTGATCAGATGTAATATAGTTCATATAATATTTGTTTATATCTGATAGTAAATAATTACGTCATTTTGAGCTAATAAAATCTTATGCATTAAGATTGACGTAATTATTTAAGGACTGTTATAGAACCAAAGGACCAGACCAGACCGGGACCGTAAATACTATGTTAATGGTCCTTTTAGGGACCGGACTGGACTGGACTGATGCATCCCTATTAAAATCCAAATTTATTATATCTAATAGTATTAATGTTAATACAAAATAATAAACCAAGCATGCAACAATCGTAAGTATTAAAACAATTACGTAAACCTGTACAATTTTATATAGTTAGTAAACAACATAACAGTACTAATAGTAAATGTTATGAAAACAAGCTTCCATATTAATACAATTATGAATTAAGTTCAAAAAATCAAAAATCAGTATCGATATAAAATAAAAAAATCTTAAGTAACTTGATATATAATCAATAATTCAAATGGAACTCCAAGTAAAACAAGTAAAAACAAGCTCATATAAATATATTAGAAAGCAAGATGATAAACAGTCAAGTCAATATACATATAAAAAAAATCAATACAGTGAACACATACCGTAATATTATAGACAAGGTTGGGCAATCTATATATCCAGTGCTTTTTCACTGGACATTGGACATTTTCAAATCATCCAGTGTATGTCCAGTGTGTCCAGTGTGTCCAGTGTATCTAATATAATTTTAGTTTTATTATACATTAAAATATACTATATACAGTAGAGATCCAATCCAGTCAATGTTTATCCAGATTTGAATTTATTTAGATATCTATTTACTATCTAATATCTGGATAATTTTCCAAATATTTGTTAGATTATCTGGATATTGATGTAAATGGATATCCAAATAAATCAGATATGAATAAGTAGATGATGGATTTATCTGGATTAGATAACTTTATTACGCAAAACTCTAAAGAATTATTCCTTTTCAAACTAATTGATTACCCCTATGCATAAATGATTATATATTTGTAATTACATATTGATAATTAATCATTATTCTCAATAAATTAAATTAACAAGATAGAATAACAATATTTATGGATTTAAAAATTATATTGATCTTATCAATTAATAAATTATATTGCATAAAGATATAAAAATAAATAACTTATTTTAAAGATATTAATTAACATTTTTCTATACTAATAAAGAAATGCACAAGAAAACCTCATATTAAATAGCATAATTCAAATATCACTTAAACTATTATTCGAATACTAACAACTTTTAAATTTTATTAGTGCAGAATAAATAAGCTAGTACTATAATACTGTATTCTAAAAAATTAGAAACATAATAAAAGATTGTCTTATTATTTAATATTAGTTATTTAATTTTTTTAGTCAAAATTTTAATTAAAAATTTTTTTATTATCCAGTGCTTATTTTTCTTAATCCATTGCTTTTAACTGGACAATTTGGACACTGGATACTGTACAGATTTCCGATTGTCCAGTTGCCCAACCCTGATTATAGAGTTTCTTAAACATCAATCCCTACTATAATAAACAGTAATTTAAAAGCACAAAATATCAGCATGCATGGTATACTAAAATAAAAAAATCTTAAGTAACTTGATACATAATCGATAATCCAAACAGAATCCAAGCTATTATACAATATTAACATATAAATACATTAAATCAAGAAAGTACGATAATAAACAGTCAAATCAATATACATATAAAAAAATTATACATATCTTAATAAAAAAATCAATACCGTGAACACATACCGGAATATTATAAAATCTCTTAAACATCAATCCCTATTGCAATAAACAGTAATTTAAAAGCACAAAACACTAGCACACATGGTGTACAAAATTACAAATGACCATCTAATCAGATACTCAGAATTGCAGATATCATTTAACTAGGACCCTGGACATCTCTTATATAGGTTATAACTAATCTGTATAAATTTAAATATTTTTGCTACCCCTAAAATCAAGTAAATTTGCTAAAAATTGGATTATTATATATAAATTTTATAGTAATTTGCTAAAAACTAAATTATAACATCTAGCATCAAGTAAATAAATATAGAGCAAATTTTTTAAAACTGTAATAGCTATTAAACCCCACTCTTGAATATATAAAATATGTAAATTTGCTTTTGAATATGTAAAGCCCCTTTTGAATATATAAAATATATAAAACCCGCTTTTAAAATGTAAAATCTGATTTTGAATATATAAAATTCAAAATGAAAATTTTAACTTTGAGCAAAAATATCTTAGCAACCACTTAATCAAATTCAATGAAATTTTTTTTATTTGAATTCTATGGATCCATAGAATTCAAATAAAAAATTTTCATTGAATTTGATCAGGTGGTTGCTAAGATATCTTTGCTCAAAGTTTTAAAAAAATTTGGCACAGCTTGTTTTTGATAGAAGTTTTGATTTTTTCTAAAACTTGAGCAAAGGTATTTTAGTAACCCCCAATTAAATTCAATAAAAATTTTTTTATTTGAATTCTATAGATCCATAGAATTCAAATAAAAAAATTTTCATCAAATTTGATCAGGTGGTTACTAAGATACCTTTGCTTAAGTTTTAGAAAAATTCAAAACTTCTTCTATCAAAAACAAGCTGCGCCAAATTTTTCTAAAAATTTGAGTGAAAGTATCTTAGCAACTACCTGATCAAATTTGATAAAATTTTTTTATTTAAATTTTATGTATCCATGAATTCAAATAAAAAAATTTTTATCAAATTTGATTAGGTAGTTGTAGAGATATTTTTGATCAAAGTTTTAGAAAATTTCAAAACGCATATCACATGACAAATACGTTTAAATTTGTTGACAAAACTTTGATCAAAGTTATCACTGCAACCACCTGATCAAATTTGATAAAAAGTTTTTTACTTATTTTACGGATTCATAAAATTCAAATAAAAAAATTTTCATTAAATTTAATCAAGCCTTGATCAAAGTTTTGTCAAAAATTTAAATGTATCTATCATGTGATATGCCTCTGCAACCAACTGATCAAATTCGATGAAAATTTTTTTATTTGAATTCTATGGATCTATTGAATTCAAATAAAAAAAATATTCATTGAATTTGATCAGGTGGTTGCAGAAATATCTTTGATCAAAGTTTTAGAGAATTTCAAAATGCGTATCACATGACAGTTATGGTTAAATTTTTGACAAAACTTTAATTAAGGATATTTCTGCAACCATTTGATCAAATTTGATTAAAATTTTTTTATTTAAATTTTATGGATCTATAGAATAAGTACAAAAACTTTCATCAAATTTGATTAGGTAGTTGCAGAGATATCCTTGATCAAAGTTTTGTCAACAAATTTTAAAAAAATTTTTATTAAATTTGTTTAGATGGTTGCAAAGATATCTTTGATCAAAGTTTTAGAGAATTTCAAAACATGTATCACATAACAGATATGTTTAAATTTGTTGACAAAACTTTGATCAAGGATATCTTTGCAACCACTTGATAAATTTGATGAAAATTTTTTATTTGAATTTTATGGATCTGTAGAATAAGTAATAAAATTTTCATCAAATTTGATCAGGTAGTTGCAGAGATATCCTTGATCAAAGTTTTGTCAACAAATTTAAACGTATCTATTATATGATATGCGTTTTGAAATTCTCTAAAACTTTAATCAAAGATATCTTTGCAACTACTTGATCAAATTTAATGAAAATTTTTTTATTTGAATTCTATAGATCCATAAAATTCAAATAAAAAATTTTTTATTGAATTTGGTCAAGAACTTGTAGAGATATCTTTGATGAAAGATTCTTCTATTTCCAAAAAGTAGAAGCTGAACCAAATAAAAAAGCTATTATAGAATGAATATTTAACCAAATAACTTAAAATTTTGGAAAGCAAAATTTTAGCATATTCTTTATTGATTATATTAGTGCGCAGTAACTTGTTTCATTTGAACTTGTAAAAATCTAGCTTGTGATGGTGATTTTTCTGTTTTTATTAAAATTAAAAATTTTAGAAAATCCTAAATCTGGAAGCAAATTGAAAAATTATCATAACTTCGTCAATATTAATCTGTTTTTGATGAAATTTTAATTAAAGTCTCTCGAATACCTATTCTATCAACTTACTAAGTAATGTTTATAAGGTTTCATTTTGAAAAAGTGCTTCTGGAAGCATTTGAAGTTTAGAAAAAAACTTGCAAAAATGTATGCATCCAAATTTACAAAAACGTTAATATCTTCACGAGTTTTTAATATTTTTCATAAAATTTAAGATTCTATTAGTCAATATTATGCACTACAAGTCTTGTTATAACTTTTTTTTAGTTAGCATAGTAAAATTTTTTGTAAATCATCGCTGAACAGTGGGTTATTTTAAAAAAGCAAAAAAACATATTACAAAGAAACTGCATTGAAATTGTTTACAGGAACTTCTATCAAAGATATTTCTATGAGTTCTTGACCAAATTTGATAAAAATTTTTTTATTTTAATTTTATGATTCTATAGAACTCAAATAAAAAAATTTTTAAAAATATTATAATTTTCAAATTTTATAAATTGATTCTAACTTTGTATTCTAAAAAACTTATTCAGCATATTAAAATACATTATGCTGGTATATTTAATTTTATATTTCTTGAAAATTTCAGAGAAGATACTAACTACATAATAATTACTATAATTATTATATAAATTACTAACTAATTTGCTTAATGATAACCCTGCACAATTGCATTACATAATTATTTGTTTATCAACATACAATCACGATCAATGATTGTAATACATATACAAGTTGCTATTGATACTAAAGCCTAATTATATGCTACAACTACTTTTACTTATTTTCAATTATAATTGATTATAATTTTGCTCCATATAGCTATTAATAACTTGTTATATCTGGATCGATCATTATAGCACAACTTAACTTGTTATAATAATTCTTGCAAAATGTGGGTAAATTGCTAAAAATAAAATATAATATGTGTAAAATCTTAGTAATTTGACAAAATATTCATTATGACCTTTTTTAAAATAAACTTCAATTTGCTAAAATAAATTTGAACCTTAGATCAAATTTGAATTAATTTGCTAAAAAAAAATATGACACATATTAGAGATGACCGGGTCCTATTTAACTTGTTTGTAAACTATACTCTGCGTATTTCATACTCTATTTCTGGTATAAACAATCTTTTAAAGACACTTACGAATAAAGTATGAATAAGGCTATTACAAAGTTCTGGGATTAACAAACTATTAAAATTAATATAAGCCATAGAACTGGAATTGATATCTAACTATAAAATCTACCAATTTTTTTCAAGTTTTTTTGCTTAATTATATTAATATATAAAATAATTCATTAAGCTATATAAAAAAAATCTAGCAAAAGTTTAATAAGTTATCTGTTATATAAAAAATTATTAAGCGAAAGTTTAATAAGTTATATAAAAAATAATTTAAATAAACGTTTAAAAAAAAAATCACCATAGACCTAATCTAGATCTAGACGAACTAAAATAAATATTAAATAAAAATAAATAAAATAAAATATAAAAAAATATAATATAATAAAAAAAAATCAAATAAAAAAAATAAAAAATGATAATACTGTATAAAATTAAAGAATGAAAAAATAAAATAAAATAATAAATAAAAAAANTAATAGCTATTAAACCCCACTCTTGAATATATAAAATATGTAAATTTGCTTTTGAATATGTAAAGCCCCTTTTGAATATATAAAATATATAAAACCCGCTTTTAAAATGTAAAATCTGATTTTGAATATATAAAATTCAAAATGAAAATTTTAACTTTGAGCAAAAATATCTTAGCAACCACTTAATCAAATTCAATGAAATTTTTTTTATTTGAATTCTATGGATCCATAGAATTCAAATAAAAAATTTTCATTGAATTTGATCAGGTGGTTGCTAAGATATCTTTGCTCAAAGTTTTAAAAAAATTTGGCACAGCTTGTTTTTGATAGAAGTTTTGATTTTTTCTAAAACTTGAGCAAAGGTATTTTAGTAACCCCCAATTAAATTCAATAAAAATTTTTTTATTTGAATTCTATAGATCCATAGAATTCAAATAAAAAAATTTTCATCAAATTTGATCAGGTGGTTACTAAGATACCTTTGCTTAAGTTTTAGAAAAATTCAAAACTTCTTCTATCAAAAACAAGCTGCGCCAAATTTTTCTAAAAATTTGAGTGAAAGTATCTTAGCAACTACCTGATCAAATTTGATAAAATTTTTTTATTTAAATTTTATGTATCCATGAATTCAAATAAAAAAATTTTTATCAAATTTGATTAGGTAGTTGTAGAGATATTTTTGATCAAAGTTTTAGAAAATTTCAAAACGCATATCACATGACAAATACGTTTAAATTTGTTGACAAAACTTTGATCAAAGTTATCACTGCAACCACCTGATCAAATTTGATAAAAAGTTTTTTACTTATTTTACGGATTCATAAAATTCAAATAAAAAAATTTTCATTAAATTTAATCAAGCCTTGATCAAAGTTTTGTCAAAAATTTAAATGTATCTATCATGTGATATGCCTCTGCAACCAACTGATCAAATTCGATGAAAATTTTTTTATTTGAATTCTATGGATCTATTGAATTCAAATAAAAAAAATATTCATTGAATTTGATCAGGTGGTTGCAGAAATATCTTTGATCAAAGTTTTAGAGAATTTCAAAATGCGTATCACATGACAGTTATGGTTAAATTTTTGACAAAACTTTAATTAAGGATATTTCTGCAACCATTTGATCAAATTTGATTAAAATTTTTTTATTTAAATTTTATGGATCTATAGAATAAGTACAAAAACTTTCATCAAATTTGATTAGGTAGTTGCAGAGATATCCTTGATCAAAGTTTTGTCAACAAATTTTAAAAAAATTTTTATTAAATTTGTTTAGATGGTTGCAAAGATATCTTTGATCAAAGTTTTAGAGAATTTCAAAACATGTATCACATAACAGATATGTTTAAATTTGTTGACAAAACTTTGATCAAGGATATCTTTGCAACCACTTGATAAATTTGATGAAAATTTTTTATTTGAATTTTATGGATCTGTAGAATAAGTAATAAAATTTTCATCAAATTTGATCAGGTAGTTGCAGAGATATCCTTGATCAAAGTTTTGTCAACAAATTTAAACGTATCTATTATATGATATGCGTTTTGAAATTCTCTAAAACTTTAATCAAAGATATCTTTGCAACTACTTGATCAAATTTAATGAAAATTTTTTTATTTGAATTCTATAGATCCATAAAATTCAAATAAAAAATTTTTTATTGAATTTGGTCAAGAACTTGTAGAGATATCTTTGATGAAAGATTCTTCTATTTCCAAAAAGTAGAAGCTGAACCAAATAAAAAAGCTATTATAGAATGAATATTTAACCAAATAACTTAAAATTTTGGAAAGCAAAATTTTAGCATATTCTTTATTGATTATATTAGTGCGCAGTAACTTGTTTCATTTGAACTTGTAAAAATCTAGCTTGTGATGGTGATTTTTCTGTTTTTATTAAAATTAAAAATTTTAGAAAATCCTAAATCTGGAAGCAAATTGAAAAATTATCATAACTTCGTCAATATTAATCTGTTTTTGATGAAATTTTAATTAAAGACTCTCGAATACCTATTCTATCAACTTACTAAGTAATGTTTATAAGGTTTCATTTTGAAAAAGTGCTTCTGGAAGCATTTGAAGTTTAGAAAAAAACTTGCAAAAATGTATGCATCCAAATTTACAAAAACGTTAATATCTTCACGAGTTTTTAATATTTTTCATAAAATTTAAGATTCTATTAGTCAATATTATGCACTACAAGTCTTGTTATAACTTTTTTTTAGTTAGCATAGTAAAATTTTTTGTAAATCATCGCTGAACAGTGGGTTATTTTAAAAAAGCAAAAAAACATATTACAAAGAAACTGCATTGAAATTGTTTACAGGAACTTCTATCAAAGATATTTCTATGAGTTCTTGACCAAATTTGATAAAAATTTTTTTATTTTAATTTTATGATTCTATAGAACTCAAATAAAAAAATTTTTAAAAATATTATAATTTTCAAATTTTATAAATTGATTCTAACTTTGTATTCTAAAAAACTTATTCAGCATATTAAAATACATTATGCTGGTATATTTAATTTTATATTTCTTGAAAATTTCAGAGAAGATACTAACTACATAATAATTACTACAATTATTATATAAATTACTAACTAATTTGCTTAATGATAACCCTGCACAATTGCATTACATAATTATTTGTTTATCAACATACAATCACGATCAATGATTGTAATACATATACAAGTTGCTATTGATACTAAAGCCTAATTATATGCTACAACTACTTTTACTTATTTTCAATTATAATTGATTATAATTTTGCTCCATATAGCTATTAATAACTTGTTATATCTGGATCGATCATTATAGCACAACTTAACTTGTTATAATAATTCTTGCAAAATGTGGGTAAATTGCTAAAAATAAAATATAATATGTGTAAAATCTTAGTAATTTGACAAAATATTCATTATGACCTTTTTTAAAATAAACTTCAATTTGCTAAAATAAATTTGAACCTTAGATCAAATTTGAATTAATTTGCTAAAAAAAAATATGACACATATTAGAGATGACCGGGTCCTATTTAACTTGTTTGTAAACTATACTCTGCGTATTTCATACTCTATTTCTGGTATAAACAATCTTTTAAAGACACTTACGAATAAAGTATGAATAAGGCTATTACAAAGTTCTGGGATTAACAAACTATTAAAATTAATATAAGCCATAGAACTGGAATTGATATCTAACTATAAAATCTACCAATTTTTTTCAAGTTTTTTTGCTTAATTATATTAATATATAAAATAATTCATTAAGCTATATAAAAAAAATCTAGCAAAAGTTTAATAAGTTATCTGTTATATAAAAAATTATTAAGCGAAAGTTTAATAAGTTATATAAAAAATAATTTAAATAAACGTTTAAAAAAAAAATCACCATAGACCTAATCTAGATCTAGACGAACTAAAATAAATATTAAATAAAAATAAATAAAATAAAATATAAAAAAATATAATATAATAAAAAAAAATCAAATAAAAAAAATAAAAAATGATAATACTGTATTAAATAAACAAATAAATAAATAAAATAAATAAAAAACTGAAAAAACTGAAAACAAGTAGTCAAAAAAAAAGAAATCTGAAAAAAAAAGAATCCCAAAAATTAAAAAAAAACCAAAAATAAAAAAACTGTTATATTGGTCTTTTACTTATAGTTTTTAAATATTTAGTCTGATAACGAAGTGATACTTTAATATTACAAAATTAAGGCACAGAAACCAACAAACCAATCAGAGCCACTGTTATATGGCGGCTAATTGGCAGTGCAGGCTTCTGCGTTAGTCATTAGTAAGCTCATGAATTTGGTCATATGTGATATGGTGTGACAAATTATTAATTGTCACCCATGTGTTCATATTTAAAAGGGTGTGATGTCAGACCCCTCCAAAGTCTAAGGAATATGATGCAAGAATTTTGATGATGCAAGAATTTTGATTTGGCCCGAATTATGAATTTTTTGACCCGAATTACCTTAACTTTGGCCAAATCATTTAGGCCAAAAATAATTTACAATGATACAAAAAAAATGATACAAGAATTTTGAAAATTTAAAAGATGACCGTGCATCGATCATTTTTAAAATTTATTAATTGATAATCCATTTCCAAATGAGGGAGCCATCCATAGTAAATTGCGACGCGCAGATCTATATGATTTACTATATAAAATTGCTAAGCCACAAATGCCACTTCACGACAAAGTGAAGTCATTTTTCTACTATATAAATATATCTTCAATTTCTAAGTAATCTTGTAGAGCATTATTTTCTAATTTTAATATAGTAATATCATTAAAATCTGTTTAGTAGTTGCAGAGATATTGGTATAAAATAATTTGCTGACTAATGTAAACCTACTATTGTTTACGTGAAATGGTATTTTTGACTATAGTAAATCTCATAGTCATGTGCGTCACAATTTACTATATATGGTTATATATGGTTCCCTCATTCGGAAACGGATTATCAATTAATTAATTTTTCAAAATGAATCCAGAAAGTGGTGTTTTCTGTAAAAAAAAGTTGATTTTTTCATTAAAATTGAAAATTTTAAAAAATCCCGAATCTGAAAATAAAATGAAAAATCATTGTTAATCGATGAATATTTGGCCAAATGAGCTGAAATTTTTATAGTAAACTTTTGAATATCTATTCTATTAGGTTACTTAGTTGGTTTTTTGAGAATTCTTTTTGAGAAAGTGCCTCAGTAATCAGTTGAAGTTTAGAGGAAAACTTGTGAAAACGTATATGTCCAGGTTTACAAAACATTGATATCTTTATGAGTTCTCAACATTTTTTTATGAATTTGAGATTCAAATGCTCTGAGATATGCTTTACAAGGCTTGTTATAAATTTTTTTTTAGTTAGCATAGTGAAATTTCTTGTAAATCATCGCCTAATAGTGGGTTATTTGAAAACGTATTTATCAAAAAACTTGAAATTTTATTTAATTTAAAATTTACCAATTCGTAAATTTATAATCAGATCAATATTTACTAATTTGTAAATTTAAAATTTATCAATTCGTAAATTGATTTAAGATCAGCTAACCAAAGGCTTAATTAATATTTTATTGTCTGAAGTACGATATATGATGCAGTAATAAACCAGATTTATTTTTAAATTTGATGATCATCAAATTATCTAATTCATCTGGTTTAAAAATTGAACATGAATTATCTGGTGAAACAAACATAGAAATATACTATGAAATTCATTTTTAAATTTATTAAAATAATTATTTTATTTATTGTATTTTATACACACAAATGAGTAATCAACTTGTGAAAAAATAAAAATTAATGCAGAAAATACTACTAATAAATTAATAAATAAAATTTTAGTTATACGCATTTTTCTAAAATCAATAAAATGAGAATACAAAATTACAAAAATTGGTTTAATAAATTTGATATAGATTATATAAGTATATCTATTGTTCAATATATTAAACCTTTGTATAAATTCAAAAATCTTGTTTATAATTTGGTTGTTAAAATTTAATTTATCAAATAAATTAACTATATAGTTTTCAATAAATTTGTTAAATTGTCCTCTGGGTCGATAGCATAGCGGTTATGCTCTGAGGATGCAAATCAAAAGGTTGCCGGTTCAATTCCTCCCAAAGCCGAAATTCAAGAGCCAGCCGGTTAGCTGTACGACATACCTAAATGGGCAGCTGTTATTTCAAGACTTTGTGGCTGTGAAGCGAATTGAGTTAGAATCCCGATTTGGAAGTAACCGAAGTCACAAGACGTAGTAGGAAGATCTTTGCCTGCGAACTTGGGGGCGCCTAGCATTGGTTATGATTTGGGGGTCGATGTTCCCTCGAACAATAAAAATCCGGCACTTAGGCACCGGTGCAGAACATTGCCTGCAGGGACCTTCGAGGCACCCGGGGTTGTCAGATCATAACTATGACCTCTCCGGAGGATCTTTCAATAAAGGTTACGGCTTGGTATGGCAAGTCGAGGTGGGGGTTGGGGTTCATGGCGGGAGCTCAATAGTTGGGGACTAGATACGAACCGTAAGCTGAGATATTGAGTCTGGCGAGATGTTTGAAGAAGGAAAAAAAAAATAAATAAATTTGTTAAATTCTTCAAAATTTGCTAATTTGTAAAAGTTTCATTCATCTTTTGTAACTTGCAGTAC
>QKWP01000516.1:5164-35992 GCA_003550325.1 Gigaspora rosea | reverse complement strand
TTTAATAGGCAATTCTCCAGTCAACTGGTTCAAAAATTTTTTTTTTATATATAAATTTTACTATAAGTGCGAATGCACAGCGTCTCTATCTAAAACTTTTTTTTATACTAAGTTAATCACCTTTCTGGCTTAAGAGACTTTGTAAAGCTTATTAAAACACATTTAATAGTGGTTAAAGCGTCAAAATTGGCTTGGTAAATACCAAGATATCTTTAAAAAACCTTTCTTTTACTATATAAATTTCTTTATAAACTATACTATTGTTTGCAAAGAAATTTACATAGTAAAAGAAAGGGTTTTTAAAGATTTCGTTGTATCCACCAAGCCGATTTTAATGCTCTAACTACCATTAGATGCATTTTAATGAGCTTTACAAAAGTCTCTTAAGCCAGAAAGGTGATTAACTTAGTATAATAAAAAGTTTTAGATAGAGACGCTGTGCATTCGCACTTATAGTAAAATTTATATATAAAAAAAAAATTTTTGAACCAGTTGACTGGAGAATTGCCTATTAATAAAATTTTATATTTTTGATTTAAAATTTCACCGCTGGTTAATTCCTGTTGGTTAGTCATTTTTTTAGTTTAAAAATAACTTATTTTTTAAAAAAAATTCAAAATTTATTTTTTTAAACTTTAGAGTGAATTCTTTACAATTTTATATTTTTTTAAAAATAATGATTTTTAAAAACAAATACAAATCAAATACATCAGGAGTATCAAATATTTCTTATGATTCAACAAAAAAAGCTTGGGTTTACCAGAAATATAATAACAACATAAAACATAGAAAGTGATTCTATAGTAAAAAAAAATAACAAAAATCTATTCAAACAAGCAATTAATTACAAAATAGAATATGAAAAAATGTGGCTTAGCAAAAATAAACTATAAATACCTCAATTGTCCCCTTCTTTTAGTGATTTAAAATCAGTAAAAGACAAATAAATTATTTTAAAAAAATACAAATTGAAACAAAAAAATGGAAAGAATTTTATTCAAAAATTTATCATAAAAAAAAAGAAATTGCTTGGAATTTAGTTGAAAAATTCATGAAATTTTATTTTGCTGTAAAAAGCTACATATACGAGAGACGAATCATGTAGTTATTCAATATAGAAAAATGATTTGTGATATTGAAAAATCAAAAAACAAAAATAGTTTTGTAATTCATTTAGCTTTAAGTTAGACAAGATTCAAATTTAACCCATATATGTTTCATTATAAACCAGTTTTAATTCCTCTTATTGGACAATTAGATTATTGTTTTAATAAGATTGTTAGTCAATACAAATCAAAATAAACAAATTCAAAATTACATAGCAATTTTGTATACACATACTAAAAGGCTTGAAAAGATTATGTTGCTTTGCCATGTTAAATTAATTAAACAAATAACCAGGCACAATTTAATGCTCTGCGGGGCATCCTGCTTTTTTTTTTGAGCTGGGGCCAGTACTTGGTACGCCAGCTCCGGTTTCTAGATTGTAAGCCTGGTTAGTCTAGTTTGTTGTTAATAAAAAATTAAAAATAAACAATACAAATAAAAAATTTGATTATTTATATTTATATTTCATTTAGTATAATATCATGTCCCTATATATAAGATTCATAGGAACGTAATCTCAGTAACACTTTTTTTCATATCACAAAAAAAGTAAGCTGAGATACCGCAAAAACCAGACAACCAATATGAAATATAGTTCGTCGCAGGCTTTTGTGTTAGTAAATCATCAAAAAATCATAAAAAATATAAAATTTTTTGAAACTGTACAAAAAAAAAAGTGTTAATGAAAAATTTATATATACTTTATTGTTCAGTGACACTACATTTTTTCAGTGACACTTTTTTGTATAGTAATTGTTTGTTATCATCTGAAAACAAATATGACCAAAATTTGTTGATCTTTGGCAAACACATATTTATAATATAAAAAATATATAAATAGATACATTATTCGCCCAATTAAAAATAATTTCTGATTGCCACTTTTTTAACTAGTTTTTAAAAGAAATGAAAAATTCTTTTCACGTCAGTACAAAACATCTTCAGTTAATATTTAAAAATTGTGATTTTAATTTAACTGATATATTACAACATATTCAATTTATTCTTTTAGAAAAAAATTTTATTCTTCAATCTTAAATTATAATTTCAAATGATCAAAATATTGAAGCATTTATTATATTAAATCGTTGAATTAATTTATTTAATTCTAAGTTATTTGAAATAGATTTTGGCAACATACAATTTAATCCAATAATTCAAACCTTTTATCCATTCAAACAAATTAAAATTTTATCAAAAAAAATAAATTTATTACCAATATTGAAAAACTAAAAAATGAAGCAACAACTAAAACAAAAAAAGAACAAGGAAAAAGAATTTGATATATATTCTTTTCAATTTTTTTTAATATATTCTTGATGCAATTTGACCAAAGAAGCATTATTAGAATATCTTGAAAAAATAGTTAACAAAAAAACAGAAAAACAAAAGTATTTTATTAGTAATTATATTATTGTAAATGAAAATCACAAAGATGAATTTCTTCATAAACATGTGTATATTAAACTGGATAAAAAAATACGAATTCGAAAAGAATCTTTTTTTTGATATTAAGTTAGAAGATGAAACAATATATCATTCAAATATTCAAGGAGTTTGATCAACTAAAGCCATTATTGATTATATTTTAAAACATGGCGATTATATTTCTAAGTATAAAATTGATAATTTACAAATTGCACAGATTATTATTGAAAAAGAAATCAAAGAAGGTAGATATATTACTAACAATAAGCTTGCCAAAGAATATTCTAAAACATATACACTTTACAACAAGCAATTAATTGATTGGAAAACAAAAATTGAAAAACAATATTATAAATCTCTTGGAAAACCATTTGTTGAATTTCATTATGGGGATAAAATGTGTGGAAAATCATCCTATGCTAAAAATTTTGATGAAAAGATTGCATATTGGTTTGATAACAAAAATTGGTTTGATGGTTATGATAAACAACCAATTTTAATTCTGGATGATTTTGATGGTACTCAACTATAATATTCTACTTTTTTAAAAATTTTATCTGAACAACAACGAAGATTAGAGATTAAAGGTTCAAAAGAACTCAATTATATTAAACATGCGATTATTACAAGTAATTGTTTATTAAAAGAATTGTATAGAAAAGATGATTATAATCAAGATCAATTAGATTGGCATTTTGATGCAATTTGGAATTATAAAAAGTCTCAAGATACTTTTTCTGAATGAAAATGTGAAAGAAATTCCTATCATAAACAGCAACATAGACAATATTTAGATTCAATTGATTATTTTCAATACTTTGAAGAAAATTGAGAAACAGTTAATAATTTAGATATTACTAAAATATTTTTCATAATAATTTTAGTTCAATTTTTTTTAATAATAATTATCAAGATAGTGAAATAAATAATAATAATTATTTACCAATTGAAAAAATACGAACAATTTTAGTTAAAAGAAACAAAAATAATTAATCAGATTCTGAAACAAGTAGTATTAATTCCCAAGATTCAGAAAATACAAAAAGATACAAGCAAAAAAAATCAAAGATGCCAAAGTTAATAGAAGATATTTGAAAAAAAATTGCTTAAGAAAAACAAAATAATTCTTTATTTTCTAATTTAAAATGAATATTAAAAAATACATAGCTTATTTTTATTTTTAATTTTATTTAATTTATTTTTAAATTGTATACTTATTTTTTATTTTTTAATAAAGATTAATTTTTTATATTTTTGCAATCAACTCAGATTTTTGCAAAAAAACTTGTAATAAATATTTTTGATCAGTCAAAATTCAATCAATTCAGATTTTTGCAAAAGAAACTATAATTGAAAACCAATTATATTACTATGATAAGAAAATTTTAAAAATAGAAATTTTATTCTAATAGTATAAAAGCTAAATATAGGTTTATTGGATAATCATATGAACCAATTGAATTTTGAGTTTAAAAAATTTTCTTATCTATGAATAAACTAACATAAAAGTAAACAATGACAATACGTTAAAAGTCAATTTTTTCAAAATTTTTTTAACCAAAATTTAAACATACAAACAAATACCAAAAAATTTTTTTTAAAAAAAACAATATTATTTCAAAAATAGCATTTTTCAAAAAATTCATAAACAAATTCAACAAAAAAGAATCACATAATATTGAGTATCAATCTGAAAATTTTGAAGCTACAAACAACTTTAAAAAAATTAATAATGAATTTGAAGTGAGTGGCAAAGACCTCTATACTAGTATTTGTGATTCTAAAGTTATGCTGTCTTTAGAAATAGAACATTATTATGAATGAACAATTTTATTGGTATGATGATAATGTTTATTATTCTGGAGAATGCGAGTTGGTCTGCAAGTTATATCTTGGTAAAGTCAACTGCAACCCATGGATGAATAGGAATTTCATACTAAAGCAGGTTTGTTTTTTTTTGCAGATTCAAGAAGAAAGTTGACCAGAAATTCAACAGAATTTTGATTTGGATTGTGGATATGAAAATGGAGATTCAACCCCATTTGATAATGACCAATTCACTTCGTTGACAAACAATTCAGAAGATTCAGTAATTGAACCTCACAGACTATTTATCAATAGAGAGAATCAATTAACTAGTTCTACACTAATTGAAAATTCAATTAGTGACAAATTGGTTTATCAAATGTGTTTATTTTTTTAATTTTAATTGTATCTAGCTTATTTGTTTGTATAGTTTTCTTTTTTGCTATTGTGATTTTCGAATTGAACCTAATTTTAATTAGATTAGAATTAAGCAAAAAAGACTTTGACTATATGATAAATCCTCAACAAATTTTATTCACACAAGCTCAAATTAACTTATATTTCTTAGGTAATGATAGATTTACAGTTGAGAATACAATTAATGATTTGGTTACTGATAAATTAAAACCTCAAGACTTAGCAATTATTTGTGTTTGTTTAAATGAAGATAACCAGTATATTTCTGCTAATAATAGAAGATTATATTGTTATTAGCAAGCTATTCAAAAAGGTGCAAACTTTAAATAAGTGCCTATAAGAATAGTTAGAGAGACTAATGAAGGGGCTGGTTTTGGTTGGAAAAGAAAAAAAAAGTTTAAAAATTATTAAAAACAAAATTTGGAATAATGTAGTTGTTTTATATCTTGCTAGACCAAATAAAATTTATCAAAAAAATGGAGAGGTTTGGGTAAAAGATTTTTAATTTTATATTTTATTTTTTTATAAAGTTTATTGCAATTTTTATGTTATTTGTATATATGTATTATAATAAAAAATATTTTATTTATATTTGCTATAATTGACAAATTTTTATTTATATTTGCTATAATAAAAGTATTTTAAAATTTTATACATGATCAACAAATTTTTTATTTATATTAATTATTATAAAAGTATTTAAAAATATATACATAATTAACAAATTTTTATTTATATTAATTCATGGTCATAGTAGTATTTATGAGAATGAACAAGCTGATAGACTAGCGTATTTAGGTTCTAAAAAAAAATTTGTAAAAGTATTCAATTTTCCAGTTCGTAAATTAACAATAAAAGAATACTTTAATAGGGATGTGAAAAAATTTGTTAATTACATATAACATATCAGCGGATCGGCATAATTGGGATAAACTGTTACACAAAAATTTGCTCCTAAGTAACATTGAAAAACTAACAAACGAAGTACTTGTTACAACTAACAAAAGAGCCTTTTTGACGCCTAGACAAGTTAAAAAACCAATAAAACTTAATAAAAGAGCTATGCTAAGCTGTAGAAAGAAGTAGTTTTATCATTTGTTGAAATACTGTTGAAATATTCGGGTATTTTAGGATGGGTTGGGTATTAAGAAATGGGTTGGTAACTATCAAGGGTAAATTCGGAAGCTAATTTTCAAAAAAATGTCCTTTTTAATATACTTTTGGCTTATAATTAAATACATGAATTTTGTAATTTTCTACGTACTTAATTATAAATACAAAGCTGGTTAAAAAGGCCATTTTTGTGAAAATTCGCTTTGTAATAAATTTTCATGTAAAATTTTTTTGATAATCCTCGATCATGATTGGTTGAGCCGACATGTTATGCCGATCCGCCGATATGAATTTTTAAAATATCTATAATTAATTAATGGGTTTTATAATTTATTGCACCTGCAATACATTGCACTCCTTCTATTAATTAAAAATTTTGCCTACAAAACCACCTTTGGAGTTCTAATAAAAAATACTCCTCGTGAAATTTTGGCATAAACTATATTTCTGCTTCATCCCAGGCCTTAACTCTAACCCTAATATTAATTAAATTTTATTTTTTGCTTTGATAAAAATTTCTTTAATTGTTTGTTACACAAAATTGATGATCCATATAGTTATAATAGAGTGCAATATATTGCACCGTGCAATAAATTATAAATTCCTTAATTAATAATATAAATAAAAAATTTATTAATTGTGTATAAATTTTTAAAATATTACAAGTATTTTAAACGAGAAAAATTTTTATTTAAAATAAATAATTGTGCTTTTTGTGCACTATTTAAGTTCTATGTGCACTTTTTTGATTTTTTGTACACTATTTAATTGTTTATTTTAATTTACTGCACCACATTTAAAATGTGTTATATTGGTCTTTTACTTATAGTTTTTAAATATTTAGTCTGATATCGAAGTGATACTTTAATGTACAAAAAAAACAAAACCAAAAATAAAAAAGAAGAAAAACAAAAATAAAAAAAATAAAAAAAAAGAAAAACTAAAATAAAAACAAACAAAAATAAAAAAAAAGAAAAACTAAAGTAAAAAAAAACGAAAATAAAAAAAAACTAAAATAAATAAAAATAAAAATAAAAATAAAATGAAAAATGAAAATAAAAGAAAGAAAAACAAAAATAAAAAAATAAAAAATAAAAATAAAAAAATAAAATATAAAATATAAAAACAAAAACAAAAACAAATAAAAATAAAACAAAAAAAATAAAGATAAAATAAAAAATAAAAAAAAATAAAATAAAAATAAAAATAAAAAAAGATCGAGATGCGAAGCAATTAAAAAAAACAGATTTACCAGATAGATAACAGATAATTATAAACTGATTCTTCTACAAATATTTTTTGTATAGTATAATTTTTAATTTTGTTTTTTTTTTATATTTTAATAACAAAATTAGAGTATTGTCTATTATATAATAGATAATTATATTATAGTATATATCAATATATATAATTTTATATAAATATATTTTTTCCTGAAGCAGCGCGAGAGTTAAAGAGCTAGTTACATTTATATTACAATAAATTACATATCCTATTTATGACTGAGTTTTTAGTTATATATAAATTTATAAAAAAAAACATATAAATTACTATAAGCTTTGAATCTTTGATGTTTTTTTCTCTACATATTAATTTAAAATTAAATTTTTTGGGAATATAGAACAAAGAAAAAAGAAAAAATTGGGCTTAAAAATTAAATTAAAATTTTGCTATTTTTTGCACAAAATAAAAATGTAACTTTGCCAAAAACAAATATTTAACAATTTAAAGACAAAAATTATGTATAAAATCATGCCCTAAACAACTTTACTTAGGCGACCTAAGTAGGTTACCTTGTAAGAAAAATGGGTTACCTATATACTAAAGTAAAATTTTTTGAGTTTAAATATAAAACCTCTTTTTTTATCAAAATAACCTACTTTAGGCACTTAAGCAAAGTTGTTCAGTAAACAATTTTACTTATATTTGAAGTCAAAACATGGTTTCTTTTTTTGGTCATTTACTAAGTGAAAAATGGGGTCGAAGTTAGAAAAAAAAATTTTTTTAAAAAAATTTTTTAGAAAAAATTTTTTTTTAACTTTGACTCTATTTTTATCTAGTAAATGGCCGAAAAAACATGTTTTGACTTTATATATAAGTAAAATTGTATGCTGAACAACTTTGCTTAAGTGCTCAAAGTAGGTTGGTTATCTTAATAAAAAAAGGAGTTTTATATTTAAAACTCAAAAATTTTACTTTAGTACATAGGTAACACATTTTTCTTACAAGGTAACCTACTTAGGTTGCCTAAGTAAAGTTGTTTAGGGTATGATTTTACACATACTTTTTGTTTTTAAATTGTTAAATATTTGTTTTTGGTGAAGTTACATTTTTGTTTTGTGCAAAAAATAGTGAAATTTTAATTCAATTTTTAAGCTCAATTTTTTGCTCTATATTCCTGAAAAATTTAATTTTAATATGTAGGGGAAGAAACATCAAAGATTTAAAGCTTATATAGTAATTTTATATGTTTTTTTTATAAATTTTATATGTAAAAAATTTTGTTGTGATATATCGTGTGACTGCTATATTATAATTTAAAAAATTGTAGTATAATATTATATTTGATAGTATATTGGTGCATGATTATTATGCCAAAATTATAAAAGTTCAACTAGCATTTATTAACAATATATGGGGTGTCTTCAATTAAAAGGGCCCATTTTTACATTTTTTTGAAAAATGAGATTTTGTTAAATTCATATAAATTTTGACATGATTGACTTTTTTTAATTATAAATGAAAGTCGATTTACATAATAAAAAATCAAGATAATGTAAAAAGAAAAATGACATGAGGCTGCGTAGAGCCAACACGTCACGAGTTTACCCGATAGTCACCTGCCGTCTTTAACCAATCAATATTGTGAAATTTGATTGATCCCGGATCAGTCTGAAAATCAAACCAAATAATTAAACTCAAATATCTCAAAATAAAATATATGTAAAAATGGGCCCTTTTAATTGAAGACACACATATTACTATATTGGGGCTATAATTTTAAATTCAAAAGTATGTTAGGTGCAATAAAATATTGGCTAGCATTATTCACATAATATCAAAAATACATGAAACTTTGATTTCAAAAAATTATACAAAACTATAGTAGTATTACAACCCTATCTGTAAGTAATTATCTTTTTTTTAAATTTTTTTTCATATCATAAATTAGCCTTTATAGAAATCATTTTTACAACTATTGAGGTGCTTTTTGGATTAACAATATACAAAATAGATACAGCATAAAGATAGTAAATTTTACATTATATCTTTGCACTATGTAATTACTTCTTTATAATTATATACCAATTGCTATTTTATTTAGTAGATTATAAATAGCAATAACAATAATTGCATTTTGATAATATAAATTCATCAAATAATCAATGAGGACCCCGGACATATAGTACAGAGGTCATATGTTACGCAATTCAGCAAAAACTCCTGAAATTTAAGAAGTAAAAAAAAACAGTTTTTGGCAATTATCTTGGCATCCAGTGGTCCAATTTGAATGAACTTTTTTTTAAAATGAAGCTCTCAGTAAGGCGCATCTAACAAAAAAACGTTCATTCAATTCTGATTACTGGATCGGAAGTTATTTAAGTAAATAGATTTTGATATTTTCAGCAAATTAGATCAAAATTGGCCAAAATCCAGTTATGACCTATATGAGAGATGTCTGGGGTCCTAATCAATGGCAGTCAGAGCCAGCTTTGCTTAAAATAGTTAAAAAGCAAATAATAGATTAAATTCAAAAATGATGCTCATTCTATTGCTATTTATATATAATATCATTATAATATGCATTCATATTCATATATCAATATAATTATAACAATAATACAATAAATAAATTTATTTTTTCTATATATTTATTCAAATTTTGTCCTTAAATCTTGTTATACTATTTTTTGCATATTTAGTAGCTATTATTAAATCTTGTATTTTGCTAATAAACCTTTTTTAGTTGGCTCAAGATCTTAAATAAATTGATAAATATTGGTTTAAAAAATGATTATAAATAATTTATAATATAGCAATTATACTTACCAAGATAACTTCATCTTGAATTTTTAACCTTTTGTAATTGTGGAACAAACTTTGAGGTTTTGGAAAATTTTTTATTTTGTATAGTGTGTTTTAATATCACAAGTTTATTACAATTATTTTTCATACTAGTATCGATTTTACTATCTGAATTATCTGGATTAGTATCATGAAATAAAGTTCCAAATTTTCTATTTTGTTTAATTGAATAAAAAAAATAGCACTATGATAAATACCAGAAGTAACAGAAAGATTACTATGGACCAAAATATTTGATTTAAAAGCAATAGCCTGACCTTGTTTTGTATAAATTACTAATTTTAATTCTGAAAATACTAACTGACTACCTTCAAATAATCCAAGTGGGCACACTACACAAAGTGTATTTTGGTAGTTTTTTAAATCTTGATAGAACTGGCAAATAGTATTAAAATTTATTACCATCATCAGGAAATTTTTTATATAGATAAATATCGATATATAACAATTAATCGATATATATCGATTAAAAATTAAAGATATATATTGATAAACTAGTTATATATCAATAAATATAAATCATTATATATTTATTATGGTCCAGTGCATAAAGATTTGTACCTCAAAAAGTTTTATAATTTTAACTCTTAGTAAAAGTTTTTATATTTTTGATTAATTATTAAAAATTTTTTAATATCAAATAAAATAGGTTTTAATCTAACTTATTATATTATTTTTATTGTTTTAACATTGTTTTATTTTAGTAATTTTGCATGTACAATTTGCTGTATTCAAGAAAAAAAGGAAAATTTTTTTTTAAAAAAAAAGATTTTTTAAATATTTTCGCAACCAATATGCAGTTCTATGAGCTTGTACTATGCAAGTGTATTAATGTGCATATGATAAAGATATGGTTAAAATTTGAGCAAAATTGAATTACTAGTTGTGAAAAAATTAGGCTTTAAAGTAAAGTAATTTGATTTTTTTTACTATATACGCGTATATATAAATTACTATAGATTACTATAGTAAATTATATAGTAAATATTGTTAAAAAAAGTTACTATTAATAAATTTTTTATTTTATCAATAAAATAATCAAAATAATTTTATTTTTATTAATCTGGTAACCTAATAAGTATATTAAATTAAAAAAATCAAAAATTAATTTGTACAAAAAATATTTGAATCAGAGCTATTTGAGGTACAAATCTTTATAGATTTATAATTTTTTTTTATATTTTATTTATTTTTTTTTGTATTTATTTTTTTTTACTTATTATATTTTTTTATATTTCTTTTCGGTTCAATTAAAAAAATCAAAAATTAATTTGTACAAAAAATATTTGAATCAGAGCTATTTGAGGTACAAATCTTTATAGATTTATAATTTTTTTTTATATTTTATTTATTTTTTTTTGTATTTATTTTTTTTTACTTATTATATTTTTTTATATTTCTTTTCGGTTCGTCAATTTATAATTTTTTTCTTTATATTTTATTTATTTTTTTTGTATTTATTTCGTACATAGAAACCCAAGCAGATTAGAAGAATTGTAGAGTGGAGATTTCTCACCTGCCTTTACAGAAGTACATTTGTTTTTTTTATATTTATTTTTGTTTTTACTTATTATTTTTGTTTGTATTTATTTATTTATTTTTTTATTTATTTTTTTTAGAAACTTTATCTCACTAAAACGTAGAAGACCCAAGCAGATTAGAAGAATTGTGGGTGATTTCTTACCTGTTTACAGAAGTACATTCATTTTTGTGAATTATTATTGGCAAGAAAGTAGGTTGTATGAATCTATATAAAGATAAGTATTTTTTTTCAGTATGTTTTTTTTCTTTTTTTCTTGTTATTATTACAACTAATACTAATACATTTTTTGTTGTTTTCTTGTAATGATTTGGTAGCGTTTTTCAGTATTTCGATGTTATTCTTGTAGCAAAGTGATACTATTCTTGCAGTGAAGCGATACTGTTCTTGTAGTGAAGCGATAGTGTTCTTGTAGTGAAATTTTCTTTAGTATTCTTGTGATATTTGAACATGGTGGTTTTTTTTTGTTTGGTTTGTTTTTTTTTTTGTTTTTTTTTTTATATTTTTTTTGTTTTTTTTGTACACTTCTTTATGTTTTCATAGGTGGTCTTGCTGTTTTTTCTATTTTTCTGGAGAAGGTCTTGCAAGTTTTTCCCATTTCTTTGAAGTTGTTTTTTTGGGTGGCTTTGTGTTTTCTAAAATAGCCTTATATATTTCTTCTTTGGTATTCTTGTAGTATTTGAATATAGTAGTTTTTTTCTTTTTTTTTTGATTTTTTTGATTTTTTTTTTGTATGTTTCTTTGTGTTCTTGTAGAAGGCAGTCTTGATGTGGAATCACTTTTGGTATATTTTTTTATTTATTTATTTGTTTTCTTACACTCTTATTCACTAATTATTTGATTTCTTTGAAGTTATCGTTTTTTGGAGGCATCATTCTTTGGAGTCGTCGTTCTTTGGAGTCGTTATTTTTTTGGAGTCGTCGTTCTTTGGAGTCATTGTTTTTTGAAGTCGGTGTTCGTTGGAGTCATTGTTTTTCAGAGTTGTTGTTCTTTGGAGTTATTGCTCTTTGAGTTCGTTATTATTTGGAGTTGTTTTTTGGAGTAAAGCTACTGATTTCTAGGATCCGTAATGGGCTGTGTTGGGCCGGGTTTTCATAAACCTGACAAAATATTTTTAAACCTGGCCTGGGCCAAAGCCCGATTAGAAAATTCAGTACACGGGTTGGGCCGGGCCATAACAGGCTTTGGATAAGCCCAGCCTAGCCTATAGCCCGCATATATGTACCCAATTTTGTGTGACTAATGCAGATTGTATGATCAATAACATAATAACTGATAATCCAATATACGTACAGTACCTTTTTTTTTAGATATATTTACTTTTGAATAATCTTCGCGGATAAAAGTATTTTATTTAAATAGCGAATTGAAGTTTTACTTAATTAGGTGTATTTCATATTGGGTTACTTGATTTTATACTGGTTTAACATTTTATACCCAAATACTTATTATTGTAAATTTTAGAAATAGCAGGTTATTTGACTACGTACATTCATATGCGTACTAAGATCAAAAAGCCTAACAATTACTGAGTAGTATAGCCAAATATAACCAACAGCATCCAAGTGCTCTTTTTTTTAATGCTATAATCTGCCTACTTTTTTTATTTAATAAAAAAATTAATAATAAATAGACAGGCTTCTCTCCACAATTCAAGTATATTATTTGATGTTTCTATCTGCGCCTTTTGAACAAACTTTCTCAAGAAAAGCCACGAATATAACTTAGTTTACTTCAAACCAATTATCTCTTCTCAGCTCGTTAAACTGATAGGAATTTCTGAAATAGAAAATGAATTTTTTAGTGAAATAAAAAAAAAAATAAAAAATATATATAAACCAAACTGTGCTAATTTGCCAAAAGCCTGTATTCAATTCTAAAATATTGTTTGCCGCTTATCTAATACTTTCAAATTTTTGCCCCAAAGTTTATTCCTGTCTTTCTGAAAAAAATTTCTACTAAAAATGTAAAAAAAAACCATTGAGGTTATATCCCTTATGATCCAGACAAATAATTTGTCTTCTAATAAATACCAAGCTCTTGTTTGATTTTTGCTTCAGGCAACTTAACATAAAAGGTTTAAATTACCCGGTTACCTTTATAAAGACTAAAAGGACATTGCATAGTGAAATCTTAAATGCATTATAAGTGCCTTCTACGAAAACTCATTAAAACCTGGATACATATGTGACCTTCATAAATGCACTTTCTCTTATCTTTTTCTAAGTGCATGTTGTTAAAGCTTTGGTCTCTATGAGTGGGTGCATTTAGAGATTCAACCATATAATTATGAATACATAATGCGTGTATGCTTTTTATTTTCTTAACAAGCAATAAAAGACATATCTTTAAGCATATATTATAGTCAACTACTATTTACATAACATGACACAATATGAATGTATAATGGGGTGCTGCGCATTATTTTGGGGCGCGCATAGGAACCAGATATGAAATTTTTAGGGGGCGCGATTTTTGAACGGGCTTTTTGAAGTTTATGGGCTTTTTTATAAAGCCCAGTCTGACCTGATATTTTAGCGGGCTTGGCCCGGGCCCAGCTTATTATAATTACGGGCCTAAAAATGCTTGCCCAGCTCGGAACTTTTGCAGATTGGGCTGGGCTCAGGCCCGAGTAGCCGGCCTGATTACGGACCCTACTGATTTCATCACATGTAAAGTTTTCATTGATTAAGTTTAGCTTATTTTGTCACTTTTTTTATGCGGAAGTGAGTAGTTTCAATCCTTGTTTTAAATTAAGTAAGTGGGTGGTCGGGTTTACTTTAAATAAAGCGAGTTGATGAATGGGTTTGTTGTATATAGATAACGTTTATATATTTTTTTGTATAGTAATTAAGTTTTTTTAAAAACATTATAAAATTGATTGTAGAAAATGAAGCACATATTGTCCCTTTAATAAATTGTATATTTTTTATTATCAAAATATTAATTGTGTTTATATTGATTATATATTGATTATTAACTATTATGGATATATATCGATTATAATTACTATTAATATATTGGTTATATATCAATTAATATCTATCAGATATATATCGATTACTATCACAATTGATAGAAATCAGCAGGAGTATTTAGTATCGATATATATCTGACCAGTTAGTAATCAATATATATCTATATATAAAATTTGCTGATGATAGTAGAAAAACTCCAAATAGCTTGGGAACATTTGAATCAAAATCTAATTTTTTTATCTTAGTATATAAGGTTGGATATATCTTCTGAAAATAATTATAAATAATAGCTAGAGGTTTTAAATAAGATCATTAACGCATCTTTAATAATTTTGGTAATATGAAGATATCATATTTGCTGGGTATATAGTTTATTATTACTACTTGTAAAAGCACCAAAATTTTCTGCTATTTGTTTAACAAATTCTTTAGTGATATAGTGGATTATTACAGGTGTGCTAATAATAATAATCTACTACTACTTTGGTATTGTTTGCTACCATAGAGTTTGGAAGAGTGTAAAAATCTAATATAGTTTCACCCAATATATGGTATTTTTAAAATATTGAGACTTGAAGACATACCTATATCTACTAAGATTAATATTGTATATAACATTTTTTGTTGTTTTGTTCACAAGATTAAGCTTATTTATTAAGTTTTATTGAAATGCCTTAGAGTAGAGGGCTGACTCAATGAATAATATCCACTGAATATTCACTGAATATTCAATATTCGGATATATAATTTTTCACTGAATGAATATTCGAATATTTAAAATTTACTAAATATATTCATTGAATATTCATTGAATATATATATATATATATATAATTTTATAATTTTATTTTATTTTTTAATAATTTATTTGCAATTTTATTGGCTAATTTAAGTGAGATAGTTATATAATTTTTTAAAATTGAAATATATTTAATATTCAATAAATATTTAGTGAATATTCGAATATCGTTCAAAATTTTTGAACGAATATTCGAATAATAAAATATTGAACAAATGAATATTCAAATTCTTATTTTTTGACCAAGTCAGACCTCTACCTTAGAGATATTATAATACTTAGGTGTTTTTTTTAAGCCTCTGTCTGCTAATTATATCATGCAATATCTTTAACCAGAGATGATGACAATGCTCTTGAAACTTTGTAAAGAAAGTTTTAGAGTTTGTAAAAGTGTACTTATCTTGCAAATTTTATCTATAGTTTACAGGTTGAATTTGTATTAAAGATATTATTAGGATAAAATTTATTAAAAATCTTTAATTCTAGTAAGTTTAAAAATTCTATAGATACTTCAGAAAAGGATGGAATTGGTTTGACACTTTGAGATAGTAAAATTTTATCCATCTCTAAACTTATATTATGTTGGTCCTTTCTTTGTCTTTTTTTTTTTTTTATAAGCTTTGCAAAAAAAGTAAATTTTGGATCTACAAATATAGAAGATTGTGAAGGGTTAGTTGATTTAAGATTACTTGCTAAAAAATTCTCAGATATCTACAGATATTGAATATATTTTCGAAATTGGTCTTTTTTGAACAGACATATCATTTTTTGGTCTTTTTTAAAAAGAAGTATCATTCTTTGTATTTTATACTTGGACCAAAATAAAAAAATTAGTTAATTTGTAACAAAAAGAATAATGCGTGATTCTAAAAATACATTAATTCTATCCATTTTGCCCAAGTGAATATATTCATATCATTCTATATAATCTAATCTAATTAGTGCTTCTGGGTCCAGTCTGGGTCTGGTCTAGGATCAAACCAAACTTAGGCTCTAAATTTTACTAATTTTATACTTTAAACCAAACTCAGACTTAATTATGAATGGTCTAGAACTGGTTCAAAGTCTGCAAACTGGTTTATATTTATATGTATTTTTTGTTACTAAACAAGTTTACTTAGTATATAAAGTTAGATTTAATTAGTAAAATTTATGGATTATAAAATTTTATTAATAAAATTTTATAAAATCTTAAATTCACAGATTTTTATTAATTAATTCTAACTTTATGCACTAAATAAACTTGTTCAATCTAAAAATACATCAAATTGGCAGAATTGTTTTTATTTTATTTGAAATTTGAAAAAAATGTTTAAATTTGATTTTTTTTTAATCACAAATTCAAAATTAGATATTTATTCTCCAAATCTTAAGTAAAACAAAGATAATTCTGCCAATTTGATGCAGGGTTGGTATTGGACAATGTCCAAATAAATTTAATTGGACATTTGAACATTTGAACATTTGGACATAGTCCAAATGTCCAAATAATTTTTTAAACCTTCAGGCATTGGACAATATTCAAATAAATTGTAAAACTAGGTAAATGCATAGCATTGTTTGTCTGGAGCTAAATATAGGGATTGGAACCGTTTAACCATTTAAAAATTGCACTATAGTTCTGGGCAGAATTATGTTGGTCATAGGCGGAATTATTTTAATTCCAGCTGAATTAAACGGTTAAACGGTTAAACGATTAAACGATTAAGAAAAATTTTAGGTGGTTCCAATCCCTAGCTAAATATTTATATAAATATAATAAGGGCAGTGTCATTAATCATCTAATTATTTTTTATCAGAGGCCTACCCCCTCCCTCTTCCTTAATATATAAATAGTCAGGTTCTTATATATAATTTTAACTTTTTTTACCCCCTCCCCCCCTAAAAAATCACCTGATTTTTGTTACTCCCCTAATTAAAAAAGTTTGCTATTTACTAGATAAAAGCATAGTATTGTTTGTCTAAAACTCAATTTTATTTCTTGTACTATAAATTTTATACATATTAATGGATCAGCATAATTGGGCAAATCGACCAATCATGATCAAGAATTATCAAAAAAATTTTACACAAAAATTTATTATAGAGTGAATTTTCACAAAAACGGCCTTTTTAACCAGCTTTGTATTTGTAATTAAGTACATAGAACATTATGAAATTCATATATTTAATTATAAGCCAAAAGTAGATTTAAAAGGCCTTTTTTTGAAAATTAGCTTCCGAATTTAGCCTTGATAGTTACCAACCCATTTAACAATGCTTAACCCATTCTAAAACACCTAAGTATTTTAACAAATGGTAAAAGTACTTTTTTCTATAGCTTAGTATAGTTCTTTTATTGAATTTTTTTGGTTTTTTAACTTGTCTAGACGTCAAAGAAGCCTTTTGTTAGTTGTAACTAGTGCTTTATTTGTTAGTTTTTCAACGTCATTTAGGAGCAAATTTTCATATAACAATTTATCTAAAAAAGGCCCAATGATGCCGATCCACTGATATGATATGTTCAAATTTATGGAATTAATAATAATTTTTGATCCACTAGTCCATTTTGGATGGTTTAACTATCAAAATGTTCATTTTGATGAGACGATCCTAACAAGCCCAAAATCGTTAAAATCCAATTACAGAATCCCAAGATCGTTCATCACTAAGTAGATTTTTTTACTATTGAATAACTTTTGATCCACTAGGCCGTTTTGGATGATTTAACCACTAAAATGTTTGTCTCAGTGAGACGATTATAACAAGCCCAAAATCGTTTAATTTCAATCACAGGATCCAAAGATCAATAAAGAATTTTTAATCATTTAATCAAATTGATTTTATATATAAAATCAATTTGATTAAATGATTAATAAAATTTTATTGATCTTTGGATCCTGTGATTGGAATTACTGATTTTGGGCTTGTTAAAATTATCTCACTAAGACAAACATTTTGGTGGTTAAATAATCCAAAACAGCCTGGTGGATCAAAATTTATTTAATAGCAAAGAAATTTACTTAGTGATGAACAATCTTGGGATCCTATAATTGGATTTTAACGATTTTGGGCTTGTTAGAATCATCTCATCGAGACAAACATTTTGATAGTTAAATTATTCAAAACGGCTAGTGGATCAAAGGTTATCATCAATTTCATAAATTGGCCAATTAAAAATAATTTAAAAATCATGTGAGTGGACAGACGGAAAGTGCAAAGTTGCATTTTTGATATTTTAATATGTGATGCATCAAGAAAGTAACTTTTGTATCATAATACGTAGAAACTAAAGGTCCTTCGCTTCGCTCCGGACAATAATTAGTTTATTTATTATAATTTTTCATAAAATTAAATATAAAAAAAAATTTATCATTAAGTTTATATATAATTTTAAAATACTGGTAATACCCTCTACTCTTAAAATAATTCTAATTTATTTCAAAAAGAAATAATTTATACATCGCACGTGCGATGTTGTCGCACCTGCCGCAGATCATAAAATCAGGTGTAACGTAAAATTAAAACAATTAAAATAACCCGTTTTTTCATTGGATAGGGTTAGGGTGAGGTATAGATTGTGTGTATGGGCGAGAATGAGTTTTATCTAGAGGTTAGTAAAATTACGGGGGGACAACTTATTATAATATATAACCACTAAAAATGATTCATACTTATTTTGTATAACATCATAAAAATGCATATTAAAAATTTTTATAACGCTATGTTAAAAAACCTTTGGCTATATTAACTGATCACTGATTCAAGACAGGTCATTGCCACATTATATTTGTGTTGTCTGGTAGGTTTATACAAAAATTAGACACATTTTGATATTTGTGGAAGCTAAATATTACTTTGGTTAAAATCGTCAAATATTAATTTTTAATTTTATTGATCTTTAGCAAACTATACTTATTTTCCGCGCTTATATGCGCTCCCAGAGAGAGACGTTCAGAAGAAGAATTGGTGGCAGAAGAAAAACATGATGTTGTCGCGTGGGTTCAAGTTTGCAAGCTTGCTCCCACAGGAGAGTATGTGCCAGTTCAAGTCCTTTTACAAAATTCTCTCGATCCAGGCGCATTTTTCTTACAACAAGGTCTTCAATGACGTATTGTTCTAACATTAACACACAATTCTGGTCGACAATTTCCATGGACTCAAGTAACAAAAATGGAAATTGGTCAGGTACGATTACTTGACGGGAAAGGACGATCGTCTGAATCACCAGTTCAAAATGATATACAGATGAATTTACTGCCAACACAAAATGTTCAATTTAAGCGAGATGGAACTAGTATAATTGTAACTCAAGCATTGTGGGATAGTACACTTCATGATTCCATTTTTTTGAACAGAACAACACATTCTAGTAGTAGAGTTTTATTAGGACTCACATGGTATATAGAAGCCGAAAAATGTGTAGAACCGATCACCTTCTCCATGGATGTCGCAGTACAAGTTCAAGGTCGTGAGGCTCGACCACCATCAAAATTGATACAATTATTAAATCAATCCAAAGTGTTATGGAAATCTAGCGGGCTATTTTCCGTTACACTTAAACCTCCAATGACTCAAAAAATTTCAGAACTTTGGTGGCTAAATACAGCAAGCAAATATGTTCGTGGGGAAGAGCTTTTGGGAGATTGGAAACCCCGTGAAGTGTCATTAGTCAAAGACTATAAAAAAATTAGTAAAAGTATACGTAAAAAGGAAGCAGTTGATTGTATTAAACAAATCATTGCGTTGAAGGGAAATAAAGAATGTGAAAAACACAAAAATCCCGAGGAATTATATAAAAAGATTTTAACACTTTGGAGGAAAAAATGGGGAACAACGAAGGAGATTAGTTTTAAAAATTTTTTTTATTTTAACATATATCAAACTAGTTTATTTATAAACTTTTTACTATGTAACAGATCGTTATAAACCAAAAGCCACCACTCTCAGGACTCTATCATGACATAGACTTGTCAAGAGGAAAGAAACCAACTAAATTGGTTGCACAAGTTCGGATGGTAGCAAAAACGTGAGTAACATTTTAGCATTTTATTATTATTATATTATTTATTTTGATTGCTGATTCTAATACCATTTCTGCTATCATAGCGATACGATAACTAAAAAGGGATATCTATTTACTCCTGAAGATGCTAACGATGATCATTGGGTCAAGAAGTGGTATGTCTTGAGAAGGTATGTTTATTTAATCAATTAACTCAAATTGTCCTTATAAACAGATGCATTCTAAGTACTCATGAAAATATTTTACGATGTATATAAGACCATACTTATTCATCTATGAATCACCGAAAGAAACTAAAGAACAAGGTGCTATTAACTTGGCATCAGTTAGAGTTGATTATAAAAGAGATTTAGAAGATATGCTTCAGGTAAAATTTTTATCAATTATACGTTTGAATTATTTTTTTTCATTTTAACAATTGTTTTTCTACATTGAATATTTTCTTTATTAGCGACAACATGTATTTGCTATATACACCAACAACAATGCATATATTTTGCAAGCATCTTTGAAACAAGATATGGTAGACTGGATTTTCAAGGTATCAATTCATAACAGTTTATAGCAATTGACGTCTCCATTTCACGAAGATACCAAGAACATTCTTACTATAATTATGATTATGATAATAGCAAAAAAAAAAATTAGATAACTAATTTACCGCCAATGGAAGATGTTCTTAGGCACATTAGTCCTGTCTAACAATGAATCCCGTTGAATAAATTTAGATTGAGACTCAATTGTAGAATGTATGAAAGGAGGATAAATATGGTTAAATGCAAAGAGTTAATAATGAAAATGGATATTTTAAATGCATCTTTATTTTATAATATTTATAAAAAAATTTTTTTTTAATTGCCGGTATCATTTGAGAAAAAATGTACATTTTTATAATTTAATCGTTTACAATTCCTGTGAATGCAGCTCCTGCAAACGACAACTCCTGCAGAAGACGACTCCTACAAATGACTCCTGCAAATGACTCCTGCGAATGATGATTCCTGCGAACGACGACGTTGAAGTAAAAACTGGCATTACACTTCGTGAGAAAAAGACAAGTGGCGGGCTCAAAGGTAATTTACTATGTGCAAGACGATGTGGGTGCGTTCTATATGGTTAATTAAAATTGTTAACTTCAAGTTATATTTCTTTCATCTTACAATAATTGAGTATAAATATATGATTCAGTTTTTTTAACAATAAAAGAACAGCTATAAAATTTCTTTATTATTAATTACTTACCTTTGTCTATTTTGAGTTTCAAAAAAAAAAGAGATCTTAGTAAACGTGTTATTTTTAAAAAAATTAATAATCAAGACTTTTGGCTAGTCGAACACGATACATATGAATTTTATATGATTTTTATATAAAATGACAATTTTTGTATTACAATTAAACTTGTGTAACATTTGAGTTGGCCCCCTGTAATTTTACTAACCCCTAGGTTTTATAGTAAAATTTTGCAAGGAATTTTTTTTGTTAGAATTCTAAGAGTAGTTTCATATACTCAATTGTAAGTTATAGACGATTTTTGACAAAACAAACGTTTGTTTTGAATTTTTTGATCGTGTAATATTACACCTGATCTTGAAATTTGATTGGGAGAGCGACATATAAGGCGCATCGCATGGGGCAATGAATAAATTTACTCTTTCAAAAATACTAATTTTGTAGTGATTAAAAATAAAATCAATAGACAGCATATAAAACCAAAAATGCAAACTATTTCAAATTTTTTTAACACATTAAATAAATTAAAGATAAAAATATTTCAAATATTTAATTGTAATTTTTTTATCCATCTTATTTGATATAATAAACATTTTAAATTAATTTATTTCAAATTAATGTGAACTTTAAGTTTATAAGAAAAATTTATGAATAGTCTAATTTAACTTTCTAAAATATTGATGGTTAGTTTATTAATTCATCACTCACATTTTTCAACATATGGAGTGAAGTCAATAAAAATGGGACAAATTTATTAGATAAATTTGTCCCATTTCTATTGATGTCCTCCCATATTTAAAATTTTTAAAATATTTGAAATATTACGTAAAAAATTTCAAAATATTTTAAAATATCTTATATAATATTTCGATATTTTGCAAGTTTTTGAAATATTTTATATAATATCATGGTATTTTACGTTTTGTAAATTGTTTCGAAATAATACATCCTTTTAAATTTGCTGATATAGTTAAACAAAACAAAATAAACAAATAGAAAAACAATATGTATTTATAATTTATAAATTTATTAATTATAAATTTATTGAAACTTTAAATTCTATTTTAAATCAGATATAAAATCAACTCATAATAATTGTTTTTCTTGGGCCTCTAAATCAAAAAATATCTATACAAAACTAGATTCAAAAAGCTCTAGATCTAAAGATACTTTTTAATTTGTCAAGACAATACCCAGAACTATCTCAAAGCATCAAGGGCATTTTAATACTAAAAATTAAATATAAATATCAATACCATAAAAAAAATAAAAAAGTAATAATAGTAATAAAGTATTGATAGATTAGTTAAAATAGGTTACAATCAATTAATCAACAATCACTTCACTGATATAACATTTTACTGAGATTATTTACCAACAAGTTCATTTTACTGATAGTTTATTTCACTAAAGCTCATTTTACTGACAAAGTAATTCTGGTTATTGTCATTAGGTCAGAATAGAATTAGGTAGAATTAGATCTAAATTTAGTGTGCTTAGAATTAGGTAGAATTAGATCTAAATTTAGTGTGCTTAGAATTAGGTAGAATTAGATCTAAATTTAGTGTGCTTAGAATTAGGTAGAATTAGATCTAAATTTAGTGTGCTGTTTAAAAATAAACTTGTTAGTGAAATAAGCTTCGGTAAAACAAACTATCAGTAAAATAAACTTGTCAGTGAGTATTTGTCAATAACGGTGAAGTAATTGTTGATAAAATAATATGAACCCAGTTGAAATTTATTATATTCTATTATGAATAAATACTCCTTTTTTAAAAATTTAAACTTAAATATCTTAAGAACTAGCTAATAAATTTAATAAAAATTTATGAAATTTATAATTTGGTGCACCCTGTACCATGGTGCATCTCCGGTTGCGGGGTATATAAATAATGATTATCTAGTGATAATTATCTAATTTTTTTCATATTTTTTTTTTGCTTTTTTTCTTATACAATATTATTTAACTAGCCCATTTTTTTTCAGGTACAGTTGATGTGTTGCCATATCTAATGAATTGCTGTCAAAGATTTCTTTGTGTTTTGAGTCATTAATCGCGTAGTTTAAGTAACTAGTTGATAGATGTTTCATCATTTTTGTGCTGTGTTGTCTTGCTGGTAGTGCCATTATTAGAGTCTTTGTTGTCTACCTTGTTTCTTTCACTTCATGAAATGTCGTCTAACTAACCCCACTTTTTTAAGGACAGTTAACGGTTGGAATTGCTCTTGTTGAAATCATTTTTGCTATAGTTGAAGAATTGCTAGTATGGAATTCATTGTTTTTGTGCTATGTTATTTTGGAAATTGTTGTCATCGTAGTTGAAGTAACTACATCAGCAAAATAAATATACGAAATCTTTCGAATGAAATTGCATGCCGAAATCTTTTGAAAGAATTGTGATTAACGCGAAATCTTTCAAAAGAATCGCAATCTTTCAAAAGATTTTGGTATGCATTTCTTTCGAAATATTTTGAAAGAAATTTCGAAATATTTCGAAATGTATTGCGAAATATTGCGAAATAGGACAAATAAAAACAATACAACCCCGTACTTAATTATCAACTTCGGGGTCGCAGGAGGTGATATTTTGCACATTATCGCAATATTTCGCAATATTTCGCAAAATTTCAAAATTTTTTAAAAAAATAAATAAACGATATACATATTCACATAATCACGCTTTTGCAAATTTTTGAATATTTTCACAGGTTTTCGCATTGTTTCGCAATTTAATATAAAATTTTATATTTTTTATTTATTATTATACATTATATATTTTAAATTTATTTAAATTAAATATACATTTTTATTCAATATTACATATTTTATTATATATTACTAGGTTATCAGGAGCTGATAAATGTCCGAAGCAATAATATATACTGTATATACAGTATATAGACTGTTATGTAAACAATATTTATGAACCCAATCTTGGTTCAAAAAACCTGATTTTGGTTCATTAACCCAACGATTCGGTTAGGCTACCAAAATAAGGCTTGTGTGATGTTACATAGCATTAGCAGCGTGTAACAAAAAATTATTTTTGCAAAACAATGCACCGGGCCTTCGTGTAATATAGTGCATATATTGTATAACCAGTATATGTACTGTGATTGGACGTTGCTAACAGACATTGCATGGTTTGGCGTAGAAGTAGAGTGTCCTCCACTACGCTTCGGACAATATATATATTATACAAAAAAAAAAAGAAAAAAATGACGAAAAAAAATGAAACCAAAAAAAAAACAAAAAAAAACAAAAAAAAACAAAAATGAAAACGAAAAAAATAGTATTTAAAATACTTTCGCACTTCGTCGCATATAATCCTATATTTTCGCTCACCTCCAGTTAGCTATTGTTTTGCTTTTTTGTTTTAACTATCATTTTACTTTGGCTATTTCTTTTGTTTTGGCTATCATATTCGTTTCGCTCTTCTTTTTAAATACTTTCTAAAAATAGTAGAGAAGTGAAAAAATAAAAAAAAAACCACTTCTCAAAAGATCTAGTTTGTTCTTGCAAAGTGCCGAAGAAGTTAGAGTTGGTGTTCTTAAAGTTGGAGTTCTTGTAAAGTGCTGGAAAAGTCATTTTCTTGCAAAGTGCCGAAAAAACCAGAAATATAAAATAAAAATTAAAAATAAGTAAAAAACGAAAAAACAAACGAAAAAACAAAAAATATAAGCAAACTGAATAAAAAAAAATAAAGGAAGCCCCAAATCTCCATTTCGAAAGCCAGGTTAATGTTCGCAGAATGCCGAAAAAGTCCGGGTTGGTTTCAATAAAGTCATCTTGAATTATTTGAATTTTCCTTCTAAAATTATTTTACGTGCCCAGAATTCTCCATACTCTTTACAGACATCTTTAAGTTTTTCAAAAGGTTTGAAATCTTTCAAAGCATCATATACTGCTTTTTCAAGTTTTTTGCAAAGTACCAGGAAGTAAGAGTTGTGTTCTCGCAAAGTGCCGGAATAAAATAAATTAATAAAAAAAAATAAAAAAAACAAAAACAAAAAGTGTCAAACGAAAAAATAAATGTAGTGAAAACTTGCGAAAACTTGCGAAAACTTGCGCCTAACTAAATCATTTCTCTAAAGTAGTGTTCTTGGAAATTTTGAACTTGCTAGAGAAATTAGTTGTTCGTTCTTGCAGCGTGTCGAAAGTCTAAGTTGGCTTGCAAAGTCAATTTGGTGTTTTTGCATTGTGCCGAAAAGTATTTGGTTTTCTTGCAAAGGGTTTGTAAAATGTGAAAAAAATTAAAAAAATAAATAAAAAAAAAAAGAAAAAACAAAATGAAAACAAAAAAACAAAACGAAACTAAAAAAACAATGTAAAACAAAGCGAAGAGAAAAAAAACAATGTAAAAGTGTATAGAAAATCTAATTTATAAACAAAAGATCTGATCTGATCTTGTAATACAGAATTTTTGAATTTGTAGATTAATTTCGATACATTTCGAAGTATTTCGAAAATATAGTCCAATGCATCCTTGGCATAATCCAGGTTACATATCTACTGATCCAGCCTATCTAGCTAGTTCTAAAATATTTCGAATTATTTCGATTACAAAATATTTCGAAAAATATTTCGAATCCACTTTCAAAATATTTCGAAACTAATTTGGAAACTTAAATATTTCAAAATATATTTCGAAATATTTTGAAATATATTGCAATATGCGAAATCTTTCAAAAGATTTTGCAGTAACACAAAATTTTTCGAAAGATTTCAGTACTATAAATTTGCTGATGTAGTTAGTGGGTTCATCATTTTTGATGCTATGTTATTTTGCTAGTGGTGTTGTCTTTGTTAGCTACTTTGTTTTTTCGCTTCATGAAACGTTGTTTACTAACCCCACTTTTTTTAAGGATAGTTAACAGTTGAAATTTTTCTTTTTGAAATCGCCATTTGCCATAGATGGAGAATCACCAGTGTTAAATTGTCGTTTTTGGTATCGTGTTATTTTGGAACTGCTGTCACGGTAGCTGGAATAACTAGTTGGTGGTTTTATCATTTTTGGTGCTATGTTATCTTGCTAGTAGTATCATTATTGGAGTTTTTGTTGGTTACTTTGTTTCTTTAGCCTTGTAAACATTATAAAGTGCCAGTTTTTCTTATGTAATGTTTACTAATCTTCTTTTTTCCAAACAGTGAACAGTTGGAATTACGTTGCTAGTGTGGATTTTGATGCTTTTAGTACTATGTTTTTGAAGTTGCCATAATTGGAGTGCTTTTTTTTTGTTTTATAAGCAAATTCAGGTTAGCTAATCTTGTAGTCTTTAGGGATAGTATTTTAGGCATGTATTTGTCTGTGCTGTTCATCATGAAATTTTGTCGAGTTGTTAGATTGGAGCTAAAGTTAGGGTAAGTTAGAGTAGATTAATTGTGGCTGTATTAAATATTTAGAAAAAAAAGTAAAGTGGAGGCGACAGCTGGCGAAGCGACTACAGAGTGAGCAAAGTGAGCCCTGTTTGTGTTGCTAAGTGTAAGCGAAGCAATACGAGAATTTGTAACAGATAGCTTTGTTTTTGCTATTAGTTAGGTTAGGGTTAGGGTATGTAGAGTATATTAAAGTTGTTTTTTAGTAATTGCAATCAAGTAGTTGATGCATGACATAATTGTTGTATCATATCATGCAAGTGTAATAAATCAAATCTATTAATCGCTATAAATCGTAATTTTTAAATTAAATTTAATTTTTGCATAAGTAAATAAAAATTGTTATAAAAAAAATGTACTGTTAATTATGTTGATCACGTGATCCAGAATGCGCCATCGATCATGTGATCTGGGTGATCCAAGGGGTGACCCAGGGGTGCACTGTAGTGCTAGGTGCACCATTTTTTAAAATCCAAAATTTATTTATTTATATTTTATAGATCTATAAAATATAAATAAATAAATTTTTATTTAGTTTAATTAGATAATTGTCAAGATATTTGAGTTTAAATTTTTAAAAAAAGGGGTACTTATTCATAATAGAATATAGTAATATAAAAGCTGCATTTTTTGTTATATTGCTATATATATAACTAGGAAAATGGAGACCATTTAGGGTCTGAAGGACCAAATATAAGCCAATAGGCATCAGTTGGATTGCTTTGATTATTGTTTTTTACATTACACCTGATTTAGCCAATCAAAATTTGTAATTTGCGGACACACACACAACCAGATTACTATGACTCTACTGTAATATCCTTCAGACAATAATATACTATATTTATTTGAAATAGCACATACTTATGCGTTATTTTGAAAGAATATGCATTATTTTGAGTATGCACATGGACATTATTTCAGGGTAAAGGTCTAATTTCTACGTTATATATGTGTAATGCATAAAAAACCTGTATTTCTTAATTTTATATATAGTCTTTCTGATTTAAGTCAGATTTTTTAACTAAAAAAATTCTTATTTTTGCTGTTATTTGAATTCATTATTTTAGCAATTATTAATTCAATATTTGGAGTGTGCATTATATTAGAATGCACATGGGCATTATTTCAAAACCAACATGCTATTTTAAAAAAATGCAAATTTTAAAATAATGCCCATGTGTGTTATTTTATGTAAATACAGTAAGTAATAAATTGATACATTTAATACTGCTATCAACAAGCTTATATTTTATATAAATTGAGTAGAAATTTGAAATATAATAAAATATAAATTAATTTCTTTAATAATATATAAATATCGTTTATATATTATTGTAAGTTTAAAATTTTTGGAAAGAGATTCATTGTAAAAGGTTGGTACCATAGATGATAGTTCAATTATATAAAGATTGTACAAGTAACACTGGTCGAAATCAAAAATATTACCCTAATATCATCTAAAAATCACCTATGAAGATTGCAGACCGATATGATGCAGATTAATAGGGGATCAAAATAGGCCGATAGGCTGCTAATTTAAGAAAATTTGTTGCATATCGGTTATAAGTCGGTAAAAAATACTCATATATCCGTATGAAGATTAGTGAAATTATAAAGAAGATACAAGGCAGATATTTAGATTGATATTTTGCTAATAAATTCATGATTAGATAAATCATAAGAAGGTATTGTATTGGCTATTTTACAAATTTTTTCATAATTTATACGATATTGTACTGATATATTGGTTATATTTTTTAATGATTATTTAGTCTTTAACATATCTTCTTTATTCTTTAGAATAATATTTGACCGATAGGCAGATATTTAGATTGATATTTTGCTAATAAATTCATGATTAGATAAATCATAAGAAGGTATTGTATTGGCTATTTTACAAATTTTTTCATAATTTATACGATATTGTACTGATATATTGGTTATATTTTTTAATGATTATTTAGTCTTTAACATATCTTCTTTATTCTTTAGAATAATATTTGACCGATATTTGAATAATATTTGACCGATATTTGAATAATATTTGGCCGATATTGAATAATATTTGGCTGATATTGAATAATATTTGGCCGATATTGAATAATATTTGGCTAATAATTAGCGATTTTTAATATGATTAGTTATATATTTATAAAATTCATAGTAATCGGTTCCTAAAATTTAAAGTATATTTTACCGATATTATATATCATCTTTTTATTATTAATAAAATATCGCCTTTGGTGATAGCAGACCGATAGGTTTTAGGTTTAAACCGAATATTTGAGTCTATAGTCTATCGGTCTGCTATCACCGAAGGCGATAGTTGATGATATTTGTATAATTTTGCTATTTAACTGTTTACTGATTACATTTATATACACATTGGCCGATTGGCTGATATTTATATTATTTTACTGATTATTTATTAAATTTTATTATATTCTGATAAAAACACTATTTTAAAATTAAAAAACACAATAACAGATAAATCTAACAAAAATCTAATTTATCGCCTTCTTTTCGATCTTTTCGCTTTCTTTTTATCATCTTTCTTTTTTTGCGACCCTTTTTTCCTTTTTTTACTTTCAACCCAACCTTCACCTTCATTGTCCTCATAATCTTCCAGTTTTCGTTTTCCTTTTTCCACTTTTTCACTAGCTTCTGCACTAACCACACTTTCACCTTCACTTTCATTTTCGTCCTCACCTCCATCTTCACCTCCATCGTCACCTCCATCGTCACCTCCATCCTCAGCTTCAACTCCTTCATCTCTAAATACTAACGCATCATCTTCTGACGGCAGTTTACTTGGTTTTTTTGCAGAGCCTCGGGCGAATTGTAATGTTATTTTTGCTGGTGGTACCGGTGTTGATGTTGAGGAGGCTGCTGACGTTGATGATGTTGGTGGTATTTTTGATATTAAGGCTTCTGCTGCTGCTATTGCTTCCGTTGATAATGATGGTTCATTTGTAGCTATTGTTGTTTCTGATGTTTTAGGTGTTTTTTCTGATGTTATAGGTGTTTTTGATGATGTGTGTTTGATGATGTGAGTGTTTCCGGTTTTGATGATGTGGGTGTTGGTGGTTTTGATAATGTGGGTGTTGCCGGTTTTGATGATGTGGGTGTTGCCGGTTTTGAATGTGTTACTGATCTGGATGTTGCTGATTTTGGTGTTGGTGCTTTTGAGGACACTGCTGATCTTCTAGGTTTTCTTCTTTCATATAATACAACTTTTCATCATCATCTACTCTTCCCCTTTTTACACCTGTTTCACTTGCTCGTTCTTCAGTTTCTGTTTCAGCCGTATGACTTCTCTTTCGTTTCTTGTGCCTATCCCCACCTTTCCTTTTCTTTTTTTTTCGTGAATCTTCTTGCCCACTTAATAGTTCGAGATCAAAGTCAGGATCCGGGATATTATATAGTTCTCGGGCTTCGGCGAATAATGCCCAACTTGGACAATCCGGTGGTAGTACATCTTCCCTATCAATCTTCTCACCATAATGGCGTGGAATCATTCTATTGTTCTTAGGCTGCAGCTGTTTCACAACCGGATCGATCCTTTTATGAAATAGCTGTTTCAACTAAATAATATGTATTGTATTAGGACAATACATTATTAATTTAATTGTAACTTAGCATTACTATAATTTATTTGACTTACATGAGGTCCGCGCCACCATTTTTCCACGCATATTAATTTTTTATTTTTTGCCCATTCCTCCCGCCCCTTTCAGTCGCTTCCTCATCTGTCACTCATTCTTCCACAGAATGATAAGCGTTTCCGCCTTGACTTGTCGTAAACCGCTCCAAATCTTCCCGTGGGTACTGACCAATACCCTTATTTTCAGCACTCATCAAGAATGATAATGCCTTACGCCTCCTTCTTCTTTTCTAAATTATTTTATAAAAATGAATAAAAATGATAAATTAAAAAATT
>QKWP01000515.1:224622-287625 GCA_003550325.1 Gigaspora rosea | reverse complement strand
TTATTCAAATAATAATAATTATTCAAATAATAATAATTATTCAAATAATAATAATTATTCGAATAAGTGCTATAAGATTATCTAAAAGTACTAGACCGGTTTTATTTTATTAATATATACATATGTATTACTGTACTTATTAAAAATGCATGCATATAATGTTTGCATACAAAAATCATATGATACGATACAAAATTTTTGGTTACAAACCTAGCCGGTTTATTGAATTAAGCTATTTTTAACTTCAATATTTATTTGTTTTACTACTAAACTGGTAATAACACTAGAACTTATAAATTCTAGTTTAAGTAATTTATTTCTTCTATACATTGTATTTATATATTTAAAGCATATCGCGTGTCATAATTTTTAAATAAGAAAAATTCCTTACATTTAAATTTTTTAAAAAATCTATACAGGGAAGAGATATTATGCGATAAGCAACAGTTTACAAGTTTAATACAAGTAACTTAGCATATGTAGCCAAGATGATTAAATCGTATGATTTTCAAAAAAAAATTAAAATGTTTAAAAACGATACAATAATAAAGGCAGACTTTTTTTTGAACAACACTATTCTCAAAAAAAATTTACTAAATAAAAAAATGTCTTGTATAAGCAGTAAAAATAAACGCAAAGTTAGTAATATTCAAAAGCATATACATGTAGAAAACAATAGCACTACTAGTGAACAAGAAGAACCCCAACTTACCGTTAAAAGTTCCAATAATCTGAGTTATGTATGGGATCATTTTACAGTTTTAGATGATAAATTCCATGCTCAATGCCAAATATGCGATAGAAAAGGAAAAAATATAAAGTACGTATTTCATGGTACTACAAGTAATATGATATATCATTTAGAAAATAAACATGGAATCACAAAAAATAATTCTACTGGCGATGTAAGTTTTTTTTATACTATAAAATTAATTAAAAAATTATTAATCGTTAATAAATTTAGTGGAAGATTGAAATATCGAAGACTTTTTTGAAGTTGCACATGGGAAAGCTGCTCGCAAAAAACAACCAATTATTGAAATCGCCATGTTGACTTGGATGATTGATAACTGTCAACCACTTTACCTTTTGCGGTCCAAGTCTTTTAAATCATTTATAGAAGTTGCATTGCCTGAATTTAAAGTTCCAAGTGATGATAAAATATGACGTATGATTAATAATGCATATATCCAATCAACTAGACAACTTACAGAATTATTACAAAATACTTATTCTGTTAGTATTACTACGGATTTGTGGTCTTCGCATAGTGATGAACCATATATTGGAATTACAGTTAGGTGAATGGATTCTAAAGATTGGTCATTAAAAGAAGCATTACTTGCTTGTGAAAAAATTAATAGAAAGCATATGGGTGAAAATATTAAAAATGTTTTAAATGAAGTAATTGAACAGTTTTAACTTCAAAAAAAATTAATTGCCACTACTACCGATAATGGTGCGAATGTTGTAAAAGCCATTCAATTAATGAAAATTTCAAATGTTCTATGTGCCGCTCACACACTTTATTTAAGTGTAACTAAAGGTCTTAACGCTACTGGTGCATTCAAGAAACATGTTACAAATCTTATTTTATTTTTTAATGGTAGTCCTAAAAATACAGAAAATTTTAGAGATGCACAACGCAAGTTAAAATTCCAAAAGGTGTATGAAGTTCTCTTGGATGTTCGGACTCGTTAGAACTCCACGTACTTTGCGTGAAAACGTTTGCTTGAATTAAAAAATGCAATAATCTACCTTATTACTATTTTAAAAATTTCTTCTGAAAAAGATGATAAAGACGATGCTGACTATTTGGATCAAATTAATTTGATAAATTCAGAATGGAGGTAATATTATTGTTTTATTAATTTAAATTTTATTTTTTATAATTTGTTAATTAATGTATTCTATTTTTGTAGTTTACTTTCGAACATGTTAACCGTATTAGCACCTTTTTATAAGGCTACAAAAATGTTATCAGGAGTTTCATATGCTATACTTAATATGGTTAGTTGCACTATGCACCATCTTAAAAAAACCATAGCTCCACCAAATAATGATGAAGACTATTATGCAGAATTATTGTATGGCGAATTTGATATTACTGCAAGTCAAAGTTCACCAACCAATATACCTTCAGATAACGAAATTGTTGAGTTGGCAGTTCGTGCTGAGCAAGCCCTTGATATATCACATGGTTGTGTTCAAAAACATAAAAATACATCAGTTAATAGTTAGCAAAATTCTGATCCACAGTTTAAAAAACGTCGAGCTATTGAACTACCAGTTATTACTACAAATATATTGAAACAAGTTAAAGCTATGATTTATCTAAGCATGTGTCAATACTGGGATGTTCCAAAAGAAATTACTTTACTTTCAGCATTATTGGATCCTCAATACAAGAAGCTTAAGTTTGTTACAGAAACTCAACGTAACTAGCAGTTGATAAGTTAAATGAGCTATATTGAATTGAACAAACTATTATTATAGAAGAGTCGAATAATAATCTATCCAACAATTTACCTAAGCCATTACTTACAAATAAACTATCAAATGTTAATCAAGTTAATTATTCTTTACTTGGACTCTCTGATGATTCGGATGAAGAGGAAAGTAATATATGTCAAATGAAGTTTTTTGTTACTTAGCTCTACCAAAAGAAGCTCAAGAATGTAATATACTAGAATGGTGGAAGGAAAGAGTCAATATTTTACCAGTTTTGTCTAGGTTAGCAATAAAATATCTATCAATTCCCGCTACTTCTGTACCCAGTGAAAGGTTATTTTCTGATACTGGTCTTCATTTATCTACTCGTCATTCTTGTTTAAAGCTGGAGTTGTTGGCATCTATGTTGTTTTTTAAAAGAAATATGAAATTATTCGATGTTTTTAAATTAGATGATAAAAAGTAATTAGAAAGTTGATATATTTTTTTTAGTAAAAATTTTACCGCATGCTGTATCTTTTAAATTTTGTTAAATAAAAAGAATATACAAATTTAACGTACAAAAAGAATTACCAAGATTAATATTTATAATATAACCCAAATATGAATAATTATAGAAATAAATAAGTAGAAATAAATAAACAGAACTCGAGATTCGAGTTTTGTAATAATAATAATAATTATTATAAATAATAAAATTAAAATTAAAAATTATAACTTAATAATAAATTATTTATTTTTAACTATTACAAAACTCGAATCTCGAGTTTTGTTTATTTAATTATATTTAATTTTTATTTATTTATCTTCTTATATATTTTTTATTTTTAATGTGCATGTGTTCTTATTCAGGAACGTAAGTGTATGGTTTTACTGGCATTTAAATCAAAAGAAAATCTTAAAGCTGATTGGTGTATATTATAATTTTAGAGGGGAAGTTAAAGCGAAGTGAAATTTAATTATATTTATATATGCAGCATGTAGATTATGTATTAATTATATTGTTATAGAATAGGTTTTAATTTTGGTAGAAATTAGTTTGAAAATTAGAACTTAATAAGGAAATTTTGTAATAACTGTATTTAGTAATAGTGATATGCGAAATTGATGTGCAATGACACTCAATGACGCTTAGCGACGCTTAACGACGCTTAGCGACGCTTAATGACGCTTAGCGACGCTTAACGACGCTTAGTGACGCTTAATGACGCTTAGCGACGCTTAACGACGCTTAGCGACGCTTAGCTCAATAGATATATAAACCCACCTTATTTCCCTTAGTTTTAGACAGATCCAGACATTGTATTTTATCTTTACCTTTATATTTATTATCCTCCTCTCTTATTATTAATAAACTCTTGGGATTTCTAAGGAACAGACACCTTGGAATAGCCCTCTTGTTAAATTAATAAACTGTCTATTATCTCTTGTTGTTTTATACCGAACTGCCTTAGAGAAGTGTGTAGTTTCTTACAGATATAAAAGAAACTATACTTCCCTCTTGCACACCGCTTCACGCCCAAAGTAAGGGATCTCAGGAGCCATGTGATTGTTACTTTATCGGAATTAAAGAAGGCTTCCGGTACTGTAACAATATATTGCAAAAATTCGAGTAAATGATAATATGATGTCATTTGTAATCCTTCAAATTTTGCTTGCCATTTAAAGTAAAATCAGGTTTAAATTTTAGCCAACTTTTAAATTCATAATACCAGTACGATCCATGAAATGTGGGTTTGATGCACTACGTTGATAAAAATCCTTTTTGGCTGGAATAATGATTTTCATTTATTCACAATTACAATATACCGGTACATCGACAGCCACCCTAATTACTTAAATACAGTATCATACCAGGCATATCACTTGGGGTTGGCTGTCAAAAATAAATTTTATTTTTATGTTAATTTACGTAAAATTTACGTAATTTAGCATAATAATCAAATTTTGACTTATAATTAATTTTTAAGATATAATATAATTTAATTTACATTGTTGACATCAACCCCAGCGTATCCCTCCTTTGCATCTTTTTCGATCTGTTGACTTTTCGTCAACTTGAAAATTTAAATTAAATCGAATAACTATATTTATTCGAATAATAAATAGTTATTCGAATAAATATATTTATTTGAATAATTATATTTATTTGAATAATTATATTTATTCGAATAATTATAATTATTCGAATAATATTAGTCATTCGGCGAATATTCGAATAAACATTGTAAATTGAAATTATTCAAATATTATTCGAATAGAAAATTGGTAAGCTCTATGCTTATCTATGGATTAATTTTATTTATATAAAATAAATTTACTGTAAATTGCTGTATAAACGACCCGGGTCTGTTATATTTTACCTATTTCAAAACCTATTAATAGACCTCAGGTTTCTTGAATGGGTATGGGTCTGATAACTGTAAAATTTATATATGAAAATTTATATAAAGATTTAGTTATACAGTATATTGCATATCTAACATGTAAATTTAACCTTTTTATATGCATACTTATAGTTGGTAGTAGAATTAATTTTATTAATTTTACAAATTAATATATTATGACACATGCCATATTTTATGCTGTTGTTGAACCATAAAGTAGTAATGCCATAACTAGTAATACTATAACACAAAAAAGTAATTTAATCTTTTATGGATTATTTGTTACAAAATATGCTTCAGTTTTCTTATCACTGCATGAGCTTCATTGATAACTGTTGAAAGAAATGGATTGGTTATTCTAGATGATAATGTTAGTTCTAAAATTTTACAAGATAGAATAATTATTAATAATGTCTGTCTATTTGGAATAACAGATTTTTGGAATAAATCATCCCAAAGATTTTTTCAAGAATATTTTTATATGGTATTAGTGAATTTCGGGGCCTAATGCAAAAATTAAAGTGACATATGATAAATTTTGTGGTAATTATAATAAAACAAAATAAAATATAAGGTGAACCCCACTAGATCATGTTAGAGTAAGTAATCTGCGTTTTACTGTATTATGTTTTTTGTTATAATAAAAGCAGATTTCACGATTTCACTTTGTTAAAATATCTTCACCTAAGATTTAGAAATAGCAGATAAGAGATAAACAATTCCGTAAAGTAGTCTTTAAAATTAAGTCTTCATGTGACCAAATTTTAGTATCAGTCAGTAAATCTGTACTTTGAGCAATTCCATATCTGATAGCATAATCCCTTCATCCATCTTGCTTAATAATTAAAATTAGTGCATTTTCTGGAAGTGAGATAAAATTTTCTGACAATTCATCAAGATGAAATTTGAAAGCAACAAGGATGAGTTCAAAAATAAATAATGCGTCTTGATTAGTGATTCCACCGAAATTGATTTTTGAAAAAGGCCTATTTCGTCTTCATTAGAGAAATTAAAATTTTTTATAAGGAAGAGCAAATAAAATTTATATAGATATGTTCCTTATAATTTCGTCTTTCAAGTAAAATAGGTCAAAAACAATTTCGTCTTCAAATTTTAATTTCAGGTTTTAGAACCCAAAATGCTTTCGTCCTTATGTATAGTCTTGATCTTTTTTTAACAAAACTACTTCTCCGTAAATATATCTATAAATTAGTAAGTTTAATAATTAAAAATTAGTTCTTATATATATATGATACATAAACTGAGTAAGGGCCATAACATTTATTACATAATATCATTTTATCATAGAGCTACCCTCTCCCCCACATAAGACCAGTTAGCCAATCAAATTGTATAATTAGTCTTATATAAAAATTTTTTTGACCCCCTTTCCCCTTAAGATTTTACGTAATATCTGTCACTGCCCTAACTATTTTCTTAGTGATCCGTAAAAAAGTTACTTTAAAATAAAGGTTTAGCTTAAATATATACTTATCTAATCATTATTTTAAAATGTTGAATAGAAATGATCTTTAAATTAATCGTTTAATATTATTTTTATCTTTGTTAAAATTTGCTAATTCATTATGGAAATACAAAGATCTATATCTTAAAATATTAGTATAGCTTGGAATATTTTATTATTTGGTGAATTCCCGTTAATGCAAATTTGACTTGATATAGTATAGCGTGTTTTATTATGATTGGCTAATTTTGATAATCATATCGAGTTGGCAGGTTGATTTACAAAAAGTATGTTAATGCACATATAATGATTAAAAATTTGCAGTATACATCAGCGTTGATATATAAACTGAGATGTGCAATACTCCCAGAAATGCAATTGTCTGATTTGAATCACGATATGTAGCATTAGCTGGTTGTCTTCCACACTGCATAAAGCAGGCCGGCCTCTAATATTATTATTTGAATGCATCTGAATAGTGAGCACCAGATATTAAGGCTTATTAGCATTAGCCAATGGTTTTCCACAATACATAAAGCAGGCCGGCTTTGATAAAAGGTTTAAGCTAGCATAAAATAATATGAATTCTATGTAGATTATTAAGGATCTGTACTATGTAGACAATCAACTAAGAAATAGGGTTCTTACAAACCCAAATCAAATCAAACTTTAGGTCAGATTTGGGTTTGATTTGATTTGAAATCAAACTCAAACCCAAACTATGATTAAAAAAATTATTTGAGTTTGATTTGAAGCAAACTTTTTAGTTAAATTTGAGTTTGGTCTGAATTTGAGTTTGAAGTTTGCAAACTAGTTTGAGTTTGAATAACATAAATATATTTTTATATTTTAAAAAATTTTCTTACTAAGTTAATGTACTTATCAACTAATTGAAAGTTGTAGAGCTTGTCAAGACGCATCCAATAGTAGTTAGATCACCCAAATCGGTCTAGTGGATGGCGAGATATCGTCAAAAAACGATTGGCTGACTATATAAAAATCTGCGACAGAGATTACATAGGCGAAATGTGGCATCCTTCCATATAAAACTTTTTTACTTACTAAGTTAACGATACATGTCACTAATTAAAAGTTGTAGAGCTCATTGAGACGCATCTAACGATGGTTAGATCATCCAAATCGGCCCAGTGAATGGCGAGATATCGTCGAAAAACGATTGGCTGACTATATAAAATCTCTATATAAACAAAACATTGTTTACATAAGAGATTTTATTTAGTCGACCAATAGTTTTTCGACGATATTTCACATCCACTGGGCTGATTTGGATGATCTAACCACTGTTAGATGCGTCTCAATGAGCTCTACAACTTTTAATTAGTGGGCATGTATCGTTAGCTTAGTAAGAAAGAAAGTTTTATATGGGTCTGTTCCTTGAAAATCAAGTTTTGATCATATAATTTACTATGTCCCGTAAGGTTATTTTCAAAGAACAGACCCCATATGGAAGGACGCTATATTTTGCCTATGTAATCTCCATCGTGAATTTTTATATAGTTAGCCAATCATTTTTTGACGATATCTCTCCATCTACTAGGCCGATTTGGGTGATCTAACCACCATTGGGTGCGTTTTGACAAGCTCTACAATTTTCAATTAGTCGATAAGTACCATTAACTTAGTAAAAAAATTTTTTTAAAATATAAAAATATATTTATGTTATTCAAACTCAAACTAGTTTGCAAACTTCAAATCAAACTCAAATCAAACTTAGTATAGTATTTGGGTTTGGTTTGAATTTGATTATTTTTTATTTGAATTTGGGTTTGATCTCAAACTTTATAAAATTTATAGTTTGAGTTTGGTTTGATTTGGGGTTTGATCAAACTCAAATCAAACCCGAATCAAACTTCGGAACCCTACTAAGAAATGAGTTGTATATATGACAACCCATTTCTCAGTTGATTGTTTGCACAGTACAGATCCTATTAAAATTGCACAAATTTCGAATGTTCTCGGGATCCTGTGATTGGATTTTAGCGATTTTGAGCTTGTTAGAATCAACTCATTGAGAAGAACATTTTGGTAGCTATTTTATCCAAAATGGACCAGTAGATCAAGAGATGTTAGCAAGTTCATGGATTAGCCGATATGTATAGTAGTTTAACATATTTAAACATAGTATAGTCGTTTAATTTTAGACATAATACATAAAAGTTTGATTTGTATATAGCATAGTATCTGTTAAATATTTTTAAACTAATAAACAGGCATGTTTTTTTCTAATAAATATATTATACATATATTACAATTTCGAAATATTTTACTAAATTTTTAAATAATAGAATATTGCTTGATTAAATGGTTTTGCAATCGCAATTGCAATCATGATCATTAATCTTAAAAAAATTAATTATAAAGGTCACTAATTTATTTTAACTGCAATAATATTAATGATAAACCTGATTTTATTAAAAATTTAATAATCATTGTACTAAGAACTAAACAAAGATTAAAAAAAAACATGCTAGCAACAAATGATACTATACTGTAAGTTCACCAATGAAAAACCAACTAGCAACATTACAAGCCAATACAAAAGACTGACTAATGATATTACAACCCAGTGACGAAAGGTCATTAACAATATCACAACGAGTTCTAGTAACTAATAGCATTACAAGCCACAACAACAGAAAGAAGTACTGAAATTCAAACCATTTTATGAACAAAATAAAGAAAGCACATAAGTTAGAACAAGAATTAAACACAAACATAAAAATAAAAAAAATTCTAACAAATAACACAGTGACAAAGGTATACTAAAATGAACAAAAATGACCGACAATAATTACATACCAATTTCATTACGATTCTGAAAAAGAATATAAAAAAAAAATTAAAATTATATTTTAATTCAATTTATGAAAAGCAAAAATTAAAAAAAATTAAGATCAAAAAATTAAAGATCTAATCTTGTATATATAGCTTCACATATTTTAAATCACATGCTTTAAATTTTATTGGTGTCAACCAGCTGACGCATATTGCATAACATGTAACTATATTTTTGGGGTGCATCAAAATAAACAAAAAAAATCAAATCAGTGGATATGACTTTTGATATATGATATTAAATAACTTTGGACATGTAATTGATTATTGAGCAACATGTTAAGTTTTGAAAATGATCTAAATTGAGTAGGAAACACTTTATGTCAATGTGTTAAAAATTAAGAAAATTCAATATGTGATATTTTACAAGGAAATAATAATTTAATGAAAATATAGTATTTTTTTTTTGTTGGACTGGATACTTTATTGGGCACAAAATTGGAATTAGAAAAGAAGACTACAAAATTCAAATGCCAATTTAGCTGCTTTTGCTCCTCTTTTTTCTATAGCTAGAAAATCAAAGTATGCAAGTTCTGTTGTACCTTTATGGCACAAGTTCATGATAATTCATAGCTATGTAAAACTATTGGAAATAGTATGCTCAGTAAATATTACATGTGAGGAACACTATCTTGTTTTGATGAAATACTTGAAACATATAGTATAAAATTTGTCAAGCAAAACATTTTGGAAATCTTACAGATAAAAAACCTTTTATGCTAAAAATTGAAGCAGTCCAAAGCGAAAAAGAACACTTGTCAATACTTATTGCAAAATATACTGATAATATAGTAATAAATCAAAATATTTATTTTATTTAATCATGTAAAGGCTTTCTTTGGTAACTAGTAGCAAAACTATTGTACTTATTTAAAAATGAAAATTTAGCAATGCATAATTTATTCAAGCAAATTCTTATCTATTATATGTCTGGCAAATTATGTCTTGAAGCAATCGAATATAAGCAAATATGAGCAAAATATAATAGTTTATTTTTTTTAGTTTTGTTTTTTTTGTTATTTTTTTGGTTTTGTTTTTTGTTTGTTTTTTTTTTACTTATTTTATTTTATTTTATTTTATTTATTCCTTACTTCTTTCATAACTTTGCAAAAAAACAACCTATCTTTCTGGCACTTTGCAAAAAGTAGCGAATATAAGCGAATATAAACGAATATAAGCGAATATAAGTGAATAAGAGCAAATATAAAGAATAGAATAGTTTATTTTTTTTGTTTTCATTTTTTTAATTTTTTTTGGTTTCTTTTTTTTTGGATTTATTTTTTTTGTCATTTTTTTTATAATAATTTATAATATATGTAATATTTAAAATATAATATATAATAAAAAAATAAAATTTTATATTAAATAGCAGAAACTTGCAAATATTGTATATTTAATAATTTAAAATATTATATAATAATAATAAGAATTAATATTTATGTACCCTAGAGGTACATTAAAATTTTTTATACCCATCTCAGGATCCTGTGATCAAATTTTAATGATTTTGAGCTTGTTAGAATCGTCTCATAGAGACAATCATTTTGGCAGTTAAATCATCCAAAACGGATCAATAGATCAGAAGTTATTCAACATTAATGGTGTTTACATATTAATTCTAAAAAACACTATTTTTTTTTTAAAAATTCAGCAGTCTTGCCACAACTTTATTTAACTTTTGTAAATTTAAAAAAATGTGCTATTTTATCTTACAAAATTTGCCATTTTTGGCACTAATACTAAAGTGTGACCCACCCGGTTGTCTTAGAGATATCTAAGTGTGACCTGCTATAACAAACTTTTCCTCCCTAAGTTTCTTTCTTTCAATAAAGAAAAACTACCTAGATCTGCGGTCAGGGTTTGCCACCTGTCAAAACTACCATCTATTTTATATTCTAGGTGCATGGACCCCTTGTCCAATCCATGCAAATACTTCTTCCTTCGCGATACTTAGAATTTCAGTCCAGCACCATTTCATTTTTCCATCTTCTGTTACTATTTCTTTTTTGTCTGTCCCTTCTTTCTGGATCTTACTTTCTTTCTTTTTCCCCTTTGGTTTTCCTCTCTTTTCCTTTCTCTTCTTGGTTCCATTCCTTTTCTGCCCTCGGATGATTCCACAGTCTTTTTTCCATTCATTAACTATTGAGCATCGTTCTTTCTATATTTCTCTTTGGAAGAAAGTTAGCCATTTATCAAGGAAAGTTACTGCCACGTCCTGGGCCTTGCTTTTGGAGAGGTTCATTTCTTCTAAAGGTGATCCTATATCATCCGCCAAAAACCCTCTTGACCATTCCATATGCTGATTCTTATATTCTCTCGTATCCCTTGGTATGAAGACTTCTTTCAGCCGGTCAAGGCCTAAAAATATCTTGTCCTTATGCCTCAACTCTTCTTTAATACTGTCTAAGATCTCTTTTTCCTTTTTGATCCATACCTCTTTATCATGTGTACATGTGGATAAATGCTCGAAAGACTCCTTTTCTTCCTTACATTTTCTACACTGAATGTCTTGATACAGTTCAGGGTTATGTACTTGACGTTTTATCAGAGTCAGCAACAGTTTATTTACACACTTTATACGAAAACTCCATGTACTGTTTTCTTTTCTACTCTCGCCCTGTAACTTATTATGTTTCTTCATTAGGGCGAAGAAGGGTTTCCAGTTCTTTTGGTTTACTCACTTTTGGTGGATCTCATCATAGATTCCTTGGTTGAAGGTCCATTCTGCTTAGAAGCCATCGTTAAAAGCTGCTTTATAAATTCTCTTGGAGAGCATTCTATCTCTATTCCCTTCCAAACCGGCCAGAAAACTATACTTTCAGTCATAACCCAATTAATTCCTATTGGGGGAACTACTTCACCTCCTCCTTTTGCTATACAATCAGCTCTCTCATTCTGTTTGTCTCCTGAATGTGTCTTTACCTTCTCGAGAACCACCTCTACTTCCTTAGTTTGTACTACTACTCTTATCGCCCCTAATATCGTAGGGTTGTTCATTTTCATTCATTCTCGTGTTCTGGGCCTACCAAGAACCTCTTTAACCAGTATTATTGCTGCACTACTATCAGACCTAATAATAACTTTACTTTTAGGTGGTACTATAAGAAGAGCTTCTAAAATTGCCATTAGCTCTGGTCGTGTGAATGAAATCCAATTCTGAATTCTGCCCTTGGTATCTCTTACAACCTTTCCCTTTCTATCTATTTGTACAACTCCGTACCCTAAAACTTTTCTACTTTCTACTACTTTGCATGACCCATCTGTATAAAACCACAGAGTATTTTCCCTCCAATTTTCCACTAATGCTACCTTTAGTTCTCATTTCTTTTCTCGCCCTTCTACTATCCTATCTATTAATTCTAAACTAGGTTCCTCGCTACTACCTTTATCTCCTCCTTTCTACTCCGCAGACTTTTAACTTGCTCCGACGGGATACTACTTCTCTCTTCTCGTTTTATAAAGTACTTAGGTTCCAATTTCAGGTTCATTTCTCTTTTTGTATATTTCACCCATGGTAATATATCTATCAATCTTTCTGTTCTTGTTCTTTTAACTTCATTACTCTGCTTTTTTTAGAGCACTCTGCTAGAACTTCTCTCTCCTGTTGGGTTTTTGCCTTTACTATTACTCTCATAGCAAATAATGTCTGTGAAAGCGCTCTCTTTGTCATTACTCGACCAATGGTAGGCTGGTTTTCTTTATTTTCATCTACTATTACCCATTCTCGTTTGCTTCTTTTCTTTGAAATTGGCTTGCGTTGCAGCTTCAGGGCTAAACCGTTTGGACTTTGAGTCTTAAACCCGTCTTTCACCTCTCATGTATGAATGTTTACCAAGGTAATGTCTTCTATTAACTGAAACCAGGTTGCTTTTTTCCCACTTGATCTTTGATTAGACAGTTTCTTAATCTGTTGCCACATTAACAATCTATTCCCTCTGGGTCTAGCAGCTGGTTCATGTACAATACATCTCTTTCCCTGAGTTTCTCCCAATTTTTCGTTCTTTCATGTTCTAGCAAGACTTCCATAATTGTTTTAGATTCCCTATCTGGCTTCTGGTAAAGCTACCATTCATTATAATTATACTCTGACTTCACTTCTATGTCCAACTCCTTTGCCAGTTTCATAATTCTTGCATTAAGATTATATTTGAACTTTGTGATTCCTAACCTGCTCTGGTCTAGTGTCCATATCAGTTTTGGGCTGCATATTTTCTGCTGTGCTCTTTTAAGTCTCAACCTTGTCGATTGGCCAAGTGTCCCTGAATCATTGATTCTAATTACCCATTCTGCCAACATTTGTTCTGTATGTCTTTGCCATAAGCCTTTGATACCCAGGAGCTCCTTATAGTTTGTTATACTATTAGCCGCTGTTGATGCGATATCTTCTTTCCACTTAGCCAATTTAAGAACTGAATTCTAAAAAACACTATTAAAATTGCACAAATTTTGAATATTCTTAGGATCCTGTAATTGGATTTTAGTGATTTTGGGTTCTTTAGAATCCCCTCATTGAGACAGACATTTTGCTAGCTAAATTATCCAAAACGGACTAGTAGATCAAGAGATAGCAGCAAGTTCATGGATTAGCGATATGACTATGTCTCTTTCAAACTATATACTATGCTATGAAACTACTGTGCTACATCTCAATTTAAATCAGCTTGCTATGTTCTAGTCTAAGTCCAGTTCTAAATACCATACTATGCTATGTACAGTTTTAACTATAGTGCTATATCCAAATATATTCTGTTCTAATATATTAATTCTGTTCTACTACTATATTACATTCATGTTCACTGTGCTATTCAAAAAAAAAGAATAGTATATACAGTTAACCACCATAATACTATTTGTTATTACTATATATAAACAAAACAATTCAAATAAACATGCTAATTAAAACATGGCAAAACCTGTTCCGTAAATCTAAATTGTGCAATAATGTCGAGTTAAAGTACTCATCGTTGACATTTTAAACTCTAAAAGTATTATAATAAAAAATATATAGCTCTATATACTAAGTTAGTTTTAAAGATTCTTTTAACAATAGATTCTAACTATATAGTATATACTTATATAGTTTGAAGGATTAGTTGATCCTATAAACGATTGGTTGGACGTAAGAAGTATATAATAAAATAATGTGTGTTAGTTAATTTGACCTAAATTTGGAGATCAGATTATATCAAAATTAGGGTTTTTTTAAAATTATATTAAAATTATAGCTCTAAAAATCAAATTGGTGGATATATAGTTGCAAAATTAAATATTCTATATCAGAAAATAGTGTAATTAATGTACCACACATATCTTTTGATGTATGCTATTGTCCCAAAATAAGTTGAACACCTGGATGCTTTTCTTTATAAGAAATTAGTCTTCCAAAAATTGCTTGATCACATGCAATATAAAGAAAATTATTTTCACAAATAAACAAATCTTTGCAATATAAGTATAAACATTTTTATTACAATTTGGTTGGCTACCAGGTTCTAATGTTATAGCATTTACTGAAATATTGGAACCTAAAAGTTTTTTTTAGTTATTTCTAAATATATATTTTCTATTTTAAACTAATTTTTGTTTTTTCTATTATTTATCAAAAATAGTTTCATATTGTATTAGAAGATCATTAGATTCTCCAAACATTGGCTGATTAGTAAGTTTAACATTAGTTATATTGGTTATATTGTTAAATACTGTAGGAAAATAAATTGAAAAACCAGTATTTTTGAACTCTTTCCATTGATAATTTGTACAAAATTCTGAACAAAAGAAAAACAAAAATTTTTTTAGTAACAAATAAAGCAACTATTAATACTGGTTTTTATAAAGGTCAACCTTCTTGCTATTCTTTGGGGACTCCTTTATATATTCAGCAAGCAAGCCAGAAGTGTTAGTTGTGCATGATAACGGTAGTGGGTGCCTTTGATACAAGAAATTCTGGTGGAAGTTTTCTTTCATCGACGAAGATTTTTATAGTTTGGCTAGGCAGTGAACTAAAAAATGAGTTTTTCAACACTCTCTCTAAAGTTTTTGGGTACAAGAACATATTTGACCATATACCTACTATCATATTCTTGCTTGAAGTTTTTTTTCTAGAATTTTGGATGAAAAGTAGGAAATTCGGCATACCCCTCCAAAAAATCAGTATTGTTGTTCACATCCTAATCAGGAAGAAGGCATACAAGGTGATAAACAGGAACAGACGCATAATGAAACATAGTGCAGTGGAATAGATATATCATTGAAAAATTAAATTCTAGAATTTTTTTTTATTTTTCTTTATGTACATATAATACTTGGCAAGCCGTTCCTTGCGCAGTATTATATAATTTTTATTGCTGGGTATAGACATAAATAGTGCTATCATAGCCATTTACTTCTTGCCCTCCTCTTCTGTCTTTTCATTTTACTTTGTACTTCTTGGTTTTCATTTAGGTAGTGCAGTTTTCCCCTTTTTTTATCTCTTTTTATTTTTTTTATTTATAGAATTCTGCTACTCTAGAAGTAGGAGAAAAGAGTTAGGAAGTAGGCGGTTATGATAGGTGGCAAACTCTATTCAGTGATTTGAATACTCTAAATCTACCTAGATGAGGGGTTACAATAAGTAAAAGTTTGTTATAGCAGGTCATATTTAAGGATCCTTAATAACACCTAGGTGGGTCGCACTTTAAATAATAGTCAACCTAAAGTAGACATAGCATATAATGTACCAATGTTACAGAATATATATAAATAAAGTTGTGGCATAACTGCTGAATTCTAAAAAAAAAATATAAATAAATTGAAAAACCATTTTTAATATTGTATAAGAGGATTATGCCTATATAAAAAATGTTACTTGTTGCAAAAGTAGAGGCTTTAAAATTAATATTATTAATAACTGCTAAATTCCAAATATTTGATCCTTTAATTAGTCTTTCTGCAGGATTTGTTTGAACTATTCTTAAATTTGCAAGTTGATTTTCATATTACTTTGTATAAGATATAATATTTGCTAAATAGAGAATTTCATATAGTATTGGTAATAATTTTGGATTTTGACATAATGATGAAATAATAAATTCAGCCCTTTCAGAACCAATCCTGTCAAAACTGATAACCTGCCAAAATTGGTTAAAAAAAATCTACTATAACTGTTTCATAAGTAATAACCGATAACCTGCTATTTCTAATATCTAATAGACTTTATATATAAATTTCCAATTTTTGAATAGAGTCACCTGATATGTATTCAATCAAATCGGATACAGATGTGTTCATTCACAATGATCATGTGATTAGAATATTGATCTTAGGGTTTTTTTTTGTCTATGATATAATGTAATTAAATGGTTCACAGGTCTTCGAGATCACAAGTAATTCCGTTTTCTGCTCTGATTAGACCCCAGAAATTGGTTAATCTCGCAATTTGATTGGTTGATGCATATCCACATTTTATATAATATTGTCAAATCTGATTACTTCTCAAAACTAATACTAAACTCATCCACTATGTATACTGATTTTGAGCTGGCCGACTGTATTTGTAAACCAAATTTTTGTTCCAGGAAATGCTATTGTTAACAATATAGAAGTAAATAATGTAATAATTTTTGTTATATAATTTGTATTAAGTGATTTAAAAGGAAGTTTATATTAATTTCTTTTTTTGTTAATGAATAGGATTTAGGTGTACTACTAGTAGTACTTTGTACTATATGGTAACACTATTTAAGGCCAATTATTGACTAATTTTAATAATAAAAAATCTATTAAAATATTTTTGCAAGATACATTGAGTAAATCACATTATATAAAAAAATATCATAACTTTAAATAGTCTTTTAAATTTTCAAAAAACCTTTGATTTTTAGCTGTTTTCTAGTAAAGTTTACTTATAAATTATATATTAAAAACTACATTTAATTTTTTAAATTTTTAAACTTATATCACTCTTAATATATTAGCTTAAATTTAATAAATTAGAATTAAAAGTTTGTTTTTAACAACTTCTGATAAATTTAAACAAATTTATTTAATAAATTTTTTTTTAAATTATGGTTAAAAAACTAATAAACCTATATAAAATACTAAAATAGTAATGATTTTCAACTAATAGCTTACAAACCTTTATAGTAGAAATAATTTTTTATAATATAACTAATAATAAAACTTTTAATGTAGTAAGCTATAAACATTTTTTATATAATTTAAATTTAAATTTACTAATTCTATTAAAAAAATTTATTAAAAATTTAGCATTTATAGTGCACTACATATAGTACATTTGAAGCAACAAAAAATAGCAGTTACAAAGGAATTTTTTTTAAAACAAGTTTATTATAATATTAAAAAAAAATTTGCCAAACTAAACTATAGTATTAATCAGATTTTTGTATACAAAAATTATTTATATATATATTTTTCTAGATTTTTAACCTATTCTTCTAACTGTACTACCAGTAGTCTTTAGACCTAAATCCTATCCATTAACAATTAATTGCTTTTTTTGTTAGATTACTAATATTAAACAAAAAAGTTATGAATAATATCTGGCAATGCATTAAAATATTCATTATATGATTCTGGATTTTCTAACAGATTTCTTTTAGTTGAATTTCAGAATATAAAGATAATACTTTTTTTTTCTATTTTTTTTATCTATATCTGTTGCTATTCTTGATGTGATATTGTAAGGTTTTTAGTTCAATTTATTAGGATCAATCTTTGCTATTTTTAGTATTGTTTTAACAAGCAGACTACTAGAAAGATCTATTTTTATTTTTTATTTTTTTTGTTATTTGAAGTTTGAGTAGATTTCAATAGTATTAAAGTTTTTCTTTTAATGATTTTTCTGTTAATTTACTAGGATCAAAATTATCTGTTTTTAACCAGTTCTAACAAAAAAGCTACTAGAAAGTTTTTTTCTATTTTTTTACTATCTTTTCTATTGTTATTTAAAGATTGAAGAGTTGGGATCAATAGTAATAAGAGCTTTTCTTTAAAATTTTAATTACAAAATTCTTCTACAAATATTATTTATCTTCCAATATTAGCCAAAGCATTGCTTGATATTTTCCAAGTTTAGTACATAATATAAAAATTTTGCCTCTTCCTGGTTTTTCATACAAATATCTATCTTGTATTTAAAATCATTTTGTACATATATAATGTGCATAATATTCTAAAGATGATTTATATATAACAAGTCCTTCAGTAAATGCTAAGCATTTAAAAACCCTAATACAAGATATTTGAAAATTACTTTTATTAATTTTTAATAAATGCTCTTTACAGTAACCTTCACAACTAAAAAAATTTTTTTTTTGCACAAAATACAAAAATAAGAATGGAAATCACTATCATCAATTGAATTTTGTTGTTTTGTACCACAACTATATAGTTGGTTCTGATCCAAAGTAAAATGAGAAAAGTATACTCCAAGTTGGTAAAAGCTATTACTATTGGCTGCATTAGTATCTATTTTCCAAGTTCCTATCATTTCTATAGCATCACAATTTTGTTTACTATTGCAATATTTTATTTTACCATTGATAATATCAATAACTACACATGGTATTAAATTAGAATATTGGGTGGATATTTGTTTAGGTTCTATATTTGTATTATTATTATTGTCATTATTATCATTATCAATATTTTCATATTGTTACTAATATTAGTATCACTACCATCATAATTGTCATTTTTTTTATCACTATTATCACTATAATTATCATCACTATAATCATAATCATTTTTATCAAATAGAAGCTTAGAATTTTCAAGTACATTTTCAAGAGCATCTTTAACTTCCTTAGCAATAAAATTAACTTGGTTGCTTTCTCCAAAAGAACTGCATTCCTCAATATCTCTGTAAATATATTCAAAATCACACATTTTGCCTATAATATTATTGTTGTGAACAATACTACTAGTTATATAAAATTTATTTGGTAGTGAATAATTTATTATTAATTATAGATCACAAATACTATTTATTGTGAGTTAAAATTGAAAATAGAAGCTAAATCTAAATACAAAACTTATATTCCAGCTTTTAATTATATTTGTGTATAGTAACTCTTCTGTATACTATTATAAAAAATCTATCATTATGATATATTTTTTCTATGTAGTACTATACACAAATATAACAAATATAATTGTATACTAAATATCATATTATGTATTAATAGTGATGAAAATAACTGTGGCAGATTATAATGAAATCTAGATTAAAATGAAATTAAAGTATAAAATCTCGAAAATAAATTTTTTTGGTGTGCATTTTTTAGGATTAGGGGTTAGGGTTAGGGGTTAGTTTTAAAGAAAGTTATAATAAACAAGTATTAGTAGGTTTTAGAAGGTTAGCAGATTAAGTATAAAATATAGATTTCATTTTAAATTATAATCTGCGACAATAACTTATAGAGTAACTGCATATATATAGAGCTATAAACAATTAAAATTAATTATATGACTATAAAATTCATAGAATAACCATATAATAAGAGCTTGTAAACTATTTAAAGACCCATAAAGTATACTATATAAAAAACTGATAAGCAACTTTTCGTGCTAACTCATGACTTCAAATTAAACTCAAAAGATTATTCAATTTATTTGATTTATATAATCAAATAATTTTTTTTAGTTTTACTTGAGTTACTTAAGTAAATATACAATATAATTTATATGTATTTCAAATTGTAAGTTACAAAAAAAGTATACTTTAATTTATTAAACGGGTTTACTAAAATGCACCTATGGTGTTGAACACTATGTTACACAAAACTATTAAAATAGCCAATCAAAATTTAAGATCAGGTGTAACATAAAATTTTGTTTTTTAGATTATTTTTTAAAAAAACATTCATAACTTAAAATTTTGCTTATGAAACCGCCTTTGGGGCTCTAATAAAAAAAATTCCTTGCTAAATTTTGGTATAACTATGCCCCCTGCCCCATCCCAGGTCTCACCCTAACCCTAAGGTAATAAAATTTTATTTTTTGTTTTTGTTACACAAAACTGCAAATCTAATTTACCTATGGTGTTCAACACCATAGGTGCATTTTATAATTACTGTTATTAAAACTTGCAATTGCAATAATTTATTTATTAACAAAGAATTGAATATAATTACATAATTATAAACTTTATAAAATTATACAAATTATATAAAGAATTTTATATTTTGGTGCACTATGCACTATGGTGCACCTCTAGATCATGGGATCGACCACCGCAGTGATCATCATTATAATCGCTGCTATTTTTTTTTTAATTTTGGATGTGCACTATTTTCCTGGTTGTGGACTATCACAATGCTGATTTCTTTTTCCCAGGTAGTTTTTCGTTTGTCAACTTCATTTGAATTATACTTCCGATTTTGTGTGGGTACTATTTACTTGTCTGTTGTTTTGTTTGCTTATTATGAAATGCATTCAAGTAACGTGCCTATTTCGGTTTTCCAGTAATTTCATTTGTTCACTTTTCTAATGCCCATTTCTTCCTCCATGATTAGTTCAGAGTTTTGCTTCAGGTGGGTATATTGTACTTGTTTTTAGTTTGTTTGTCTGACTGCGAAACAACACATCAAGTAACGTGTCTATTTTTTTCATTTTTAATAGATTCCAGGTGTTCGATTCCGCTTTGTCAAGGGTTAGATTTTTTGTTTTGGGTGGGTATATTGTGCTTGCTTGTTGTTTTGTTTGCCTAGTTGTGATGCACGTTCAAGTAACATGTTTATTTCTTCTTTCTGGTGATTTTTGTTTGTCAACTTTTTTAATGCCTATTTTTTATTCTAGTTGATTTCATTTTTCGCTTTGCCTATGACTAAACTTCTGTTTCGTGTGTGTATATTACTTGTTCTTGTTTTTTTGGTTGTAAAACATGTTCAAGTAATGCTTGGTAGTTTTGTTTGTCCACTTTTCATTTTTTGCTTGTACTCTTCATCTAGAGTTTCTTTTAGTTTCAGGTGGATATATTAATTGTGCCTGGTTGTTTTCATTTTTTTGGCGATGAAAACGCTTATTTCTTTTTCTAGCGATTTTTATTTTCCACTTTCTGATGCTATTTCTGCTTTCACACAATTTTTGATTTGTTGGTGTTATCTTTATTATAATGGTGAAATAAACTAATTTCGCCATTGTACTCATCGTTTATTGGAGTGGAGAAAATACTTTCTTTATTGATAACGTTGTTATTGTTGGTGGTTGCTATAATTAGTAGTACTAATGTTTGAGGAATCTTGGATTCCATCGTTAAGGTGTCTTGGATTTCACCTTTATTGTTATTAGTTAGGATTGGGTATTTTCTTTGTTTTGTTGTTAGGTTAGTGTTAGAGTTAGGATCAGGGTTAGAGTTAGGGTTAGGATAGGATATATTAGGGTAATTTTATTAGTAATCATGATCAGGTAGTTAATGCGATTGTAATATGACATAATAGTTGTATAATGCCATACAAGTATAATGAATTGATCATCTATTAATTGATATAAATCGTAATTCTTAAAATATAATTTTTGCATAAATTAATTCTTAAAAATTAAATGGAAAAAAATCGTACTATTACCATCACGTTGATCTTGTGATCCAGAGTGCACTATTGATCCCGTAATCCAGGGTGCACTATGGTGCAGGTGCACCATTTTTTAAAATCCTTATATAAATATTATAAATTTTATTAATACATATTATTAATTAGATTATATTGTAATTAACTTGTAAGTAAAACTTGTAAGTTAAATTTATTTTAATAATTCTTGATTCAAGGTTTACCTATTATTTGCTAGCATAGTGGATATTCGATTTGATTGGCTTAAAGATTACTAGGTTATACAATATAAATAAAATTTTAAAGTAACCATTATTATGAAAAACCACACTGTTAATTGACAACTCATAGTTTCACATAATAATTTTTTTTTAAACCATATTATAGCATTCTTTAACTCTTTGTATGTCTTTTGTAAAAAAAGTTCAGTATAGATCAAATATAGTAATATGATATGTAACAGATGAGTTAATTGGTTATTAAACATTAAATAATCTTATTTATTATTAGTAAATATTTGGGTACTAGCGAAAAAATATAACAGCCTGTATTGATAGAAGTTCTAGTACTGTAGGCTAACTTTTTTCTAAAGACAAAAAAATATACTTGAAAGATTATCTCATTTTATTAACATTATCATTTAAATACAGAATTTATAAATAGAATTAAAAGGTTTATAATAGAAAAAAAGCTTTAGACTACAGACTAGAAACATTAAAGAAGGTAAGAAAAACTGAGATAAATACATTTTGAAGATAATCAAAATATCAGAAGTAAGTTAGAACAAGACATTGAAATATAAATAGAGAATAAAAGTGATGATTTATAGTACAGGACATGGAACTTGAACCCTTATGCTCTTTTTAAGCACAAGAACCTTATTCTTGCATGGCTACCATTTCACCAATTCCACAATTTTGTTGCTTTCTGCTTTCTACATACTAATACTACTTAGAAATTCATATTTCTATCTACTTATAAGAAATTTTTAGCACTTTATCTACATTGTTTAAATGATCATGTATTAGAAAAATGCAAATACAAAGATTAAAGATTATAAAAGAATCAGAAAAACTTATGTTACCAAATGTAAAAAGAGGTATATTATTATATTATCATATTTATTATAAATTAGTTCACATAGTTATTCATATCATTCTAACACTTTGTAATATATAGGAAAGCAAAATTAAAGAAACATTGGAGTATTGTGCTTTATGTGTATTTATATTCTCTAATTAAATAGATATACTTGTTAAATTAAGGGTACTGCTATTTACACCATGGTTTTTGCTATTTGCACCATAGATTTCATGTAACAGTAGATCATCAACCAATATTTTCTATTTGCACCATGGTAATATATGTTGTACCAATAAAAACACACCTTTTTTTTGTAGATTAACAGTTATTGGCACCGTTAATGTCATGTAACATTACACAATTCTTCTTTTGGTAGCCTAATCTAATGTGGGCCAATCCTAACACTAAATTTATAATGCGGGCAAACCCTTACCCTAATTTTTTAAGGTCTTAACATAATGTGGGCCAGATTTTCACAATTTTGTGTACCCTTGGACTATATTCATATTGCACCAATAAAAACTCACATTTTTTTGTAGATTAACAGTTATTGGCACCATTAATGTCATATAACATTACACAAGTCTTATTTTGGTTACTTAATCTAGTAGGCCGGCTAACCTAATTTTATAATACAGGCCAACCCTAACCCTAATTTTATAATGCAGGCCAACTCTTACCCTAATTTTTTAAGGCCTTAAAAAATTAGGGTAAGGGTTGGCCCGAATTATAAAATTAGGGTTAGTGTTGGCCCGCATTATAAAATTAGGTTAGCAGGCCTACTATATTACCAAAACAAGATTTGTGTAATGTTACATAATATTAATGGTACGAAATGACTATTAATATACAAAAAAAGGCGAGTTTTTATTGGTGCAACATATATTACCATGGTGCAAATAGAAAATGTTGATTGATGATCTACTGCTACACGAAATCCATGGTGCAAATAGCAGTACCCTAAATTAATAGATATTTTATTTATGCAGCATAAACCAAATAAATAGACTTTGCTCAATTTATTTTCAGAATGTGTATAAATTTATTAAATTGTTTTTTGTCAAATTTCTTTCCAATCAACTATATATTGTTAATTAACCAGACCGTAAACGTAAAATTTATTTTATACTTCCTTAAAAATATGCTTTTTATTTAAGCATTTATTCTAAACAGTTACAACTGTTAAACTGCTAGCTTATAACTGCAAAGTTGATGAAACATATAAATTGGGATATTTTTATCTTCATGGAATTAACATTAAAAAAGAATAAATAAAAAGTATTCACTTCGAAAAATCTGATAATATGGGCATGCTGAAGGAATCATCTTGGTTATTGTTATGAATATATGTGACTAATTCAAATGAACAAGCATAGAGGAAACTATTAAAACTGTAATTATTCCAAGATACCGTATTTTCGCGAAATAACAGGCCAGGGCGTTATTTAGAAAATTGTACATCATATAAATAGCATATATAGTTTTGAAATAAAGCCCTGGTGCATCTCGAAATAATGCGCCCCTATATATAGTTAAGTATGAAGATTGTTTATTATTAAATTAGCCTTTCACAATTGAGACTTCTTGTTATACAAGAAGCCATTATTTCAATATATTCATATTAGGGAGCTGCCGTAAATCAGGTGATTTCCATCTCTTAAGAGGCTCCCCCACCCACCCACACCTGACACTTTTATTAGCCAATCAAATTGCGCAAAAAATTTATATATTAATTGATAATCCGCCTGTCAACTGGCGAAATGAGGCGTCTTCCATCTATAATTTTTTTCTTACTAAGTTAATGATACATGTCTACTAATTGAAAGTTGTAGAGCTCGTCAAGGCGCATCTAACGGTGGTTAGATCATCCAAATCGACCCAGTGGATGGCGAGATATTGTCGAAAAACGATTGGCCGACTATATAAAAATCCGTGACGGAAATCTCATATGAATCACTATAGGCGAAATGTGCGCGTGCTCCATCTAAAACATTTTTTCTTACTAAGTTAACGATACATGCCTACTAATTGAAAGTTGTAGAGCTCGTCGAGGCGCATCTAACGGTGGTTAGATAATCCAAAGCGGCTCAGTGGATGGCGAGATATCGTTGAAAACGATTGGCGACTATATAAAATCTCTATGTAAACAAATATTGTTTACATAGAGATTTTATATAGTCTGCCAATCGTTTTTCGACGATATCTCGCCATCCACTAAGTCGATTTGGATGATCTAACCACCGTTAGATGTGCCTCGACGAGCTCAATTAGTAGACATGTATCGTTAACTAAGTAAGAACAAAAGTTTTAGATGGAGCACGCGCACATTTCGGCTATAGTTTTTCATATCACATATAGTCGGCCAATCGTTTTTTGACGGTATCTCGCCATCCACTGGGTCGAGTTGGATGATTTAACTACCGCCAGATGCACCTAGACGAGCTCTAAAACTTTCAATTAGTAGGCATGTATCGTTAACTTAGTAAGGAAAAAAGTTTTAGATGGAGCACGTGCACATTTCGCCTATAGTGATTTTCATGATTTATTAAAATATTATATAATATTTATAATAATACAAATCAATATCAATCTTATGATCTAGTAATTGGATTTTAATGATTTTAGTCTTGCTAGAATTCTCTCTTTGAAAGGATCATTTTGGTAGTTAAATCACCCAAATTGGTCCAGTAGATCAAAAGCTATTTAATATTAATTTACATATAATTTTATAATTTTAATTAAAAAATTATTTATAATTTTGGCCGGATTTTGGTAATTCCGGCCAGAATTACACCTGATACTTTGGCTACCCCACCCACCCACCCAAAAATCAGGTGATAAAGTCAGCTCCCTAACCGACAACAAATGTATAGCAAATTACAAATGAAACTTGCCCTGGATTTCTTATGCAATCTAGATTTTTTAATACAAACCCCCCACAACTGTACCTGCTACATATACTATTGCTTAAACTTTGCGAAGATCAACATTCCACTTAAATTTGAGAATGTCCGCTCATGCCTATTCTCCATACACAAAGAAATTAAAGAACCGCTCCCGGAAACAACCAGCCAAATTGATAAGCTGTACCTAGCAGCAATACCTACCGAACTACCTATAACCATAAAATCAAACACCCAAATTGTAGTTAACGCCTTAAGGAAAATCTACAACTTTGAGAGACTCCCTGACGCATACTTTGAAACCCCTATTATCGAGCTACCAGATTCATTCGAGGACCTCTTCCCTGCAGTTAAGAAGTTATTCCCAATAACCGATCCAGCAGAGTTAGCATATCTTAGTGACTACCACAAACAACTACAGGCCTATTATATGTTCGATAGAATCCCCCTCAATACTTCGCCCTACCGCCAGAGAAAGAAAAATTACCATCTACATCTCAAGCACTGAACTCAGCAGTGAAATACCTTTTCCCATGCGCACCAAAAGACGATACAGAATTGAGATACCTATTGACTAAACTGAGAGAGCACTACACATTTAGAAGGCTCCTAATGACAACTTCAAAACGAGAGCAAAACTACCTAAGAACCCGAAAAGTATTAAGACCAAGCTAACATACACATACCCCATAACAGATAAGAACTTAGCCAAAGAGTTCCTTGCAGAAATCAAAGAGAAATATCGCTTCAACGTTCTGTTACCTGCACAGTACATGACAGTTAACCCTACGGACAAGCCCGAGCTGCCTGCAGACCACTTGCTGGTCACAAAAGTCAACCTCACGATTTCTATCACCACACCAAGAGCTCTGGTCAACATGGCTAGAATACTCAGAGAACACTACTTCTTCCTAAAGATACCTCAGTCCTGAATTGACATTAAAGGCACAAAATAGAAGATAAACCTAATCTGCCATCAGACTTGATAACTGCAACAGACGCCGTCAACTAACTAATCCCTGACAAACATATCAAACTCCCAATTAAGGAATACAAGGACATCATACCTACTATTGACCTCCTACGCCAATACTTCAGATTTAGAAATTTCCCAATTAACCTTATCGATGTCCCAGATCTGCCAGCACCAGATTGGGAAATGCTCAACAACTATGTGCCCATTGTAACCAATCTTCATGAATAGTACAACACAGAGAATACAAGATGAGGATCATCTATCTTCAAGCAACCATCGAATGTCTCATCAACACACAACTAACAATCAACTACCTAATCCCAACCCTCAACCACCTATACTAAACACATCACATGGAATAAACATTATTACACACAACATCAGAGGCATCAATCAATTAGTAAAGATGCAAGAATGGATAGAATACTGTATACAGTCAGACCTCTCTATAATCACAAGTTGGTCGCGCCCCATTTTGGTGATTGTATAGAGGTGTGACTATAAATAAAATACCTTGTCATGGTCACATGACCAAAGGCCAATAAGTAATATATTTGCAAATATTTGAAATACTACTAAAAAATTTAAAATGTTTGATAGTGAAAAACTTTTGATCCAGTGGCCCAATTTAGATAAAATAACAAGTGTTTGACTCAATGGGACAATTCTAAAGAGTCTAAAATCGTCCAAATTTAGCTACAAAATGCTAAGATCATTAAAGATTTTTTATTTAGATGTTAAATTTAATCATTTCTTAAATATGTGAAGTGACACAAATCCTTAACGATCACAGGAACCTGTGATTGGATTTTAGCGATCTTAGGCTCATTAGAATCGTCTCATCGAAACGAACATATTGGTAGTTGTTTCATCCAAATCGGGCTACTGCATCAAAAGTTATTTGTTGTCAAACCTTTAAGAATTTTTAATAGAATATTTTAAATAAACATAAATATAAATATTGGCCAATCAGATGGTATAATCTATATTTAGTCAAAATTTGTAATTATAACGAGAGTTTTTTATTAATAAAATTGATAAAAGATCAAAATTTTTTTGTGATAGTGATTTTTGTGACTATAATGAGGTTTTTTTACTATGTTTTAAGTCCATCGCACAATATTGGGTGCTTATATAGAGGTGTGACTATATAGGGTGTGACTATAGAGAGGTCTGACTGTAGATAAAAATGCACATATAATATCACTAACTGAAACCAAACTAACAGATAGAAACACTATTGGACTTACTAATCCAGTTTATAAAATTTATACATCGAACTTTACTCCCTACACAGATAAACAAAACAAAACAAGTCTTGGTACGGCACTGCTGGTATACGAGAAGCTACAGCTATATATCCATAATATAAAAACAATACCTGGCACTGCAATTCATATCGATTTCTTTTTTCCTAATAACAATAAAATGAGAATAATATCCGTTTACCTATCTACGAACCATAAACAACTATGTGAAAGAACACAAACCAAAGTATTTGAATAGTACCTGGAAGCGAAACATCACAATTGGAATATAATAATCCTGGGAGATTTTAATGCGAACCTATACAGAGATAAAAAATTCTCTCTATTTGTTAACCTATCTAACGCTAATACCACTAGTTTGTTAGGCTTCCATAATATAACCTCCCCAACCTGGATTGGCCCATCAGCACAGAGTCAAATTGATGATGCATGGTGCAACCAAGAATTACTACTAGATCTACAAAGACCCACTGTTACGGATGCAGAGTTCATAACTAATAGTGATCACCATATCATCTCGACCAAGTGGGATACAGAATTACAAATGCCAAAAGGCCCTAGAAATAAAAAATGAAAAAGAAAGATCTTCCTATACGTCATCAGATATAACAACAGAACTTAACAAATGGACAACCATAGATCAACAACTAGATGAACAAAACTTAAACAGGCTCTGGAACCGTTAGGAAGCCAATATTAAAGAGATTGCAAACAAGCATATTCCCTACATATATAAGGCGACGAAGACTTTTCACGGCATGTCTCTACAAGCGACTAAGCTACATGCCGCACTAAAACTAACAAACAAAACTTTATGATACTTAAAGCATAATCCAACCCCAGACCCACTGCAAATAGACCGAAACATACAGCAAGTAAACAAATTGACAGACCTTGATATAACTTTTACACAACATATCGAGACTACCAATCTAATCAAGGAACTAAAAACCCACAAGCAAACTATATGGGTAGCACTAAACCATGAATCTAAACAACAATTAAATGACAGAATCAAATTCTATACGACACGCAGATACCAGAATTTCACTAACAATACATCCAGGATGCTGGACAGTATACTAAATAGAAGAACTGATTCTGTATGCAGCACAAAAATACATCTAGAAGACAGATTAATAACCAAGCAAGATGACATAAAGAAACAGTTCAGCGAATATTTTAAAACTGGACAAAGAAGAACTCCCGAACAATAGCTTTGAAGAGGAATAGAAACACGTGTATGAACCAATTAATAGTGTTGACCCTAAAATATATCAAATGACTACATAAAAAATAACCATGGATGAAATTGAAGACCTTATAGCCCTAGCCCTGCAAGACAAAGCAACGGGCACCTCTGGAATATCAATGAGATACTAAAACATTTACCTGTCAAAGCCATAGAAATATTACTTAAGATTTTCAATGGCTGCATGGACCTAACTAAAGTACCGAAAGCCTGGACTAAAGCCTACATATGGCCCATCTCTAAAAGGAAAACCTACGATTTCAACTTAGCAAACACTCGACCCATAACACTAATTGAACACAACTGCAAATTATTCACAAAAATTATAAACAACAGGTTAACCACAGTCATCAGATGCTACGAAATTCTCTCTCTGTACAACTTTGCCAGATTCTCCTTTCAATCAACAATACAACCTATTGCAAATCTTACTCATATAATAGAAGATGCAACCACAAACAACAAAGAACTTTGGGCCCTATCACAAGACATGTCCAAAGCATTCGACTCAGTATATATTGCAACCCTAAAACGAGCCATGGACAGGATCAAAGTCCCAGAAAACATAACTAACATGCTAACACATTTACTTAACAACAGACAAAATAGAGTCTTAACACAAATAGGACCCACCCTCTCTTATAGCGTTGAAGATAGTATTGACCAAGACGAAACCTTCTCCCCTTTGCTATGGAAAATATATTACGATCCATTAATTACTACAATACACCACAAGCAATACTATTATAATAAGAACGAAGGACAAACATGCGGGCTACTCTCAAAAAATCCCCACCAATCCACCTCGCCTTATATATACATCAGTAATGGCCTATATGGACGATTCTATTTGGCTAACACAGAATAAATCTGACCTCCAAGCAATTCTTAACACAGCACTGTCCTTCTATAAATACAACAACATACGTGTCAACCCCAATAAATCAGTATTAATTACCAATGCAAAAACACTGGATCCACATATCTGCTTATACGGGATGACGATCTATGCTCAAAAAGAAGTGAACCACTAAAATATTTGGGCGCATCGTTCTCAGCAAACAAATCACACAAATACATACAAAAAATGATCATATCAGAATTCAAAACCAGTTTAAAGAAACTACAAATCACCAAGATAACTGAAAAACAAGCTATCTACGTCATAAACAGTGTTCTTATACCCCGATTGCAATACCACATTTACTTATCCTACCTAACTGACTCTCAACTGAAAACACTCACCCGACAAAGTATTAATATTGTAAAAACTAAAGCAAAACTCGCAAAAGGAATCCCTAACTCATTTATCACCTGCTCCGAGATATACGCACTAAAAAGCATTGCTCAAGCTCAATTCTCGACTCTCACCCTAACGATACTACGTAACCTAAATGATACGGACTTTGACAATTCTTTTTTCAAAATACACCTTCAACAACTACAAGATGCAGCAATGACAAATACATTAATCCTGCAAAAACCTCCAGTGTTCTCACTAAACCAAATCAAAATCCATACTTGTCAAGCTATAATGGCTTGCCATGAAATGGGGATACAATTCGAGAAGAGCCTTTCAGAATGGCCTATACCAAAAAAACTGCTAGGTACATCAATAAATGAAACACTTTTATACTGTCCACGTGGCAGCTACTACAAGCAATATCTCAATAAACATAACATAATATGCGTCGAACAATTCCTTTCGACAGACAATATACAATTTTTACAATGGGACCAGTTATATCACTCCATAAGGAAAATCCCAAAGGGAAAAAAAACCAAAATGGTTCTATGATATACAAAACCTCATTTCGGCGCAAGAAAATTCAACATTTACTTTGAAATACCCAAACCCATACACGCTACCTAAATGGACACCAAATACAAAAGGATGGTTGATAACAGCCGCAGGAATTATCGCCAAAGCACACAACCCCGCCCACAATTACCAACCACACCATGCAAGACACTATAAGCTAATAGGCAACACCAACAAATTAACACCTTGCAACAGTTGCACATTAAAAGACCCCATACTCAAAAAAAAATTGTTATATAAAGACGAATACTACACACATATACAACCTGCAAGTAGACTCAAAATATATTATCCACACAAACCTGAGAAAAATTTTGGCGATGCTACAACGATATACACCAAAAACCATTGCACGCCCTTATACAAAAACAACTTCCTTAGTACCTAGACCTCTGACAGTATTTACCCACCCATTTACAAAACTTTGGGAATCACTAACATCAAAAAACTTTGGAAAAAATACTATTAGAATATATATAGTAACAAAAAACGGCAACAAAAATAATAGTTCAAACACAATGATCGCAACAACTGCAACTTGCAGAATAGGACTAATGGAAATACCATTTACTTGCCACAATACCCAGTGGCCATCACAAATGCTAGCAATGATCACTACACTAATATTTGCATTAACTACAGTGAAAAAAACTGCAACAATAAAACTGACTATCCAGAACAAAACCTCATCAGCCAATTACTTACCTTACAATTGCACGACTTATCCAAGCTCAATAAACTTGAACACCTACTGCCACACGCAATCCTAAAGGGACACACATTAGATTGTAAAATAGAAATTACACACGACAAAGACCTCAAATTAACCAATAACACCAACTCAACACCTCTAGACCTTTTCCCGGAAACCTACTTATACAATAAATACACACTAAAAATTCTGAACAAAAGTTGTACAGGAAACCTCAAGATAAACATCAAACAACTACATAAAATCAATAGTCTTATACTGTGGCACAATCAGCAATGCATCTCTATCTGGAATATGCAACTCAACAATATTAATTGGGATTGTATACTAAAATATCTGACATACAATAACAAACCCAAAAGCTTATCAACAAACCCCAAAACGTCAAACCTAAAAACTTTAAGATCAAAATGCTGGCTGAAGAACTACCAACAGCCTTAATCCTACACTTCTGGGATCCAACAAAATTCAAAAACCACCTTTGTCCCCGCTATTACACCGAGACTGAAGACATCGCACACTTATTATTGTGCATAGCCAACAATTACAATCCGAAACAAAAGTTAAAAGAAATAATTAAAAATATCGCATCAAAATATGAACTAACACTAAATCAACTTGATATCTTCATCAACACATTTTTAGACCTCCACACTGTAAGGAAGGTACTGTTCGGAATAATAACTGAAATTATACTCGCTCCTTTACTAAACAGGAATCAACAAATTAAATTCGCTTCCAAATTTCACCACGCAATCTCAGAATACATCTATAAAGAATTATGGATACCATCTTAACAATCACGACATACTGACGTAGTGCCACCACCACAACAAATACCGGTACCTATATTCAAGAAAACCTTACCACTACCCCCTTCATTATCATAGATAGAATACAAAAATATATTAGAACTAACAACACTTCTCCACAATCTATAATCATAGACTAGAGGTTTTACGACCATTCTAGCAAAGAATAGGTCGAGAGTAAATTAGCTTTTACCTCATATCCCATTAGTATAGTATTTTTATATGTATAGTTAAATATGTATACAACTTACTCAAATAATAAAGGATATAGGGGAAAGACCTCTCTTTTAAAAAAAAAATATTAAATAATATAACTATATACATACTTTTAGTGTATCATTATCTGTTATTTTACTTTCTATTAATAAATGATATACATCAGAAAATAAATATGGTACAGATCTGCACAGATCTGTAACTCTAAGAAATTTTGTGATAACTTGTGATCTAGTAGTCGAAACTTAACAATTTTGGTACTATTTAATTCATCTCAATGAGATAGATCAAATAGTTCAAAAATTATTAAGTTTCAATTACTAGATTACAAGAAAATTCTATTTAAATGAAATTTATAAACATCAAACTATTTTGCCAACCATTAGACCAAATAGAAAGTTTTGATACCATTTGATTCTCTTAATAAGACAGTTCAAACAGTAACAAAAATGTTAAAATTAGATTATAAGTTAACAAGATATTTGCAAAAATATTTTGCAGCACAGTTCTACAAAGAAATTTAAATTCTTTTTTAAATTTCTGTACAGAACTGCACTGCAAAATGGTTTTGCGAATATCTTGTTAACCTGTAATTCAATTTTAATGTTATGAGTACTATTTAAACTATCTCATCGAGAGATATCAAACAATTAAATTTGGCCCACTGGCTGACAAAATAGTTTAATGTCATAAATTTCATTTAAATGTGATTTTTTTTGTGCTTTAGTAATTGAATCTCAATGATTTTGTTACTATTTGATCTATCTTATCGAGATGAATTAAATGATACCAAAATGTTGAGTTTTGACTACTAGATTATAAGTTATTATAGAATTTGTTAATTTTCTAGGGTCATAAATCTTTGCAGATCTGCACTATATTTATTTACTTGATGTATTTACAAAAAAAAATTGAAATCAATAAATATTAAATATTAAAATATGCTAGTTTATGCATCGCTTTAATTATAATTATTAGCAAAGTAACAAATTTATCATTATTGTGAAAAAATGATCCTACAATCACATTTTATGTATAATATGAAATAAATGTCAACTTTTTTAATATCACTTATCATTATAGTAAAGATTTTTATTTACTCATTTTTGGAAGGATTAAGAGATCCTTGCACTTTTGCTGAAGTTTCATTGTTTCATCAGATTTAATTTAAACTTGGGTTTTGTTTTCATTAACACAATTTATTTAATACAATAAAAAGGTTTATAATTGTGAAATATAAATTGGCCAAATCTGTATTTGGGCATCAGTTTATTTGTTATTACATATAATTTACAATAGCAATTATAAATAATGCAACAAAAAATTTTTTCGATTAAATCACATTATGTTATACAATACTGGGTGTATCCTCTTATTTTTTTTATTTTACTCATAAATAGTATAGCTTCACATAAAAAAATTTTTAAAGAGTATTAATAAGGTAAATTTTTCATAAGTATGAGCTTTATTTAAAATTATATGTTGCATTATTTTGCTCTTTTAAATACAACAAAACATAAAACAAAAAATCTTTTTTATATATAAAAAAGCTTTTTTTTTACTTTAATAATTTATGGCTACCACTTTTGATTGCTTCATGAACTTGTTCTAGCATTGAGGTCCTCACTATGATTTTCAACTAGGTTATCTGGATTTTAATAATCTTTTCTAACTACTATTATTTATATACAAATGCTTATACATACAAATCCAACTTAATATAGCATTTTTTTTTGCTATCATAAAACATATTATATTTTTTTTTTACTCTTAGGCAGTCTCGTAGATGATCTTTATTAAAATACTTGTAAATTTCAGGAAATACAAGAATAACTTCTAATTTACCGAACCCTACATTACACTGATCCTTTAGTTTCAAGAATACAATATGCGACCTGCTGCACTAGTGCTGCAGCGAAATGTCAAAACAAAATGCTAAAACAAACTAGGAGTTTGAAGTCCAACTCAAGGGCATTGTCAAACAGCCTAATTTTTAAACCTTCTTCTCCAAGCTTCTCAAGTAAGGAATTCTAGTAAAAAAAAACAGATATATAGAAAAAAAAGGGAAAAAGTAAATAGGGAAAATCTAAACTACTTAAACAAATACCAAAGTGGACAAAATAAAATAAAAAAGAAAAGAATGAAGAAAAAGGCAAAAATTAGACTGTATGATAGCACCAATTTCGCCTGGTTTTAAGTATAAAATTATACAGTAGTATGCTAATAAAAATACCACGTACTATATTTACAGCAAAAAATATATGTAAAAAAAGCTAATGGGAGAAAAGAAAAAAAGAAAAACTATGGCTAAAAGAATATTCTAGAAGGAAATTTCAATTCGAGATTATCTCCAACTTATCGGTGTCCTGAATTTTACTTGTGACTTGATCCAATTCAGAAGCCGCATTCCCAAAATAGAAGAGTAAACAATGTTGATCTTTTGGAGGGGTAAACCAAATCGCCCACTTTTGTTGAAATTTCGAAAAGCCAAAGGAGCGCAGAGAAAAAGTACCAAAACTGAAAGGATTTTGACAGAGTTACGCCATACAGAATAAGATATCTAACCAAGTATTTACTTCTGTTTTCACATCCATAAATCTTGACAAAGCTACAGGTTATTGTGCCTACTACTTCTTCGCTTGGTAGTACTAGAAACTTCTGCTCAGAGGCCTCTTTTATAAGTGTTCAAATCTTTTTCAACTCTGTTTCAGCTACAACCAAGCATACGATGATTAGCCTTGAGTCCCAGCTGCTACTAGTGAAGTTTTGTTGCTTATTATATATATTAACTGTATGGTTTTCGTAGGTCAGAGTTTTTGAAAATTTTGGTACGAGGGATCGTTGGAGAGATTTTAATGATCATAAAACATATTGCAAGACTTTAGTTACCAAATTACATGGTATGTATATGTTTTATTAAAAAAATTTGAATTGTTAAGCAAAAAAACTAACTTTCTTTTGATTTTATATTACTTTTGCATTATATTATTTACATTCTTGTACTTTCCCTATATTATATTTTTTTATTAATCATTTATTTTGGTATCTATTATAACTTATTAATATTAGTCATAACATATTAATGCATCTGATCAGCTACTTTTCTTTATAATTGTTCTCAATACTACTATAAATATTGTATAAAATATTTTTTTACACTTTTGATTCTTATTATTATTTCCTTTATATAACAACCCAATCTTTGTTCTAGAAAAATCTTTTTCACACAACATTCCCATAATAAATATAAAAACTAAGCAACAATAATAATTATTTAAATTTATTATATTTGAGCTTATTTATTAAATATATATTTTTTAATATTTGTCTGGTTCTTGTAAGACTAGTGAATTGACTTGATTATATAATACTCGATCATGTATCGACTTAGATCAATGATCGAGCACAGTATTGGAAATCTGTTTTGAAATTTATGTTCTTATAAGAACATATTTATTTAATTTAAAGTTTTTAAAAATTTTTTTATGTTTTCAATTAGAAAAAAATTTTTTTCTCTTTCTCTCTTTCTTTTCTTTTTCTTTCTCTCTTTCTCTCTTTTTCTCTCCTTTTTCTCTTTTTCTCTCTATTTTTCTCTATCCCTCATTCTTTTTCATTCTTTTTTATACTCTTTTTCAATCTTATATACTTACTCTTATTCACACTTATACTTTTATACTTTTAGTTATTTTTTAATTTTTATTTTTAATTAATATATAGGGGCTTTGCAGTAAAAAGGGTGGATACGACCCCAAAATGAAAAAAAAACTTTTTTTATCAAATTCTGGTAAATTTCAATGTGATCAACATTTTTCAATTATAAATGAAAGTCAATTTGTATAATAAAAAATCAAAGTATATAATGTAAAAAGAAAGTTGCGCAAGGTCGAAGCCAAGTGTATCACAAGATTACCTGTTAGTTACATGTTATATTTAACCAATCAAAATTGTGGATTTTGATTAATCCGGATCAGTCCAAAAATCAAATCAAAGTAATTAAATTCAATTATCTTAAAATTATATATATTGATGTATTTGCTCTTTCTATATTTAAAAATTATTAATAAAAAATATAAATTTTAACAAACTATATAAATAAAGCTAAGTTATTCATAATAATAAGATTATAACTTCATATGTATATTTTTAAAATTAATAATTTAGGTTTTTGTATATTGTTGGAAATGGCTCAGCTTATATATTTAAACTATTAAGAGTAGGGTGTACAAATTTTCAATTTTATATAAAATCGATTGTAGATCAACTTTGTGTAACCAATTTATCTGATATTATCTGATTTAGATGTAAACATCATATGATCTGACCAATCAATTCTTGTACAATCTACAAAAATCATATAGCGTTCTACAAAAATATAATTATATATAAAGTTAATTTTTTTTAAAGCAATAGATATTGCGCAACTTCATTATTATAAACAAACAATTTAAAACTATCTATTATATAAATTTTATTCAAGAACTTAAAAAAATTTATAAAGCATTTTTTTATTTACTATATAAAAATCTAATATACCATGTAGATTATATGAAAAATGATCTATATTCACCCTACCCTTAATATCTTTTAAATGTTTAAATAAATAAGTAAATATAATATACTATTCCTTTTATTATAATGAATTTATCAAAAAATTTCCACTATAAAATTTTAAGATATAGCACTAAAGTTTAAAATCATAATAGCTAAAGATTTGTTAAATAATTTTTTTATAAAAATTATTATTAAGTGAGTTAGAAATTTAAGGTATTATATATATATTAAAGTTTATATAATAAGGCCTATATTGCACTAAACTAGAAATGGATAAATCAATAAACGAATTAACTCTATTAGATAATATGGGCATGGTGCAAAATACCTAAAACATCCAAACTAGTGATATAGGGACCTTGGGCCGACTTTGATTAAGGATATTCAATTCTCAGGTAGAATATATTAACTGAAAAAATTGCATTGAATAAAGATCTGTATCGAATAAATAAATAATTGAATAACTAAATTATCAGTTAATATTAGATATTAATAAATAATTAAGCATCGCACAAGGTCAAAAGAAAGAAAATTTATTTGGGTCTTTGCCATGAAAATCATGTTATAGGACAAATGCTTCATAATGTGATTTTCATATTTCCATATGAAATTAGGAATTCTGAATAATTAGGGAAACAGATTCTATTCAATCTCTGATTTTTCTGTGTATATAGAAACTATCATTCACATTTTTTGAAAAGATGTAAAGCAAAATATTTCTGCACCAAATATAAATTAAAAAACCTTGGCATCAAAAATTTATCGAAAAACCAAATAACAAAAAAATCTCATATTTATATTCATCTTATTCCTTCATATGCTTCTATTAACCAAAGAAAATATAATCATACATCAGTTTGGATAAGCCTGCATCACTAATTCAAACTTGCTACTCATATATTATTTCGCAAATCAATACTTGCACATAAGATTTACCTAGTTAATCATTATTTTAAGAAAATTACAAGATTTGCTGAGTAGTAGCAATTTTTAGAAACATCACAATTTTAAATATTCTATATTAATAATTGGTTAGATTATATTTGATTGATTCAATTAGCTACAATTAATAAGTTTAATAGGCAAGATTTGATTTAATAGTAGTAGTGGTCATACCCTAAGATATGATAACTGGCTAACCACTAGGTTACCTAGATAATCGGGTTATAAGGTTGGTTAACGAATTAATATTTAAGATATAATACATATATGAGTGATGCCAAGGAAATACAAGGTTTCAATCATATAAAACCTATATAAGTCTGATTTTTCCCTGGCATCATTCATATAATATTTATATCAGATATATTAATTATAAAATAAATAAGAATAATTTCCAAATAAAAAAAAATGCAACTAGTTTCGTTTAATCAATATGCTAAACAAATGTGAATGTTCTTTGCTTCACTGACAATTAGAGTTCCTCAAATTCAAATTAAATCAAATATTGGATCAATTTGAATTTGATCAAATCAAATTAACCCTGATTTGAATTTGATTTGATTCAAATATTTGAATTTGAATTTGATTTGAATTTGAATTTTTAATAGTAATTTTCAAATCAAATCAAATATTTGTCAAATCAAATCAAATTTGGGCATATTTGAATTTGATTAAAGCAAATATAGTCAAATTTGAATTTGAATTTGATCAAATATTTGATTCAAATATTTGAAGATCAAATCAAATTGCGGAACCCTACTGACAATAATTCTGCTAATAGCCCATTTAGCTGACATTAGGGTTTCACTTGACATGATGTCACTGTCAATGAAATAATTGTTGGCAAAGTAAAAGGAAACTGCTAATTACAGTATGATTGAAATTCTCTTTATAAGATCTGAGCAAATGCTCTGAATTAGATTCTATTGTTACAAAAAATTAAATGTATAATGTTATTCATAATGTAGTCATATAAAATAATACAAATACAAAGGTAAAATGCTTTTGTGGGCTAATTTTATAATTTAATAAATAAATTAAAAGTTCAGGAAATCATATAAAAAATTACACAATGTGTATTTTTTAAAGAGGTTATATCTGGATATAACTGTTACCTCCTTATTCGATAGATTATAAAACCAGTTATTAGATTTTATTAAAGGCTTAACTTTTCGGGTTAATGTTAACCGGGTATGACCACTAAATAGTAAAGATTGAAACCATCTAAAATTATCTACCCTATAAGAAAATTGGACCGGATCGACACTGGTTTTGTCATATAGGCACGGGTCAAGATCTGGATTTGTACTGATATGGTATTGATATGGATTCTGTGGGCCGTATAGGACTTTATCCCTGTGCCAATTGGACTGTAAATGGCTCAGGTTTTGCAACAGTTTACTAGTTGAATCGGCACAGGATTTGGCATGGATAATGAACGTAAATTCACATTCTACCACGATAACGATGTGGATTAACTATTAAAACATAAATTTACATAAGTAATCAATACAAGATGAGCAAGCTAACTGCATATGAAGCAAAATTTTGTAAGAAATTTTTTTGTTAAGACACACAGAGAAGCTTCATTAGTGAAATTATAAGATATTGCTCTTTTTTAAAAAATATTCGTTTACTGATCTTTCACTCTACATAAAATGAGCCAATACATATCACAAGCCAACACTATGTAACGTACACATATGTGTCATCTAAACGTGCTATTTCATATGACGTGATATTATGTGCCATCCTTTGCCGTAATGTCAGTGTCATTTTTACTGAGCCACTCTATAAAACATTCCTGTATATGCTACAAGATCCGTGCCATTTCAAGCATTCTTGACACCAACCTGTACCTAGGGTTTCTCAAATTCAAATCAAATCAAATATTGGGTCAATAAGAATTTGATCAAATCAAATTGACCCTGATTTGAATTTGATTTGATTCAAATATTTGGATTTGAATTTTTAATAATAATTTTCAAATCAAATCAAATATTTGTCAAATCAAATCAAATTTGGACATATTTGAATTTGATCAAATCAAATATAGTCAAATTTGAATTTGAATTTGATTAAATATTTGATTCAAATATTTGAAGATCAAATCAAATTGCAGAACCCTACCTGTACCACAATCTGTACCACTTTTCTTATAGGGCTAACTGACAGTTTAATCCAGTTGGCACTAATATAGTTTTAACTAATATAATTCGGCCAGAAACTATAGAATAGTTTTTATACAGTCATTTTGGATACTAAACCAGTTCAATTTTATTAAATAAAATAAATTAGTTCCGGTAATAATATATTTTGATTTATAATTGATTTCAAATCTGGTTAAACCAAGCTAAACGGCTCCAGACAGTTCAGTACAACTGAATAGCAAGAAACTACCTGAAATTTTTTTGTACGTTTGATATAAATATGGTGGTTAATTCTGATAATAGTAGGAGAATTTGCTAGCAAAAAGGCTGGCTCGGTTAACCGTCTGAGCAATTTTTCCCAGTTAAGATTTTTCATCACCCAAAATCACTATACTGTACGTAACTCACTATACCTTTTTTGGATTAGATCTATTTCAAATACAGAAATAGATCGCTAACAATCATACTGCATCTTTTTTTACTCATAAATTGATTGCCAAAGGCAGTAAGATATAACAAGTATATTTTAAATTTAGAAGCCATGCACTGCCACAAGTATTATAAAATTTTAACTACCAGAAAAGTTTGTGTAAGAATTCACATAAAACCTGTAATATTTTATAACACAAATTCAAACAGTTCTAAATCAACATACTAATTCAGACATTGGGCAGAATCTAGCGATATATGATTACGTAAAAACTAACGAAAACTGCACTTGTTCTTTTTGTACATGTAACCATCTGATGCAAGATTTTGTACACAGATAGTTGCTATACACTTCGTACTTTGTATTATGTTCTTGGTATATATAAATTAATTATAGCAAGCTAAAAAACTAAAGATTTATAGATTACAACATTCATGCAGATCAAATATTCTTCAGACTATATATCCTCGAATTGATTACCATAAGTAGCAAGCACAACATCATGCCAGAATGTAGAAGATGTGCACAGCTACAAGTTTATCAAAATGATTTACGCTTTCATATGACATTAAACAAAACCCAGTATACTTGTTTATGCACGTGATGTTAATGTGCATCAAATGATCGATTTGAGTATACTATCCAATAAGATTCAAGAGATTGTACACAGTAAGTTGCCTGTTAACCATACACTTCGTACTTCATACTACGTTTCTGGTAAATTTTTTATAATTCAAGAACAACTAAATTGTTCTCTATTTCAACTAACTAACAATTAAATCTTTATGAGCTTAATTATTGTAAACTGCTATGTTAATAAAAATAATTTTTTATTATTGTATATATTAATATAGTGAACCTATTTTTTAAACTTAATGTTCTCAAAAAAAATTTAATAGAGAACATCTTAAATTTTGTAAATGTTCTTAGATTAAAAGTAATGTTCTCATAAGAACATGAGAATATAATATTTCTAACACTGATCAAGCACCAATTAATGGGCTCGAGCAACAATAGGTCAATCAATGATTGATTATATTAATCGATCAAATAAGTATATATTTGATCAATCAAAAAAATTTTTAATATAATTCTATTTATAACAAATTGTTAGTTTAAAGGAACCTATTATTTTCTTAGAGATTATATCTGAGTTGGGTATTACCGAGTTACCTGTGGTTAACTGGTTAACTAAGTACAGTCAACCCTCCATAAATGCAACCTCCAAAATGCAATACCTCTTTAAATGCATGTTTTTTTCTATTCCATAAAATGTTATTAGTGCTAAATGCACATTCTATATTCTGTAAATGCACGTTCTCTTGAATAACATTTTATATCATACTAACCTCCCTAAATGCACGTAGCCAATCAAATTTTAGTATTTAAGATAGGTTATACAGTTTTGGTAGAAATTACACAAACTTGATTATCTAATTTTAAAAGCTGCAATTTAATTTGCTCTCTCTAAATGCACGTTGTAGGCTTGTCTCTACGAGTTGCATTTATGGAGGGTTGACTGTAATGATTAGAGCTACTCGAGTAGATTCACTCAAGTAATAACCAGGTAAATTCACCCAAGTAATACCTGAGTAGATTCACCTGAGTAGTACCTGGATAGATTCTCTAAAGTAATATTTGATAGATAAACCTGGGTCATAGCCAGGCAAGTATATCCAAATAATACCTGTATAATTAAATATGAAGTAATGAATTGTAACTAATAGATGTTATTTAAATTATTTTTATATGCCACTAAACAGTATGTAATTTCAAAAAGACATTAATTATGCAAAAGTCTCAAGAACTAAAGAATTACTGCTAATCAAAATTCACACTTAATGGTCACTTTTCTCAGTCAAGTCTGCATATATAACATCGTATAAAATTATTTATAACTTTGAAAAATTACTTTAAATATAATTTATAGCCATAGTATTAAATAATATCGAGCTGAAATTATATCCCATTGAAAAACAGAGCATTAAATATTAGGAGATAATATGAAAAACATATTAAAATAGCAATAATTAAATAATATAATTTGAATTGATATATGGGCGGTCAAAAGTAGAAACCAAGGAAATTGTTTTTACAAGTTTTATTAAAACTTTAAATTAAAATATCTTGCTAACTATTAAACCAAATCCAATAAAATTTTTTTTTATTTAATTCTATAACTATATAAAATTAAAATAAAAAAATTTTTATCAAGTTTGGTTTAAAAGTGTTGAGATATTTTAATTTAAAGTCTAGAAAAAATTTACTTAAAAACAATTTCCTTGGTTTCTACTTTTGACCGCCTATATAGTCTTTCTTTTATATGAAGAAAAAATATATATATAATAGTTAAGCAATAGGCTAAAGATTTTTAATATATATTTAGGATCAATTTTTTACTTATAAAGGTGCTTTAATTAAACCCAAAATTTTCAAAATAGATTGTTATAAGTTATCACTAAATTTTTTATTTTTTTTTAATGTTAAGGTGAGACCATGCCTTTGGACTTTTATTGAATATATATTAATCGTTACAAATTGCTTACAATTATTATACTATCTACTAAGCACCAAGACTTGAACTATTTTATCTATAATCTAAACCTACCGGAGCCTACCATACTCCTATTTATATAGCTAGTCTGGTTTTGGACGTCTCTTTCTCCAACCAACCATTAGTATTCACATGTTCACCACTTTACCCATATTTCCTAATATCATTACTTCCAATTTGGTATATGTAATTCCAGGTAGGCACTTGCTTATTCCAAATTGGTATACCTAGTTTCTTATTAGTGTACTTCTCAGGAGTTTGTATCTCAAGCCATGTAGCTACCTCTACCACATTGGGTAAGTATCTCAAGCCTGCATGCTGCTACAACTAGCTAATTTTTCTGCGACTTGGGGACCCAGGATTTAACGTTCTAAATTCAGAAATATATGAACAACTGTACTCCCCACTATAGTAATGAGTACCCAGATATGTTTTGCTGAAGCTTTTAGTTCCTGATATAGTTGGATAGCATTATGAGGCTCAGCCAACCCAATTTACTACTACATGCACTTTTACTAGCTATACCTGTTACTGGTGGTCCTAGATCCTCTTAATGTCCTAAGACTCTCATATGGGGTGCACCAGAGCTCCGTTAGGCTTTGGCGCATACATGCCTCCATGCTTTCACTTCTTGTTGGTCGGTCAGTTTTGTCTGCTCTTGTAAAGTTCATTCTAATTCCCAGTATTCACATCCGACACTTTTAACTTTATACTGATCCCTCCCAATCTACCAAGCCAGTTGGCCCAGAAGGATTGGTCTGCCTGGCTTTATGTACTAGTGGACTCCCTTTTCTTGGTACCCACTTCTAAAACATAGGTCCTTTTTCTCTAGTACAACACTGGCAGCCAGATTGGAGTCACCTCTTGCTATTGGGTATATTCCATTCAGTTCTCTGATCTCCAGTTGAGAGGACTTCTGTAGCACCATAGGAGAATCTTCCTTACCACCCTGCTCGGGGCATTGCCAACTGGGTTTCAATTGTTTCAGTCCCTTGAATTTGTCTGTATAACTTACACAACTGCGCTGATGCTCCCTTTCAAGATAGTAGTACCAAGGTTACAGATAATATACCTGACCAATCGATGAACAAATGTTACTATAACAAGGCCTATTTTCTAATTCGTCTCCAGTAGGATTTGAACACTAGACCTGTCACTTGAGGGGTGACAACCGGACAGCTTTTCTATATCGCTACACCCCAAGTTTTCACTAAATTTTATATATTATTACCATTGTATTTAAGTATCCACTGAATCAGATACTAGTGCAAATCTACTTTCTTTTACATTTATTGTATTAAAATGGATAGATTAAATTGTTATTATTTCAAACACACTACAAGTCGCTATGTACTGATCATAATGCTTGGACAACTCAGTTAGGGACGGATGAATGTTTTACATTAATTATAGGTAAATTATTGATATAGGGCATCAAGCAACTTTATATAATATTGGAACGTATGGTAACTATTCAAAAGGTTGTATTATACAAATTCTATAATAGCAGATCTGTATAATACAATATTCAGAATAGTTACTGCACATCTCATTATCTATATAATAATATTAATCTATATAATTTAGGCTTTAATATGACAATGTTAGAATAGTGCGATAAAAACCTTAAACAGTCATATAATTGTTAGTAATCTTTTTTGTCTAAAAACCAGTGTATATAATTATAAAGATCATTTTCTACATACTTTGGTCTGTGTTGCCAGATATTCATACTATATTGATATGTGAAATTCGATTAAAATAAGTAAAGAAATTTGATTATTCACTTGCAAATACAAAGTAATAAATAACTAGCTGAATAACTTATTTAATACATCGATAGCACGTTTCATCATATTTAACTCATCTAATAAAATTATAGTTTTATTATTACTATTTTGAAAGCAATACAGATTTTGCAATAAGTAAATCTAGAGTTATAAAGGCATTAAATTTTTTTTTTAAAAAAAATAGTAACTAAAGCGAAAATGCTATATGTGTAGAACTATATTAAATGGAAGAGTGAGAGCAAAAAAGGGACAAAAAAGCTCTTTTCTCCTTTTCTTTTTTGGTTCTTTGGCTGCTTGTTTGGCTTGTTGGACTCTTATTTGGGCCTTTTTTTTGCCTCTGCTTGAGAAATAGAGAGGGTTTTTAAGGCAACTGTTTGTATTCGCCACTTTAAAGAAGAAGTAATTTGTTCAAAAAATCTAAAAATTTTGATTGCCAACAAATGTTATACATATAAGATGCTCTACTCAGTGTTGGAAATCTGATGTTCTCATGTTCTCATGAGAACATCACTTTTAATTTGAGAACATTTACAAAATTTAAAATGTTTTCTATAAAATTTTTTTTGAGAACATAAGGTTTGAAAAATATGTTCTCTATGTAAATATATAAAGTAATAAAAAAATATTTTTATTAATATAAAGGTTAAAATAATTACATTCATAAATATTTAATTGTTTGTTAGTTGAATAGAGAATATTTAGTTGTTTAAGGTTTTTATGTAAATACCTATTGGATATATTTCATTTAATTTATCATTATATAAAATTCATAAGGCAAAAAATATTAATATAGACATTCATTGCAATAATATCTTGCACTGTATTAGCAAGATATAATCATAAGAATACGCATTCAAATTGGGATACTATTTACATATTGATTGATATGCATGCATGCGTCAATAAGTTGCTATTATACAGAATATTCAGTATAAAATCAATTTTCTAAATGATAGTATATAGTATATTTGGAAAATTGATGCCATTTAGATCTTTTTTTTTAAACCAACACAGAATAACATTGCCGACCAAATCTGGACAAAGTTTTCTTATTGGTTTTTACAGTAAGAGGAGTAACAAAAATCAAGTGATTTTTTAGGGGAGGAGGGGGTAAAAAAATGAAATTATATATAAGGAAAAAGACTACTTATATATTAAAAAAGAGGGAGGAAGTAGGCCACTAGTAGGCCTTTGATAAAAAATAATTAGGTGATTAATGACACAGCTCTAATGTATTTACAATAAGTAGCTGCATGGTATTGTCGTGCTAAACAAGGAATAGACAAATGCAAGCTTAATTTATAGTAAAAGTGCTGAGCAACCCTAATACAAATAGGTTTGAATTCAGATAAATACATAAATTACTAAATACAGCACAATTATATTGATATAAGATTAAGATTAAGTTAGACAACATTAGGATAATTGTAATTTCTATGTAAAAAAAATCTCATACAAAACTTGCTTGCTATTCTAATAAGGTTAGGATTGAGTTAGTTTGCAATGGAATTATTAAAGTTCTATTAAAAGTTAACTACAAACCTTACTATACTGGCGATATATAGCATGTGACTAGGGTTCCTAAAATTTAAATTAAATCAAATATTAGATCAATTTGAATTTGATCAAATCAAATTGACCCTGATTTGAATTTGATTTGATTCAAATATTTGAATTTGAATTTGATTTGAATTTGAATTTTTAATAGTAATTTTTAAATCAAATCAAATATTTGTCAAATCAAATCAAATTTGCCATATTTGAATTTGATCAAATCAAATAAAGTCAAATTTGAATTTGAATTTGATCAAATATTTGATTCAAATATTTAAAAATCAAATCAAATTTGGCTATATTTGAATTTGATCAAATCAAATAAAGTCAAATTTGAATTTGAATTTGATCAAATATTTGATTCAAATATTTAAAAATCAAATCAAATTGCGGAACCCTACATGTGATTCACTAATGCATATTACTACGTTATCCATATTTCAGTTAATCTAATAGCAAAGATACAAAATTGCGCATATCGAACGTAAATCAATTTTAAAAAACATAAATAGATGCCAACTAAGAATAGGATGTAAATAAGAATAGCTAGTTGTTTATGTATTCTTGATTCTTCATGTTTCAATTTTTACACATTGATTATTAGTCGATATGAATTTATAACGTTTCTGTACATTTTTGGATATAAAAAATCAAATATGACAAAATGCAATTGAATTTTTTTTGTTCTTATTAGACGTTTACAAAATTCAATATCAATTATATAATCATTACTCTAATATCAAATCAAATATTCACGAGCACATAACTTAGAAGGTTAATTCATATGCAAGCAATTAAACATTAACAAAATGATTAGTAAAAATGTACATGACACATGCAACGGATGAAAATTTTATAATAATACAAGTTTCTTGTCTTAATTCAGTTAGTCTCAAGTTAAGTTTTTGCACATATATGCATATCACTATAATTCAAATTTAAGAAGCTTTTCCAAAAGAATAAAACCTTGCTAAAATTAGCACTAACTAAACTCTTTAAGAAAAATTCTTTTGAAAAATAACATTTAACCAATCAGAATTCATAATGGATCCATTTGTATAAACACTGTCATTTTACATTACTAGGGTTAGAAAGAAAAATATAAAAAAATAAAAATAAAATTAGGAGTAATAAAAGAATTTTTAGCAACTTAATTTACTCATAAAGGAGCTTCCAGAAATTAGCTGATTTCTGAGTGGGCGAATGGGTCAGCTGAAGTATCAGGTGTAATTCCGGCCAAAATTTCATAATTCCGGCCAAAGTTGCAAAATTATTTTTGACCAAAATTATAGATTTATTNCCAAAGTTGCAAAATTATTTTTGACCAAAATTATAGATTTATTAATAATATTTGATAATTAATAACTTTTGAACTACTGGACCAAATTTGATGATTCAACTACCAAAATGATCCTCTCAATGAGAGGGTTCTAGGAGCTCTGGAAATACCAATCTTAAGCGTGAAACAGCCCAAGATTGTTAAAATCCAATTACAGGTTCCTGTGATCGGAATAGATTTGTGTTACTATAAAGTTCTATAATTTATTAAATATATAACCTATTTATAGCAACACAAATTTATTTCGATCTTAGGATCCTGTAATTAGATTTTACCGATTTTGGTCTTGTTAGAATCCTCTTATTGAGAGGATCATTTTGGTAGTAAAATCATCAAAATTGGCCCAGTAGATCAGAAGTTATTAATAATTAATATTAATTTTTAATTGTTAATAACTTCTGATCTACTGGGCCAATTTCGATGATTTTACTACCAAACTGATCCTCTCAATGAGATGATTCTAACAAGCCCAAATCGTTAAAATCCAATCACAGGATCTTGTGATCAAAATAAATTTGTGTTGCAATAAATGGGTTATAATTATTTAATAAATTATATAACTTTTATAGCAATACTCTAATTACAGGATTCTGTGATTAAATTTTAACTTGTTAGAATCTTCTCATTTTAGGATCATTTTTGTAGTAAAATCATCAAAATTGGCCCAGTAGATCAGAAGTTATTAACAATTAAAATTAATTTTTAATTGCTAATAACTTCTGATCTACTGGGCCAATTTTGAAGATTTTACTACAAAATGATCCTCTCAATAAGCGGATTCTAACAAGCCCAAAATTATTAAAATCCAATCACAAGATCCTAAGATCAAAATTAATTTGTGTTACTATAAATAGGTTATAATTATTTAATAAATTATAGAACTTTTATAGTAACACAAATCTATTCCGATCACAGGATCCTGTGATTGAATTTTAACGATTTTGGGCTCACTAGAATCCTCTTACTTAGAGGATCATTTTGGTAGTTAAATCTTCAAATTTGGTCCAGTAAATCAAAAGTTATTACTATTAAATGCTATATTTAACTTTAATAATCGTAAAATCAGATTGGTTAATTGGGGTATCAGGTAAGGGTGGGTGGGATAGGGGTGAGATGGGTTCATAGTAAACAAAAATCAGCTGATTTCTGAAAGCTCCCTAAAGGGTAAATAATTATGTAATAATCAATAATGCTATATAAATAGTAATTAATATATAAGTATTAATCTAAAAAGGAAAGTGTCTAGTATTAACTTTTAATATGATTAATGATTAGCTTTAGCTTAAGCTAAATGAATAAACTAATATCTGTATAAATATATTAAGTGGAGTACCTGTATAATATATCAGTTATTGTTATATTGCCAAGTGAGTGAAGTCTACTAATAAAACCTCACAAGTACATGGCATACTAGAAAAAGCAATGACAATACTCTCATTTAGAATTTTAGTTTAGGATATTATTTTTATCCTCTTATCTTTATATGTAAAGTATTGTATTCTTCTTTTAGAATAATTCCTATAGGCAATGCTTATTAACTATTATTATTTAATAAAACAAGAAATGCAATATGCAAATATAGTGAGTTATGAGTAGATGAAGGTATGTAGATAGTAGTATATAACTAATGATTGAAGTGTAGATATAATATTACCATATTGTTGAGAAACAGTATACAATATAAATTGTAACTAATATAGTTATTATGTCAGAATTGGTATATAAAGTATACCGTAAGGCAAAAAGATTAATAACAATTAATATAGTCTTATATTAGTATATAATTGCAATAGTTTTAATTGTTGTAAAGCTGTTTTCAGTAATGATACATAGAGAAATAGATACTATATATGTTGTGTCCCGATGCCTGATTCGGAATTGGGCTGCCCTAGATAAGAATTTTGTGGCAGAATTAGGACTTTAGATGACTTTAGAATTAGGGTTAGGCTAGTGTTAGAGGTAGGATTAGGCCAGATTCCAAATTGGGACAAATTCTTATCTGGGACACAATATATACATTGATAATGGGTGATGGGTAGTATTAGAAGAGAGTTTTTTTGAGGTTGATTAGAAAAGTTATGATAGTATTTTGTATGTATTTGAATAATAATTTTTAATATAATTTGGTTATAATTTTTTGTACAGTAGGTTGAGTCATTTTAAGGTTATATAAATATAAGTGAAGTAGTGTAAGAAAAGAATGTTAGTTTTATTGAATATTAAGATTGATAAGGAATCAATTTAAATGAGTTTTTAGTAATTATTTTACAATAGAAGAAATTTATGCAGATAGTTAGTAAAATTAGTATGACTATAATATAAAGTGATATTTTGGCTTACATAACAAAAAATATAAGAAAATGAGAATTTTACTTCAATGTGAGCTACATAATGGATTTTATTATTTTTATGTATAGTTAATATAGTATAATATCTTTTTACTTTATACTGTATATAAAAGTCAGAAAGGTAGGCTTTAAAACAATTTTGATTAGATAGTTAGAATTCGATGATTATTAAAGGTCAATAAATTCTATAGGAGATTTATCAAAATTTAGGATCAGATGCATCAGATCTAGATTGGTAATTAGCACAATTGCTAGCAGAGTCTATAGCAAAATTATGAATCGAGCATTATGATTTTATTAGTAAAATTTTTTATAAACTCAGTGCAAAATTGATTAATTCTGACTTAGCCATATATGATATTTAACATTTTGACATATTTGAACTAGAATTTTAGTGATTCTCATATAAGTTTTATAAATTGTTATTAATTGTTAAGTCATTGTAGTGTAATGTATAAGAGCTTTGGGTTAAAACTCTTGAGGTTAATATATATGAATTTATAACTTTAATGTTGGGCAAAGTAATGTAATTTTTTATATCACTTTAGATGAATGAGTATATTGTAAAAGAATTGTCATAATTCTTAATTGATAAATTAATAGGTAATGCGTAAAAATGAAGTACCAAAACTAAGGTACAGTTATTTTTTTATTTATATTCTCAATTGTCTTACATAATTTTTTAAAAATCTATTTTTGTCAGTTATATGTTTTTTTGGAAGTTCAATTAAATTGTTAATGGTAGTAGTTGTCGTTAATGTTAATAACGAGTTGCATTATATTATTGCTAAAGTAGTAAAGTTTAATTGAATTTTTATAGTATATTATAGTGCTATAATTATTTTAGTAAAATAATACAATCTTGTAGCATATTATATAGTATATAAGTTTATGACTGATTAACTCAAATATGGTAGTTGTTAAAATAGAGGTAAGGGTTACAGAATTTAATTACAGTCAAACCTCCATATAGTCACCCTCTATATAGTCACAAAACCAATATAATCACCTTTATAAGTTTATTAATCTTTTTACTATAATTTTTACCTTTATATAAGCACATTGCATTATATCACTATCACAATTTTTTATTTACTATTTATATAAAACTATCCCTACATAATCACATTATTATTATAATATTTTAAATAATTATTTTATTATTATAAATATTTTTATAAGTTATTAATTATTATCTGGCAAACTCTTATGATCATAAAAAAATTTCTTCTTGTTATTTTTTCATGGTTATTATATAATCATGTTTATTCAAATTAAAACTTAGTTAGCCAATCACAACTTATGAATCATAATCATAATTGTCGAATAATATAAATATTGAGTCATGCGTTGATAAATATCGTAAAATTTGTCCAATCGTGTAAATGATTGGCTGAAATATGCTGCTGTGTGGTACTATCAGCTAGTCATTTGCCCGATTGGACAAATTTTGTGATATTAATCAATGCATGATCAATATTATATATTTATTTTTTAACAAGTTTTTTTTTTTAAGCTTCATAGCCATTTGATCTTTATTAGCAAATTACATAAAAGCTATATAATTTTATATACTAACTATAATGATCAAACTAAGCCAGCTGCCCAAATTGGTGCCCAACTTTGGCTACTGCACTGAAATGGTTTGCTCATACTTAATCGGTCTTCCCTATCAACAAGAAGTATAGCACCACCTGACTTCAAAAAACTAATCACAAAATCTATTCTACCTAAAAACTTCTTTTCTGAGCTTCTCATAAAGAAGAATAAAAAAGAGGAAAAGATTAAAGAATGATAAACCTAAATGACTAACCAATAACCAACCAAAAATACAACCAAAAGAAAAGAAATAATAAAAGAAAAACCAAAAAAAAAGCAAAAAGAGAATAGAAACTATAGATGCTAACACGTTTAATATAAATGATAAAATTATATAATACCACAAGACTAATATCCACTGGTGTATTATATGTACAGGTATATGAAAAGAAAGAAAAACAAAACTAAAAAAAAAGATAAGAAATTTTTCATGTGCCCTCCAGATCCAACTATGTCATTCATTGTTTATTTGTATATAGCAACCAAATTCACTCATGATTATACTTGCCAGACAAACCAGACAAACTCAAAACTCAAAAAAAAACAATTATTATTTACAGAAAATTAAATCAAACTAATAATCTTAATATTTTGCAAATATATTATATATAGTTATAAGAATATATATCAATTGTTTAAATAAGAATTATTAACAAAGTTTTTGAGAAATTAGTTTGACTAGAGTTTGGAATTTGGGCGCAGACAAACCCAAACTATAATAGTTTGGGATTTGGGCGGCAACTATACTCATGATAGCGCTGGTTCTGATTTGTATCATCCTAATTTAGAAGAAGTAAATATTGCAGATCTTTTGGGTAAGCTAGGATTCTCACTTTTTGGCGAAAATTTCGAAAAAATCAAAAGGAAGTATAAAGATACTCAAAGAAATTTAAAGAAGAGGGTGCAGTTAGAAAAACTTAATTTTTTGTTGTTTTGCATTGTTTTTCCATGGGAAACTTCATTGACAGAAGAAAACTTTAATTTTCACTAAAATTTCTTGTACAAGGGCTCCACCTTTTACCAGTTATCTTGTAAAAGTACGCTTTTGGCTTGATGTCGAAAATATATAGGAGTCCCCAGAAAGTTAGTTGACCTTTATAAAAACTGTTTTTCTGTGTTATCCTACTATACATTGAGTATAGGCAACTCTCCAACAAAAAACTTTTTGTTTTTTCTGTTAGTAATTTGGTTCAAGGAATCATTAAAAATAGTTCATTTTTTAACAAGTAAAAATTTTTAAATTTGTATTTTTTTTAATAATTATATTTTCTACATATAAAAGTTAAAATTATACTAAATAAATTAATAAAAATGCTCTAAATAACATTGTTCAGAAGATAAAATTTTATATATTCTGAAGTTTTCAAATAATTTGAATAATATTTTATTATTATACTTTTACAATTTACATTTAGGTAAAAAAAATTAAAAAAATTAAAAATTTTTTAACTTAATTGTAAATTATAAAAGAGTATTTATCCAAATTATCTCAAAATTTCAAAGTATATATAATTTTGTATCCTGAACAACTTTACTTAGGTCATTTTTATCGATTTGCTTTAGATAATTTTAATTTTATATGTAGCTACGATATACAATTATTTTAAAAAAATTAAAAAAAAATTTTTTAAAATAATCGTATATTTTAGCTATATATAAAAGTTAAAATTAGAAGTACAAATCTGGTTTAGGAATTTCTGGAAGGAGATCTATTGTAGAGGGTTGGCACTATAGATGATGGTCCAGTTATATGAAGGTTGTGCAAGTAATTTCTTGGTGGGCAAGAGCAAGGTAGCACTAACAACTCTAAGCTGGTCTTGGAATCTTGATTGGGAGGGTAACATGACTATAACACAAACCTGAGTGGTGAGAAAAGTAGTGAATACAAAGGGATCTATAGTAAAAAATTGGCCTAAACTGTATAAAGAACACCTTTGGTATCAGTACCAAATCTAAATTTGAAGGAAACTACTACTATAGAGATAGATTTGTGAATTGGAGATACGAACAAAATGACGGGTCACCCAGTAGGAAGTACAATGTACAAAATAAAGCTCCCTGGTCTAACCAATGATAGAACACCTCCACAAGAAGTTGGAAGTAGTACAGAAATGTATTACAAAATGCAGTTGAAAGTAGTTGTGTCACATAGGAGGAGTGAGAGCTAGCTTGCTAAGGATAGGGGTGGTTTACACTTGGGCCAGATATGCAACACAGCTAGTGCTCATCTAGCTTTAGGAGGAATATCTGCTAACCAATTAAGATAGCATATCTGCAGTAATATACGATAAATTACTGAGAGTAGTAGATAAAATCTAGTTTGGCTCCCACCACTAGGGTTCCTACAAACCCAGATCAAATCAAACTTTAGGTCAGATTTGGGTTTGATTTGATTTGAAATCAAACTCAAACCCAAACTATGATTAAAAAAATTATTTGAGTTTGATTTGAAGCAAACATTTTAGTTAAATTTGAGTTTGGTTTGAATTTGAATTTGAAGTTTGCAAACTAGTTTGGGTTTGAATAACATAAATATATTTTTATATTTTAAAAATTTTTCTTACTAAGTTAATGGTACTTATTAACTAATTGAAAGTTGTAGAGCTTGTCAAGACGCATCCAATAGTTGTTAGATCATCCAAATTGGCCTAGTAAATGGCGAGATATCATCAAAAAACGATTGGCCGACTATATAAAAATCTGCTACATAGGCGAAATGTGGTGTCCTTCCATATAAAACATTTTTTCTTACTAAGCTAATGACACATGTCCATAATTGAAAGTTGTAGAGTTCGTTGAGACGCATTTAACGGTGGTTAGATCATCCAAATCGGCCTAGTGGATGGTGAAATATCGTCGAAAAACGATTGGCCGACTATATAAAATCTTCATGTAAACAAACCATTATTTATATAAGAGATTTTATTTAGTCTACCAATAGTTTTTTGGCGATATCTCGCCATCCACTAGGTCGATTTGGAGATCTAACCACTGTTAAATGCATCTCGACGAGCTCTACAACTTTCAATTAGTGGCCATGTATCGTTAGCTTAGTAAGAAAAAATTTATATGGAAGGACGCCAAATTTCGCCTATGTAATCTCCGTTAGGGATTTTTATATAGTCGGGCAATCATTTTTCAACGATATCTTGCCATCCACTAGGCCGATTTGGATGATCTAACCACCATTGGATGCGTCTTGACAAGCTCTACAACTTTCAATTAGTCAATAAGTACCATTAACTTATTAAGAAAAATTTTTAAAATATAAAAATATATTTATTTTATTCAAACTTAAACTAGTTTGCAAACTTCAAATCAAACTCAAATCAAACTTAGTATAGTATTTGGGTTTGGTTTGAATTGATTATTTTTTATTTGAATTAGGGTTTGATCTCAAACTTTATAAAATTTATAGTTTGAGTTTGGTTTGATTTGGGGTTTGATCAAACTCAAATCAAACCTGGATCAAACTTTGGAACCCTACCCACCACCGTGTGGGTAATCTCAGGACACCAAGGTTTAGGAAGTAACCGTAAAGTTACGATCATCTGGGCAAGGCCCTTGCACCTACTTGGAAGTATAGGATTAGCAATATGAGAAAAGCAGGAATATAGTAAGTAGCAGAATGACAAAATAGGGAGTAGTCCAAAAATTCAGGTTATACAAAAAATGGGATATGGAAAGCTCTAGTAGGTTTAGGTTACAGATAATCAATAATGTCTAAGTCTCTTGTACTTAATATACTGTAGTATAATATTGTATCACATAATATATACAAATATATACTTAATAAAAAAGTCTTCGAAGCATGATATTACCTTAAAAAAAATAAAAAAATAAAAGTTAAAATTATCTAAAGTAAATTGATAAAAATGATCTAAATAAAGTTGTTCGGAATACAAAATTATATATACTCTAAAATTTTGAGATAATTTGGTTAAATCTTGTTAATACACTTTAATAATTTACGGTTAAGTTAAAAAATGATTAATTTTTTTAATTTTTTCACCTAAGTGTAACTTGTAAAAGTATAATAATAAAATGTTTCAAAATATCTCAAAATTTTATGATAATGTACCTGGAAATTTTCACTAGTGATTTATATAAATCAAAAAATAAAACTATGATGTATTTTTTTCTCTATTGATATATGTGGCGCTGAACATTTATTTAATAGAATATTTGAAAATTCATTAATTAGGGTGAAAAAAGAATTATTTAAATATAATAATCAGAATTTTAACAAAAAATCATAGTCATTTTGAACAGTTCAACAAATAATTTTCAATTAAACAAAAATCAGAAATATTTATGTGATAACTATATTCGATTAATTTTTTAAATTATTGATAAAAATTTGATTTTAATAAAATAATCAATGTAACTGATATAGTTTTGATTAATTAGTTCATGTAAAACCTATTGTAAAATCCTAATCTTCTACAAATTCTAGTTTTTTGACTTGTACAATCCATATGATTTTGTATAAAGTTAAATCTATATTGAATTGTTAAACAAATTTAATAGATTGTATTACTCTTTTACTTAAAAAAAATTTAGTTAAAAGACAAATGACAAATTGACAACCAGATAATCTTTTATGTTTAAACCTACAACATGGACCAATTAATATTATCAGAATTAATAAGCTTGTTGATAACTTCTTAAAAGGTATTTGTATAAAGAAGGATGAAAGTAAGACATTTGAATTATATCTTAAAGATGATGAGATGGGGAATGCTACTAGAATGTGTAATGTTAAAAATTGGTATTATTATAGAATTGGAGTTGAAAGAGATTTATATAAAGCATTTGCTTATTAGGACCCCAAAATATACATAGATAGGTCAGGTATTAGTTTGCTTATTTTTGAGATTTTTTATGCAAATCTTTTCTATATCAGATATTAGTTTGCTTATTTTTGAGATTTTTTATGCAAATCTTTTCTATTTATAGTAATTTTTTGCTTATTTTTGAAGTTTTTCTGCAGTTCTTTTTTTTTAGTAACCTGTTAATTAACCTGACCTATCTATGTATATTTTAGGGTCCTTGCTTATTACCAAAAATCAGCAGAGATAGGTAATGCAGCTGGAATGTGTAATATTGAATTCTGTTATAATTATAGAATTGGGGTTGAAGCAAATATGCATAAAGCGCATATGTATTATCAAAAAGAGCAAAAATAGATGATATATTTGTACTTAGTGTATGTCATCTTAATGGAATTGGAGTAGAAGAGGACTCAAAAAAAGTATTTGAATATTTTCTAAAATCTGTGGAGATGGGAAGTATTAAAGAAATATGTGTAGTTGGATATTGTATTAAATAAAATTGGAGTCAAAAAGAATGAATGTAAGGCATTCAAATATTATCAAAAATCTGCTAATATAGGTGAGGTTCAAGGAACAAATAACACTATCGTTGTAATGAAAATGGAATTAATGTTAAAAGAGATATATATATAAAGCATTTGAATATTATAAAAATCTGCAAGTATGGGATATACTATAGTATATAATATAGGATATTATTATCATTATAAAAATAGAATTAAAAAAATGAATATAAAAGCTTTTATGTATTATAAACAATTAGCAGAGATGGGATATGCTAATAGAATGTACTGTGTTAGCGAATTTTATCAAAAAGTACACATAGTTGAAAAGAATATAGATATTGCTTTTGAATAGTATTTAAAATTACAGTAATTGATTATTTAAAAAATAAAAATTTTTATTTATTAAACTTCTATATAATCACAATTTTAATTATATACAATTTTATTATAACTGTGATCATATAGAATTCCTCTATATTAGTCACATCTCTATATAATCACCACTTTTTGTATCCCAAAAGTGTGATTATATGGAGGTTTGACTATAGTAGAAAAGTTTTATAGAGGATGTTAATTATATAAGATTTGAGTAGGTTATTACAAATATAAGAGCATGTATATATATGAGAGAGGATTAATTTTTTTTGTATTAAGGTAAAGTCTTGCTTATATCTTTATTAGTAATTTAGAAAAGCTACTACATGGAGTATACTTCTTTGTATAAATAAAAAATTTAAATTATATGCAAGAATTGAAGCTCAGACTAATTTATCTGCGACCTAAACCTACTAGAGTAGTCAAGACTTACCTAGTTTGATAAAGTTAAAATAAAATTTATCGGAGTACTATATTTAACCCAATGGACAGCCCAAGAACCAATTTTTTTAAGAGCTGTACCAATAGACAAATATGAATTTGGATTAATATAGAGTTGATCAGATTGGCCACAAGAACAACTATATGTAAATGTTCTGTATAAAGATAGTTGCTTTTTGATTTGTGGTATATTAGGAGTAGTAGAAGAAGGATAAGTAATATTATTAGTTTTTTACCATGAAGCAAATTGGGAACAATAAGGCTTCCACAATTGTTCATAGGATAATTCAGAGACTTGAAGAAGAATTTTTTTAATAATTTGTGAAGCTAATTTAGGAGATAAGTAAAGGGTCTAAGATCTTGAATAAGATGAGAAGGAATTAAGCCTTTAAGTATAGTTTGATATAATAAGGAGAAAGTAGAGCTGGTGATAAGTAAAAGGCTGGGTGATTATAAATAGTTTGAATAAGTTGAGATATGGTATTTGAAAAAAGGTCTAAATCTGTAGAGTTAATAGTATTAGTAATAGCAGTAAGAATAATCTGGTTAATATTGTTTGTGCCAGAACAAAAAAGCCAGTAATTAGGTGAATCAGGAGTGTTGCATATAAAGCAGTTGACATTTGGAAATAGGTTAGGATAAATTAAGTGAAAGTGAGAGTATGAAGGTAGTTCATTTAAAAATAATTTAATTTTAAAAGCTTTAAGGTTGCTAAGTTTGAAATTGGTAATATTATTTGAAGCTTTTTAATTATTATTAAAATATAACCAAATAGAGTTCTAATCAAATAGTGAGTGAAGTGTCCATTCATTTGTATATTGCTAAGAGGACTATAAAGCTATGATGTGATCTTTGCAAATATTTTTAATAAATCTTCGTATAGGTTGTAAAACTTGGGTATTTTTCTAATGTAGAGTATGAAAAGGGATATAGGAGTTGGTATAGTTAAAGTTAAGAAAAGAAGCAGAAATAAGTTGATTGGTGAGTTGATCAGTATAATTATTAAAAGGGTTATCAGAATGGGCCTGAACTTTGTGTAATATGAGTTGAATATTAAAAGATTTAATAATATTAAGGAGTATATACTATATAGGCAGGACCCAGACAATTATATTTGATCTGGAATGTATGAAATGAGGTAATTTTTTTAAAAAAAATTAAAAAGTGGTATGTAAAAAATGAGTTTTTTAAAAAAATGTGGAGGGATAAAATGAGGTAAATAAAAAAATAAAAAAATAGTGTAGAATTTTTATAGGTAAATTTTTACAATTTTTAAGGTAGTATAATATAATTGAGGTAAATTATTATGAAATGCATTGTATATATATACATAATACCCTGCCTTACTATTTGTTGTTTATGCCTACCTTCATTATAATTTCCTGCACAATCATATCATGATCAGGAATCTTTTGTGGGAAGATTCCCGGTCACAAATAATTACGTGAAAGCTTATAATAAAGGTAGGCATGAACAACGTAAGTCAGGGTATTATTCATTTATTTTCTGTGAGGAGTTAAAAATTACAACAGAGAATTCCTGATGATCATATGATGCAGACGGCCCTTCAGGCCATCTGTATCCTATGATCATCAGAAATTTCTGTTGTAATTTTTAAGCTCCCAGGAAATAAATAATACTTATCTGTTATTAATTGGATATTTCTAGTAGCACCTGATATTGAACTTTATTAAATAATTTTATTGAGAATAAGTAAAATATATGTATCAATGCAATGAATATATAAACTAAATAGAATATTCTTAGAAATACTATTTTAATTGCACTAAATATACTATTATATTATTTAAATTTGTTATATATAGTATTATTTGATTGTTTTTTATACTATATAAACAAGCTAACTTTAATATACATTTAAGTTATTTTAAATATTGAATCAAACATTAAATATAATATAAATTAAAGTGCTGCATAAGCAGTCTTGCTAAAACTAGAATGTGATATGTATAAGTAAATCATAAAATTAAAATTTTCTGTAATAGTATATATTATTTAAATTATTTAGTTTTTTTAATAATAAATATAGGTTGTATAAGTACTATTTATATACCAAATAGACTTGATTATTCTAAGTAATTCATTTGTTATAAAGAAAAACAATGCATTACTGGATATTTTGTATCAAAACATCTGAGTTTGAATTTAATGCACTTACAATCTGAGCCTCTTTGTGGTTAAATTAGTATACTAAATTCAAAGCAAAATATTTTTTAATTGTTATGTAAAAACAATCACACTATGATACTTTGGAATACAATTATTGGTTGCTTCAAATTAATTAACTATATAATATACCAGGAGTGGAGTATGAAATACAAAGTACATCATATTTTTTTAGTCAACAAAAAAAAAACTCTTTCCCGTACATCAATTTTTTCAAAATAATCAACAAATTTTCCAGTAAGGAAAAATAACTTTTAGATAGTTGTTAACTTAAAAACTGTTTCACAGTTACTAATACATAAAGATAACATATCATTTTCACTTGCAAGATAACAAAAATTATCTTACACCAAGTTACCCCACTTTTTCTGCTTCAAAACATACTTTTTGTCAAAATTTTTGGTTCAAAAAGTGGGCATTTGGCTTATACCCTGTAATGTAGATCACTTTTTACATTAGTAATCACACATTACTATTTTGTGACAAATAAACAAACATGTTCAACTTGTGTAAACAACAAAGTACACAAACAACAACAACGGATAAACAAACACAACGTGACTTAGACTAGTGACTCAACATCTATTTATAGAAATTCTAGAACATCTATGGCTACAAATACAGAAAGAATCTTTAAATACAAGGACTTTTTTAGTTTTATGACGCAGGAGGCATTATACCCTGATCAAGAACTCAAATAGAAAATTTCTGATATGGATAAGGCCATTGCAAAGTGGCTAGATATAAATGATCTCAATATGATCTGCTTAATCAGGAAGGCAATGGAACTTTATAAATTGATCAGCTATAAAAAAGCAATCAAAAAGGAAGTCTCTGAAAAAGAACAATATTTCTTCAATATAATGGAAGTAGAAGAAGACAGAAAGAAAAATTTAATCAAAATATCCTATTAGCAACTGAGTGTAGTACAACTGATTATGGAGTAGAAGAACTAAAAACTCAAAGGGAGAATACGGGACGGAACGACATGAATTAGTCCTGCCCAAATTCACACTCCTGCTAGGAATACAAGAACAGGAAGAGGCACAAAGAAAACTCCATCTCCAAGCAAATCCAAAACAAAGATTAAATGTACAATTTTGGATATTTCCAATGAAACATCTGCAGCAAGAGTAAGGAAAAGCCTTAATTTTTGTGGAAGAACAATATACAGGGCACAATGGCAAATGGGAAAACCAAAGCTATGTTTGTCGAAATCATACCAAAAAATGAGAAATGAGAAAAACACCTTCAAACAGCATAGAGCATTCACTTTGAAGAAGGAAAAATGTTTAGGCATACGCAAGGAAAATATGATAAAGAAACATTAGTAGAGAGAAGCAAGTACAAGGCAATTGTCAAAAAGCTTCCTAAAATAGTAATAGAAAGCACTCTTTTACGACAGCTAAATCAAATCGAAGCCAAGGCAGTATACATTTCTTCAAATAGAAACAACAACCAACGAGGGCAGCAAGCATATATTTTGAAACACAGGAGGACCTAGCAAATGCGATTAAAAACCCAGTTTGGTACTACAATTGTAAACTTATTTGGGCAATACCAGATGAGACTCAGAACTACGTAGAAGAAAACTCCTCAAGAAAATTTAACAAGGAAGTAGTCCCAAACAGAAACTCCACTAAATGACAAGTCCTGAAATCATCGAACAAAAAAAAACATGCCTTCAATTTTAAATACGCACAGAAACAATAGCAGCAACAGTATTAACAAAGCAAGATACAACCAGGGGTCTGCGAGCACAACAAAGGGTGAAACAGGTATAAGAAGAAGAAGCAGGTCTAGAGGACCAACCAAAGAAAGGTTTAACAATTGCCCTTTAGAGAAAAGTCAAGCAGACATTCTTAAAAAGATTTTGGGAAGGCTCACAGCAATTGAGGAAAAGTATAAGAAAAATTGCCCTGATCGCTCCTAAATTGTTGCACCAGTTGAACCAATGGAACAGGACCAACAGGTTGGTTGGTTCCTAGCAAACGAACTCTCAAATCCACTATACGCATCCAGAATAGAGTTTAAGATAGCAATACACAATATTAATAGTTCAAAGCGAATAGTCAAAAAATGGATATGGGCAGAGCAAAAGAGATAAACATTATAGGTTTCACAAAAACTAATATCACGAGTAAAGAAGGATATTTTTTGTTAAAGAATAGGAGCAATTTTACGTCAGACTGTAGTAGCGGCAAAAAGAAGGGTTCGGGAGTAGGCTTACTCCTTGGGAAGGATTTAAGCACGCATGCAGGCAAAGTTATTAAACACAATATCAGGAAATTTTATATATAGATATTAATCGATATATAACAGTTAATCAGTTTATATCGATTAAAAAATAACGATATATATCAATTAACCGGTTAAAAATCGATATATATCTAAATCGATATATATTATTTTCTATATTAAATTGTTATATATCTACAAATCGATTATAATCGGAATTATTTAAAACAATATATAATGATTAACAGATCTTTAATGATTACACAGGTAATTACTTGAAATGATATATAATGATTAACAGATCTTTAACGATTATACAGTGTTTTGACCACGTTACAAAAATTTCATCCCAGATCACCGATTAAAAAAAAAAAAAAAAAAAGTAAAATTTAAAAAAAAAGAATGGAAAAAAAAAA